>CM062807.1:631649783-632249783 GCA_031772625.1 Pinus tabuliformis | reverse complement strand
AAGAGACGCACAAGTTGTTTGGTGTTATAACATTCTAAACATTGTCAGTTCTAACACTGCAATGGGAAACTTTCGACAGCCAACAAATTTATTAATGAGTTCATGGTTGAAAGGGAAAGCTAACCTGGATGCTCTGAGTGGTAAGTTGTATTTGAGCTGAGTACTTGTAGATGTCTGAATTGCTGTGGACGCAGATTATCAGGCTGGAGGCGAATCGATGGCCACTGACTGAGCTGAGTACTTGTAAATTTCTGAAGGGGTGTGGACACAAATTATCAGGCTGGCCGCTGGAGGTGAATCCCTGTCCACTGTGGACTGTCTCAAGGACCCTAAAACTCCTTGTTGATAGACTGAGAAACCATGCAATTGCGACTAGCGAGCAAAAGCACCAGTCACCACCAACAATTAGACCCTATGAATTTTTTTTGCAAAATCCAGGAAGACAGAAGAGAAAAGAGAAAATAACTGTCGGTTCAGATTGCCCAAATCCAGCGAAGATCAAACATTTTCAGTAGCCTGTACAACATCCACTCTAGTCAATAAATGCTTACACTTAGTAGCTGGAGAAGTTGGGTGGTGACATAATGCATTGTTATCAGGAAGGACATGATCATTGATTACCTAAAACGATTTTGGAAAATCCATTCTCGTTGAAATTTGACATAACTAAAACTGCCAACTTTTAATTAATTTGGTGGTTTTTAACAACCGTGCTCATTCATCATCAAAACCACCATGGGAGAATAAAGGAAAAATACGTGGTGGTTTTTAAAAACCGTCCTCATTCATCATCAAAACAACCGTCGGAGCATAAAGGAATAATACGAGTACCCAATTTTTTCCAAATTTTAAGATAGTTTGTTCGATGAAAAATGGTTTTCAAACCAGTTCACCAAAACGTTGTAAGGAGAATATGAACCAGATACCAATATTAGATTTTCACAACTATTTGCCGCAACAGCTTTGTGTTTTAATACTTGTCTCTGTCGGTGATTATAAATATTTGCCACAACAACTTTGTGTTTTAATACTTACGTATGTTAGTGATTATAAATATATACTGACTAACGCTCTAGGCTTTGGCTGTGCACAGTAAAACATGTAATGGGGAACCACGCTTGGTTCAAAAGGGTTAATGATATTAATCGTGTCAAAAAATTTTGGCAACACACATTAACATACCAGTAACCATACCAATGCCCAGTGCCAATGCGGCAATGCCACTTGGGTCCTGGAGCACCCCACCCCGTACTGGTAGGTGGAAAAAAAAGTGAAGAGCACCCCATAAGGACGTTTTCAAAAAAATTTTGAATGTCAAATATATGTTTTCATGAGTTTCAAACATGTTTAAAAAAACATGTACCAAACAATTTTAAACGTCAAATACAGTTAAAATGCCTTATGACGGGCATTTTTCCTGTCAAATTCCATCTCTGACTGGTATGTTAATGTGTGTTGCCAAAAGTTTTTGACACGATTAATATCATTAACCCTTTTGAACCAAGTGTGGTTCCCCATTACATCTTTTATTGTGCATAGCCAAAGCCTAGAGCGTTAGTCAGTATATATTGATAATCACTGACAGAGACAAGTATTAAACACAAAGCTGTTGCGGCAAATATATATAATCATTGATAGAGACAAGTATTAAAAAAAAAGGTTGTTGCAGCAAATAGTTGCGAAAATCTAATATTGGTATTTGGTTCATATTCTCCTTACGACGTTTTGGTGAACTAGTTTGAAAACCATTTTTCATCGAACAAACTACCTTAAAATTTGGAAAAAATTGGGTACTCGTATTATTCCTTTATGCTCCTATGGTTGTTTTGATGATGAATGAGGACAGTTTTTAAAAACCATCACGTATTATTCCTTTATTCTCCCAATGTGGTTTTGATGATGAATGAGCACGATTGTTAAAAACCACCAAATTAATTAAACGTTGGCAGTTTTAGTTATGTCAAATTTCAATGAAAATGGATTTTCTAAAATCGTTTTAGGTAATCAATGATCATGTCCTTCCCGACAGCAATGCATTATGTCACCACCCAACTTCTCCAGCTGCAAAGTGTAAGCATTTATTGACCAGAGTGGATGTTGTACAGGCTACTGAAAATGTTTGATCTTCGCTGGATTTGGGTAGTCTGAACAGGCAGTTATTTTCTCTTTTCTCTTTTGTCTTCCTAGATTTTGCAAAAAATTTCATAGGGTATAATTGTTGGCAGTGACTGGTGCTTTTGCTCGCTAGTCACAATTGCATGGTCTCTCAGTCTATCAACAAGGAGTTTTAGGGTCCTTGAGACAGTCCACAGTGGACAGGGATTCACCTCCAACGGCCAGCCTGATAATCTGTGTCCACACCCCTTCAGAAATTTACAAGTACTCAGCTTAGTCAGTGGCCAGGGATTCGCCTCCAACCTGATAATCTGCGTCCACAGCAATTTATACATCTACAAGTACTCGGCTCAAATACAACTTACCACTCAGAGTATCCAGGTTAGATTTCCCTTTCAACCATGAACTTGTTAATAAATTTGCTGGCCGTCGAAAGTTTCCCATTGCAGTGTTAGAACTTACAATGTTTAGAATGTTATAACACCAAACGACTTGTGCTTCTCTGGTGACAACCTGCTCAAGTTGGCCTAAGTCAAATGGTTCTTTCTAATACATATCAAAAGCAAACTTACACCATTGAGATTTTGGAACATTTTATGGTTATAAAATCAGAAGATGCTTGGAACTGTTGGTTGTCTAGTTAGGAGTCCTGAGAGTCCAGTTCAGGTTCTTTTGTTTAATTATGGCATATTGGATTCAAACAAATTTAGTGCACTGCATCCTAATTAGCATGATCCCCTTCTAGCGACCTGAAACAAGGCTTTGAGAACAAATATAGAAGCTCGTCAAAGAAATTGTTAATACGGTGAATGATTATGAATAGTTTGGCAACTAGGGAACTAGGTAATGTTTCCAATAATAGGAACTAGTCCCCAATAAGGGTATAAGCAACTAAAATGCTATTTACTTAAAACTCCATAGTCTGCAATAAGGGTATGAAGCATGCTAAAATGTTATTTGCTAAAAACCCCAAGGTCTAACCTAGAATCCACTATTTGTTTTGTGTTATAATCACCAATAGTCTCCATAAGAACACAATCCATCTTTAAAATGATGAAAGCTATAGGCATCTCTTACAATGATTTCTCGCTTAACAACTTTTGAAATGAACTTGGTGGCATTATGGCAATCTCCGCACACACGAAGGTTCTTCACAATTTGAATTGGAATTTTAGGTGGACCGTGGTAGTCTCATAAGCCCAAAAGCAATAGCCAACCTCTCACTATGGTGGAAGACAGAGTCTTCTTTTTGCTCGTTCTCAACATCATGCAGCACATATCTTGTGTCAGGCACATAACCTGCTTCCTTTATTAATTGAGTCAATATACCCAACTCTGCATAGATGTCTTCTATTTCTGGCTGTGATTTTAATCCCACTAAAAATAAATGTATTTTAATCTTGATTTTTACCCAGATACATCCCAGATCCTCTTTCACCCCTACGTCTTCAATGGGAAACTTGAACTTGTATTTTTCAAATGGTTGTTCGCTTTTGTTCTATGATTTATGCAATTAGTAATTATGCTTGCTTTTATGCAATCTTCACTCTGAAAAAAAATGTTAATATCTGATATAGAAATTTAACCTCTGTGGAACATGTCTTTTCTAATGCAAAACTGGCTTTCCAAACTCATTTTCCTGTCCCCAAGGTTAGCCTAAAAAGTGGAGTGGTGACCTGTTCGACATAATATCGGATATACTTCTCCCAGCAAATGTGTTAAATTTTAGATAATTTAGTACTTCTTTTGGTCATTCAAAATACACGTTACTCAATCTGCAAGTTCTATACACGTGTTAGTCAATCTGAATACTAGTATTAGTGACACATGTCTCTCGTCTGGCTTCTCTGATGAACCATAATTCAATAAAGCCATCCTGGCATGCATTTTTAGCTTTTATGGTATGTAGAGTTGGGGCTTTAATTTATGATGATTTAATGTATACATTTAGTTTATTTTTTAAAGTTAGTTAATGGAGTGAGAGACATAAGTAATGGTATATATATGAAATAGTAATATTACATATTAAATTTAAATTTGTATATTTTAAATATTTTATATTTTAGTTTTTTAGGATTCTTTTTTAATTGAAATTTAATAATATAATAATTTTTAGAATAAGTATAAGAATCATTACTAATAATATTAATTATTTAATAAACCTAATCTATGTTCACAATAGTTAACAAGTAGTAATGAGAAGTCTTAAAGTGATTTTTTGGATGGAAAAATTCACTATTTAATTTATGTCTATTTAATGTATAAATTTAGTTTATTTTAAAAAGTTAATTAGTGGAGTGAGGGACATAATTAATGACATAGATATGAAATATTAATATAGTATATTAAATTTAAATCTGAGTATTTTAAAAGTTTTATATTGTGTTTTTTTTCATTAAAATTTAATAATATAATCATTTTTAAGTAAGATTTTAAAATTTTTATTATTAAAATTATATTTTTTAATATAAAATGAATTTAAGTTTTTGAATTTTTTTTGGAATATTAGAATTTATAAATTTATTGATTATTTTTGTAATTGTAGTAATTTTTAATTATATTTTGGAAAAAAATATACCTAGAAAAATGTCATAAGTTATAACATTTGGATTATGTTTATTAATTCTAATATGTTATAACATATTTAAATTTATTTTTTGAATTATTATTATAATTTTACAATGTTGTGGTTCATCAATCCTAAATAATTATAATGATGTCACATAGATAAAAGGAAGATTGGTCAATTCAATTACACACTCAAGAAAGATGAATGAACTCCATGTTTTATATCTTTACCTAGCCGTTTTATTTTGTTTTATTTTATTTTATTTTATACATTATGTATTGTAATTATCTAGCCATATATGTTATTCAACTTTAGGGTTTGTAACCTCAAAATAATATTTTTAGAGTTCAATGAAAGGTTAAATTAGTTTTTTTATTTATGGAGAGCTATGATTTATTTCTTAAATATAAAGTGACTTTTTCCTTTTTCTTCATAATTATTTTCTATTTATAGATAATATCTTTTAAGCTACATGTGTTAATTTTTTGTTGTAAGTTTTATAAATTATTAATCTATTGTAATTGTTTTGCATGTAGGTAAATTATTTCAATAGAAATGCCTCCAAAAAGGAAGGGTCAATCAACTATAGACAAATTTTATGGATATTCTAAAACATCAAAAACTTCTAATGTTAAAGATATTCCATATATACCTGATTTGAATGAGGATGCTAATGAAGATATGGATGAAGAGTTTGTTGTTGATCTAGAAATTCTTAGCCATGAAAAGGAAGGACAAGATGATGGATCTAGTAGTTCGAGGAGGAAGACCTTCTCAAAACAAGAATTTCAAGAAGAGTGGACTATAAAACATCCTTGGGTGTATAGTATCAATGTTGAAAATGACAAGACTCGTATGAAGTGCAAAATTTGTGAGAAATACAATGCTCAAGGTCCATGGGGTATTGGAAATGGATGTAATACCATTCAATATGATGCTGTGACAACTCATGCAAAATCTGTTGTTCATCAAACATCAACTCAAAAAAAATTGTATGAAACTGAAAGGTTGGCAAAGCCCATTATAGAACACATCGTGGCTATAAGTGAAGCTAATAAGGAAATGGTCATAACCACCATGAAGTTAGCATATTTTATTGCACAGAAAGATATTTCAATTGCTACTTATGAAGATCTTTGTCATCTTCAAATGCATCTACAGACACCTAATATGCCTTCTCGAGTGGAGTATTCTTCCTACATAAATAGAAAAGCAGCCACTGAATTCATTCACTCTATATCAGATTACCTTGAAGAGGTGCAAGCTAGAAAAATGTTAGATAGTCCATTTTTCTCTATAATGTTAGATGAAAGTATAGACAATGGTTTGGAACAACACCTTGTTGTGTATTCCACATATCTAGACTTAAAAGGTTTGGGCCCTCCAGTGTCACAATTTATGAAAATGATTATTGTTCCTGATGGAAAAGGAAAGACTATATATGACACCATCATTAATTTAAAAGAATCAAGGCAGTTGAAAAATGAGAAACTAATAGAAGTTTCGATTGATGGTGCATCATCTATGGTTGGATGTGAAAATGGATTTGTCACATTGCTAACGAATGATCTACCAAATCTGATTGGTACTCATTGCATTGCACATTGTGAAGCACTTGCAGCATTAGATGCTTCGAAGAAGATACCAGAGTTTTTGTATGTTGAGAAAATTGCAAACAAGGTATACTCATGGGTTGGAAATTTTGCAAAGAGAAATAATGAACTCATTTCTTTATTAGAGGTAATGGAATTAGAATCCTTGCAGGTTCTTCAAATCCATGGGATTAGATGGCTCTCTAGGGGTCAAGTGGTTGAAAGACTAGTTACATTGATGCCTGCTATTTTGAGTTTATGGAAGAAAGAAAGAAAGAATTCATGGTATCATAAGGCAAGGATATTTTCAGTTCAATTTTGTTTGAATATGCTTGCTGATGTTTTGAAGGAGTTGAATAATCTAAACAAAAAATTTCAAGAAGATAATGTGGATGTCACATCGCTTGGAATAGCTATTGACCATGCATTAAATACTCTTAAAAGATATTTCTGTAGACTAGATTCTTTTGCAGAAGGTGTTGTACATCTTACTAAATTTTTGAAAGACTCTAAAGATGGTTTCCTTGAAAATGTTGACAAAGAGGGGACTACCCATAGACATGATTTGTTGTATATTCCAATCCATGATGAACAATTGTCACAAACAATGGAAGCTTGCATTGATGGCTCCCTCGAGAGTTGCATACAACTTACAAGAAATTATGTACAGGCATTGATTGAGAGTTTCAATTCAATATTTCCAGATCTTCATCTTTTTAATGCAGCAAGGTTGTTTAGTCCTTGTCATTATCCCTCAGATATTTATGTGAGAGAAAATAATGCAAAGCATTGGCTTGAAACACTTTTTTCACATTTGCAGCATAAAACATGTAATGAAGGTGAAAATGTACCAATGTTTGATATTGCAGCTTGTAAAAGAGAATTATATCAATTTATTGATGTGGTTTATTTGAATGGAGAAAGATTCCCAATGAAAGATGCATGGAAAGTATTTTCTCAAATAGAAGATTGGCACTCTAGGTATCCAAATATGCTAAAATTATGGCAAGCAGTGCTTGTCATACCAGCGAGCACTGTTGCATGTGAACGAGGGTTCTCTAAGCAAAATATGATCAAAGATATAAGGAGAACAAGACTATCAATTAACACACTTGATGCATTGATGCGCATATCATTAATAGGTCCTAACACAACAGAGGTGGAATGGGAACAAGTTTATGAGATTTGGCAAGGTGCAAAGGAAAGAAGACTTTTTGACATGTGAGAATTATTAAGCTACATGTTTTTTTACTTTGCACAAAGTTTATTTACACATACATTTTTTTACTTTTGTTGTCCTCTACTATATTTATATTTATGATATGGAATTTTAATGTTCTTTTTGTATTGATGGAATGTGGAATACAGGCATTAATAGTTACATGGATGATGGCTTCCATAAGAAGAAATTGAAGATATCATTTGAAATATTCTTCATGTGTTGTTGTTATAGGTTGATGGCACATGAAAAATGCCATCAAGGTTGAAAAATGGCCACATCTTACCAATCCTTTTGAAAAATGTAGTAAAAGATGTGATGTGTTTAGATTGGATCATTTTTCTACTATGACATAGCTTCTCTCCCTTTATGCTTCTCAAGATGCATTTAAATACGAGATTCTTTTGCACATATATCCAATCCCCCTCTTTGTTTGCCTTTAATGCATAACTTCCATGCAACTTGAGGCATTTCGTTGCTTTCATTATCATTGGAGCAATGGAATTTAGAAACTTGTAAGTTGTGACATTAGTTTGGTGTAGCTGGATTTTGGAGTAAACCATCATTTTGAATACTATGTATATGTATCAATCAATAGTTTGTTGTCAAATGCATTCCTCTTATTGGATGGATCTGAAAACTAGACATTTGTGGTATGTTCTTGTGCCCTTTTAGGGTGCCATATATTTCTATTTTGTATCAAACCTTATATTAGATAATGTCCAAAATTATCTCCGAATTTGCATGGAAATTAGTATTATTGGGCATCTAAATATTTAGGTGGCATAATATAGTTTGTTGTTTTTAAATGATACTTTAAAGATATGCAATGGATAACCATCAAGTACTTTACCTAGGACTGATTATATACTTTCAATAAACAAAATAAACATGTTTCAAATGTTCAACACATTTTATTGAAACCTCCACAATTATAGTTGTCAAAGTATTATAATTTAAATATATTTAGCTTTTCATCGATATGTTTACAAGTTAGATTAAAGGGTATAGTCTCTAAATAATACACCAAGGTGAAAATTATTTTTCAATTTTCAATGAAATTTTTTTCCTAAAAAATAAACTAGTTAGATACTATATGGAGCCATTTTAGAGTGAGTTTGTTATGGTTTTATTTAATGTTATTTTCATACACATTGGCTTTATATATATATATATATATATATATATATATATATATATGTTTAGTTGTTTATGTATTATATCAATTTTACTAAATTTTGGTGATAAATAAAAGGAAGGATTTGATGAGAGCATGCTTTTATCACATTTAATACTTATAAGTGTTGCTCTCTTAGAAAGTACTAATGGAGGAAATCATAACATAATCTTATAACATGATGTTAAAAGATCCACAATAACCATTTGTTATAAGTTTAGCCTTTTAATTTTTAAAAGGCTCAAATACTATGCATTCAATCTTGTTAATATTAAAGTATATCCCAAAACACGCTATAATAAATATGGTAAAATGCATATTTTATCTTTAGATATAATAATATTTATTAGATTAGGTAAATCATAACATAAACTATATTAATTAATTTACTTTTGAGTTTTTATTGATAACATTCAATAGTTTTACTATGTTGGTCATCTTATATGCCCCATAAATCTACTTAGTCATATCTCCTATATACAAATGTTATGGCTTGTCCTGTCAACCACATTTGATTTCAGGTTCCAAAGATTTTAATCTGTTCCATGCAATTTCAAATCAAAATACAAGATTTAACAAGTCATTTGTGTGTTATGGTCATTTTGTTTTGTTGCTTATGATAAATATGTGACATTTTTTAACATAATTATGTTATTGAAAGGTAATTTTTTAATCAAGTCTTTATTGGTGAAGGGACTAATTTATTATGAGAACCTCAATCTTGAAAGGAAAATTTTTAAACAGAACGTCAATCTTGAAGAGAAAAATTTTAAACAGAACTTTTCTTGATAGGAAGAAAGAAATCCAAATTCTAACCCTGGATATGAATATTAAAAAGGCCATACACCGAGCCAAGGTGGAAGTCTGTCAGATATACTTCTTAGGCATTAAATACCCTATAACATAGGGAATATTGTTGGCCCAAACGGAGTAAGGGCTATGCTATTTTACTATGATGATTGCCTCTCTCAAGGTATGAGAGAGGATGGCTGCCCAGTTTCAAACTAGTCCCTCTTCCACTATGGTATATATCAAAGGCACCAAAGCTTCTTTAACATGCATTGCATCTGGTTCTCCATAGATCCTGCTTACCATGGCAACTGCATAGATGTATGGAACTCGAAGATGAATGGAAGGGTAGACGCCATCATTTCTTCCTTGTCTCTCTTGTCTTATTAAAATATTGCACCCAGGGAGTGATCTATCTTGTCTTATTAAAATATTGCACCCAGGCGGTGGTCATGAAGACATCTGGTAATTGGAAAGAGGCTATGGTTCTTCCTTGGTCATTCACTATGTTCCTAGCATCTGTATCAGGATGATTAAGAATCCATTCAATTCTTTCTGAGCAGGGCAAGTGTGCTGCTCTGATATTAGGAAATACATTTTCATCAATCTCTCTGTCATCAAGGTCAGCTGGAGGAACCACCTGTGGGTCATCTTCGTCTTGAAATATTTTGTATATTTCTCCCCAACCAGAGAAGCTTTCTAATCCTCAAATTGGTTGCTGTGTCCCTAAATGCTGGTCTCATGGTTGTTGTTGTGGCCCTGATGATTGCCCAACAGCTGGTTTCTGTTTCCTCTGTCTACTGCTTTTTGGAGCCATAGGTTACCTGCTTTCCTGCATTTCAAACAAAAAACACATTTCTTCATTTCATTAGAATTAGATTTCAACAAGTTCAGTAGGTGTTTGGAGGGGTTCCCTGCTGGCATTGATTTCAGTTTTGAACTAAAGGCAGACTTGGGGAGGGGAAATAAAAAAGAATCTATTTTAAGGTCAGTCTCCCTGTCTCTAATTGCCCACGGCTGTTTCATACATATTTCAAGGATATGGCAATGAAAATTTGGCAAAGGGCTTAGCTAAAACTAGCTGGGCAGATGCCTAAATGTGCATATGTAGGGTATTTAAGAATTAGCCCGCAGGCTTACTTCCGAGTCTCAAATGCATCGCCATTGTTCGTGTGAATACTTACAAACTAATGGCGCAGGAAAACCACAAAAAAATGACTTCACAGACACATCGCCATTCCAACTCTTTTCCAAGCTAAAATTCACTACTGTACTTGTTAATGGCAGTCATCAAATTTGCAGAGGAGTTCCGCTTACCAATGGAAATCGTAGGCATGATCCTTTGAAGCTCCCGTGTGACTCGTAGTAACTTCTGTTTGTAGCGCTGGCAGTATTTCTATTTGTTGGACCGTGTGCTGGCAATGAAGCCTTAGCTATTGAAGAGGCTTGGCCATGAAGTTAACGTAACAATGGGCAAGAATTTACTTCAATAATTGCGAAGATACAGGGTGTATGGCTAAGATTTAGCACTTACCGAAACTCGAAAAATCTGTGCATTTAATGCTGAGATTTTACAACCCATTCTCTCGTCTGCTGCACGCCTTGTTTGCTTCCACTTGTCTGAGATTATATATGGCTGGGCTGTCGACACTTGGGCTTGTCAACCCCGCGGCTCCCCGATCAAAGCAAGGACTAGCTGCGATGCAACGTCCCTTGTTTTCTTAGTGTTCCATAAAATATTAAGATTAAAATTGTGATATCATATTAATGCATTGGAATGATAGAACATTCGACCAATTTGGCCAAGTTTCCATAGGTTGAATTACATGATTAGCTATAATATACACGTGTCCTTTTAATTTTATCAATTATATACGCGTCCTTTCAGAACCGATGACAAGAAAAGATGAAAAAAAAAATCTTCACGATCTCGTGCAGACTGATCTAAAGCTTGTTATGGAATTGAAAATATCTCAGACACGGAAGGTGGATCGGGCTTTGAATCCCGTTCCATGCAACGTCCAAAATTGCTTTCGACTCATGTTAAATTAATTTAATAAAAAAATGATAGAGTAATAAAAATAACATTCATAAAATTTTGGTATTCACTTTTAAAATTTTGATATTACAAATTTTAAGTAGTTATTATAAACTAAATATACTTTTTTATAACTGAGTTTCACAAACAAGCAATATATACGATTGAATTCAAATAAAATTTATACCACATCAAATTCTTGTTTGTAAACAAAATTTCTAAAATTTTTATTTATTAAATAAAATTTCCTTAAAACTTTATTTCAAAAAATAAAATAGAACCAAATTCTCTTTTAAAATAACACTTCGTCCTTATTTATACCTCAACCAATGATATTTAAGTTATTTTTGTCATAATGATTAAAAAACAAAAAAAAACAAAAACAAAAACCAATTAAAATTCCATAAAAAAATACATTAAAAACTTAAAAGAAATATTAATATCTATATCAAAAAAGTTATAATTCTATAAATCTAGGAATTCAAAATCATGAGACATCTCACAAGTCATTTACAAAAACCAAGTAGAAAATGTTCATTCACATTTTGTAATACTTTTTAGTTGATTGTAAATATTTTATTTATCTTCCGGTCGAATTTATAACCAAGTAAAAATGTTCATTTACATTTTGCAATAGATTGTAAATATGTTATTTATTTTCTCGTTGAGTTTACTTTTACGCACTATCCGTATGGGATGTTAAGTAGATTGTAAATATTTTTTTTTCCTTATGGTTTACGGACTATCGATATGGGGCCATGTTAAGTAGAATGTAAATATTTTATTTATCCTTTGCTTGAATTTACTTTTATAGATTCTGTATAATGTATATAAATATTTTTTTAATTTTACATTAATATAAGTATTGTATTTGGTCAACCATGTAAATTATGGTGATGTATATAAACATTTTTTGAATTTTACATTAATATAAATATTGCATCTGGTGAATCATGTAAATTACAATGGGAAAGATGCTAAGCAGTGTATGATGTATATAAACATTTTTTTAAATTTTACATTAATATAAGTATTGCATCTGGTCAACCATGTAAGGGAAAGATGTTAAAGAGAATTTTACATTCCATATAGTTAGAGGAGAATTAGGGGAGGCCCAAAAATGGCTATGGGTAGAGGTAGTTTCCTGCCCAGATTCTTCTCCCTGGAGATGGATTATCTCAGTTAGGGAAAAAGGCTGGCCAAAAAGGTGAGAGGGGAAAAGCATGAGGCAACCTTGTGGTTTTGGAGCCTCGTTGGAGGAGGCCCAAGTAGGAATTAATCATTTTTGAGCTTAGATTCTCTCATAACAAGATGTTGTTTGAGGGAGGCAGGACACTACTAAGAAGAATCCTATGCTTGACCCAATGCGGTTTCTATCAATAACAATTGCTCTGCATGTGAAATTGGCTCAGAGGGAGTTCTGGTAGAGAATACCAAATCTCATTAGTTGGGTGGAGCATCCTTTCCCCCCTGCAATTTTCATGGCAAACCAAGTTGGTTAAATAGATAAGTATTAGTTGGAGTGATTTCTTATTCTGTGTATGTTTACATTTATGTTTTGCATCTACTATGTTTATAAGTTAGTTGGCTTAATCGTGAGTTAGGTTAGTTACCCACATTATTGGACAAATTATGAGTCCAACCCCTGTGAGGGTAAACAGTCCTGAACTCCAGGAAATAGGTCTAAAGAAATGGGGCAGGTCCGCCCAATTCACTAGACTAAAACAATATATATATATATATATATATATATATATATATATATATATATATATATATATATATAGATGGGGTTGAAATAGATTGTAAAATATACATGTTGGTTGTTGTACGCTATGTATTCTCTCTAAAATAAAATATTGTTTACATTACATATAGAACATGTTACTGTAGGAAGGGAAGTGTTGTATGATAGTATACATTGTTGTTGAACACAGAGAAAAAATAGATAGAGCTAAAAACAACTAACAATATTAGCACAAGGAAACAAAAATTACAAAAAACTGAATTGCTCAGTTTAGTATTTAAATGTTGATCAATCATTATAAACATCTGAGAAGAAGAGACTTCCTTTAAGCTATAATAGCCAAACAGAAACATGAAGTTTAAAATTGAAACACACATGATTTTTGTTAGCTAAGTAGAACATTGTTGACAATCATTAAGAGAAATAATCCTTATCTTTAAAGAATACACAATCGGGAATTGAGTAGATACAAATTTACACCAAAAGATATACACATTAACCCATGTCTCAAATGTATCACATAAGATAGAACCAAGATTACCCATATGATTAATAGAACCCTTCTTGCTAGGTCTTAAAATACATATATATGAAAATATATAACAAAAGACTTACAAGGCTGGGAGGCTGCAATAAAAATGATAATACATAGTTTCCTCTAAAAGTTTTTTTTGTAGATTTATGGAACGTCAAAGAAAGAAAACCCTAGTTCAAGATATGTAAATAACCATAACAACTTCTCACACGTAGCCCTGGTAAACAAAAAGCTAAGAAATAATTTAATAAAAACATGGCTGTGTGGTTAAACTGCAAAAGGCTCATCAAAGTTATAGCTCTAACACGACGTTCGCACCAATGGAGGGATAATAAACTTCTAAAAACCTCCCACAAGAGGAAAAATGTTAAATGTGGAAAAAATATTGAAAGAAAGACTAGGGAAAAACTTAATGGAGTCATAATCTTTACCTATTCGCAAAAATCTAGGAACTTGTATAAAACCCTAAAAAACATTGCATAGGTATAAGGAGCGAGTTCGGTATCATGGAAGAAAATAAAACCCAAGCAAGAAAATATCAGGATTTATAACTACACAATTTATACCCATTGTGGCCACCAAACCAATCTACCTGCTACTAAGAAACACATTTGAGTGTTAGCCTTCGTCCAACCCTAAAAGCTTCGCTGGAGGTTGTTTGGGAAACTCAAATCATTTACGAACCTAGCAGTCTGAAAATACAATAATAGTTACGCAGGATATTAGTCACATAAATACTTTGAGACTTTGGGGAAATTTGAGCGAGGTAACATAAGAGAAATTAATTAAAAATTAATAACGTTGTCGCAACAGTTTCATGAGTTTAGCGAACTGTGGAAGGTTAGAAGCCGAATAATTTTGAGCATTACAGACCTTGCAAGAGAAGGCATTGCAGAGCTCATCCTAGAGACAAGGGAGAGAGAATAAGGATGATAAGGCACGACAGGATAGGGGTAGTTACCCCATAACTGATCACTTAACCTCCCCACCATCAATCCTCACCCTATATCATGAGCACTGTGGATTTGGTGACACCTCACCTAACCTAGCACTTGACACATCATCCTTGGAGGAGAAAACCAGTGTGTGCCAGCTAGCTTCTTCTAGAGTTTTCAAAAGCCATTATAACATACAAATTCAATGTCGAGTGACTCTATCGAGTCTCAATAGACTTCCATATTAACTAAAATTACAAATGTGTTGGGGACAACATAAAACACGAGTAATCTGTAACACCACCTACCACATTTACCCACTTTCACTAGCCTGCTAGGGTAAACATGAGTGGAGGGCTACTATGACATGACTCAACCTCCTAAATCAACTTAAGGAAATGAAGTAAAAAAACCAAGACCTTACTGACTTCCCTCAAGTGCTACAACACTCCCAAGAGCTAAACCACCCTTCTAGGTGCCCAAACCCTCAGTTAATTTGTCTTTTTTACTGATGTGGACTCCCAAACTCTGGCATAACACTACCTAAATTCGGTTGTAACCCTCTCGTCGCATGCATGAGCCTCAAAGGGAGCGACTACAATCTTTTTTACCTAGTTCTATGCCGACAACTGTGAGATCTAAGCCAATTTTTCAGGGCTAGGAGTCAGACCTCTGCCCATAATTTAATGAAACTTTCCAGAATGATGGATGACACACAAACAAAGCAATTAACACAAAACTTAGACAAGGAAGTTTCCTAACCTGGTCTAACCATGACAGTCATTCCGTCAAACACATGGTGAATATGAGATATAGAGGTCATGAATCCATATCTAAACATAGAGATCTGAAACTTATTTCAGGTTTTCCAAGAAGGAATAATGCCCTCTCATAATAGATGCAATAATATCTATTAAGTCATGGATTCAATAACCATTCATTTAAAAGTGAAGACATGTTAAGAGTCATAACTTAAGCTGGTCATAAAACCATGCTTATAGCCAACATATAACTATATAAATAACAAGGATAGAACAAACATTAATGCCACATACTACCAAGTATAATTACTCATTAATAAAAAGAGAAAAATAGCTCTTATTGACCATATGCAAAATCCAACCATGTCAGGGACTTCCATGTACCACTCGACCATAGATTGGGTTGTACCAAATCTATCTTTCAACCAATCACGCACGTGTCATATTCCAAACATGAATGTGGGATCTCATGGGATAAACCAATACATACACAACCAAGGGAATCCAGAGGTCAAGCCACCTCCTTCCTCACACTACCGTGATCTCACCAAAATCGGTCTCAAGATCACAAAACCAAACCAAGCTTGGATGCCTCAGGATGCATACCAAAACCAATTATGAAATCATACATGCAACCTATTACCTACAAGTATTCCCGCTGAAGCCGCTTGATCCAAACTTTCTTTTCTTGATCCTTGCTTCCTTTACTTTCCTTGTCCTTACTTTTGCTTTCCTTGCTTGCTTTCTTCTCTTGGTGATCTTCTCCTCTCTGAGACTAATTCCAAAAAAAAATGACAAAAGGCCCTAAACTGATGCTCTCATGTATTTTTATTATTGATTCCTCTAATTTCTTCATTTGTCCTCAATTTCCTCCACATGCAACTTGTTGTCACTCACTACTAAATGTGTCTTCAACTCTGAAAAGAGTGCAAAAGAGCAGTGAAGTTTGAAGCCATTCCCAAGACACAAAATCTCCCTAACCTTAATAGGACGCTCTCCATTGTGTAGTGCTCGGAGTAAGATTTTCAATAGTATATCAAAGTCCAAAAATGGACTTCGAGATTAGAAGTTAGAGCAGATTGAAGGGACCCTTTGAAAACTAGAAAACAAAGAGAAAATGACTAAGGGCTAGGCTCATCACAAATCGCAATCGGGGCTTTTCAAAAGTAGCAGCAGGGGAAGACAACAAGATATGTGATCAGATGATCACCGATATCGCAAATCGGCTATCGATGGGTCCAAGGCATGACATATCGGCTTATCGGGGATTGGTGAAGCCTACACATATCACATATCAGCGGTTGGAGGCCCATGGCACATAGAGTATTGGGAGTTCACAATGTAGAGCACTGATATTACATATCGGAAATTACAGGTGCAAAAGGGTGCACACAAGCACTTGGTCATGAAAATTGCCGAATGCTGATATCATAAAAATCATCGAAAATTGGGCTTTGGTTCTAAAGCGCTGGGAGGGGCTGATTTTATTTAAGAAAGGAATTCAAGGAAAAACCAAGGGTTGATGGGCCATTTTCTCTCTCCTCCAAGGGACACATGGCATAATCCTATTGGTCCTAAGAGTCCACGTGGTAACTGACGTCAGCATGACATGGCAATACGGAGATGACATGGTAGTACGTAGGACACATGCCATGCTGATCTAGCATTTTTAGGGGCCCTATGGGGGCATATCTGTGTGATATGTGTCACCACTGAGGAAGTGCCATATGGAATTGATGACGACATCAATCTCGTAGATTGACGAAGGTAAAAGGTCTCAACTCTAGTTACAAGGCTTGCGATTGTGATATGCAAGAACTCTCCTGGATGCGATATTTTATAAGATAGACTTAAAGGGGTTGTCGGGTCCGTCCCCTTTTCAAAGGCCTCATATTTAAACGCCCCCCATCTATGGATGACCTAGATTGAATCTGCCTTGATCAACGACTCCTAGGCCTTTTTTCCCATCCCCCTCGCCATGTTTCCCTTTATTAGCAGGTGGGGGGCGAAAAGTAGTTTCCTTGCAGGGCCCCATCGACATGTGTTCCTCTCATATCATTTCACACCCCCTCTCACTTACCACTTATCGCTCATGCACCCCTCCAAAAACCACTCATCCACAACACTCTCTCCCGCATTGCGAATGCGATATCTTGGGCGGGCCTGATCTCGTAGATCAACGATCACAAGTGTCAAGGGGAAATACAAAAGTAAAGTGTTATAAATCACCGGTGTGCGATATTCCCTGTAACAAAGGAATAAGACCCTGGAGGGAAGTCCAAAGGCCTTAACGCCTGAGAACTAAGCATCTAATCACAACCCCCTAGTTATACAAGAAGAATTGCAAACAAGGGCTAGACCAAAGGGGGCCAAGGAGCATCAGAACCCTTCGTTCTACAACGGCTTTAAGAGTCAAAATCACGCTACCATAAAAGCCCCAATAGTGTGGTACAGGGTTTTGAAGGTGGATGGGTTGGCAACTGAAGTATTTAATGAAAGCATGTTGCAGGGGGCAAAATCACTATGGGGGGGGCTCAAGAAGATTAATGACTAAGCATGGAGCTCCACTTAGATATGAAACAAAGCACTATCCGGACTCACTCTGTTTATGCTCAATGACATGCAAACACAGATGATCGTTATCAGCTACAGAGAATGGGGTAGTTGGGAAATTAAGCTGAAAGGGACGAGAACTAGCCAGGATGCAAGAAGATGCACATTAGAACGAAGACGTGGCCTGATAAGAGGCCTTCACAAGAACAATAGAGGGACACTTCCTCCCATCATCTTTCAATTTTCTCTATTTTCTGATTAATCTGTAATTTCTGTCTGTTTTCAAGAAAGGCTTCAAATCCCAATTGTAATCATTTTGGGCTGTAGAGCCTTGCATGCTGAGACAGTTGGATACTATGGCGAAGATATTTTTGTGACTGTAATTCCATCTCCCCCTCTTCTTATAAATAGGGGGGGTAAACTCTTAAAAAAGGTTCTAGAATTCTGCACCCATAGTGGTCAAATTCTAAGATGTCATTCTTGGTTCGAAGTGGCCTATTCACAAGGGACATTGAGTGATGTATTGAAGAATGTGATGGACTAGTATTTTGACACATTTTGAAGATTAATGAAACTATTTGGTGATTCCAAGGAGATCAATGTGCAATATGTTTTCTCTTCTGTAATCTCATTTCATATATGTTTTCCTTCTTTGAAATAGTGTAATGAGATTGTTAGTTTATCCCTGATTCTTGGATTTATCTGGGTTGCTAAGAAAAGAACAATACCTATGTATATTACATATTTTTCTTGTGTTATTCAATAGCCTATTGCACCTGTAGTAATTACAGATTTATTTTTGTTATTTGATTAACGTGCAGTATCTGTATGAGCACATATTTACTCACACTGTTTTGTGATAGAGGTACCCATGTTATACCTGGTATGAAACCTCAATAAGCACTCCATTGTTTCTATCTTTCCACCTCGTCTCTCTTCCATATTTCTACTCGAACATTATTGCTTAGGATTCTGTGTTGTTTACAACCCTATGTATTGAATTCCACCCTTTGGCCAGAGCATTGCTGCTTAGGATTCTATCCTGTTTACAACGCTCTGCATTAAATTCCCTCCTTCATTTCCTCCGCTTCACTTTACTACAACTTCAATGTAAAGCTGCTTGTTGTTGTGTGTCGACCACCAAAACTAGACATTTTTCTTTGAGGTTGGCCTGATTTACCCCTTGAGCGTTCAGATCCATGTATTGACTTGAGTTTACCTGCATGACAGACTATTGAACCAAACCCCCTTTATAATCTTTTAACTAAGTGACAATTGGAGTGCAACAGAGACCCCACTCATAATCTTCCATGAACTCCTCTCTCTAAGATGGCCTAGGCACTTGTCTATAATCAACCCACAGGGTGTCTCTACGAGGCTTTGTATGTCCCCTAAAGAACTTGTGCTGCAGGTGCTAGAAAAAGCCACAACACAACCTGTGATGTTGCACCTCCCTTTTCTCCTAATTTCCTTTATTTTCATAAATAAAATGCCAATAAAGTCTTTTTTCCTTTGCAAATCCTTTTCCATTGCCTTTTCCAATTTCTCTTTAGTCGTAATATACAACAAGTGATGCCCACTAGGATACATTGTCCTTAATTAGTGTTTTCTGCCCAATTTCCAACTCTTAATTAGTGATTTCTTCCCTCCATTCTCCATAGTGAATATGGATCAAAGATATTCACCCAACTGCACCCAACTCTCAGTATTTGATTTAAGGAAGGGTGAATAAGTTTATCCTGTAGTCGAGGTTTCCATATTTCAAATTATTCTCCTCTTTTCTATGAACCCAGTTGTTATTATTTTCCCTTAGCAGGTCATAATGTTGAACCCTTCAGCGCTGATAACACTTGTAACATCTTCTAACCACACATATTCTTTTTTTCTTAATTGCGATAGAGTAAACATAATACATGTATATATCAAATTTTAGTTTTTTATTAAGTTTACATTTTATTTTATATAAAGGTTATAACAATAAACCTGTTCATTATGGAGGTAATATTAACCCTCCACTAAATATTTATGTTGTGAGCTATGAGGTTATGATGTTTATATGTAGAAACATGATTAATTTAATCCATACATGTGGAATATATCAACCATGTATGACTTGTTGTGGTTTGTAATGTTTAGATAATTGTGCTCCAAGCGTAGTAATGTTTACAGAGTTTGTCCATCATTTTTTTTGGTTCTACCACCTTTTATCATCGAACTTTTCGAAGATGTGAGTTGTCATGCTCTAGTGGTCACTATCACCTGATGTGTCTTGCTTACGAGTCCACTGAGGTGTCAAAAGATCAACCATCCAGTGACTTAAGGTTTATAATTGACGGTGTTGGGAGATTTAAGCAGTTTTGGTAGCTAATCCCTATTCCGTTGTGCTCCCATTCAACTCATTCTCCTCCTCCTCCGTTGCTCTGAGAGCCTTTATAACCCTACAATACAGAGACACAAAATCCATTCATTCATGCTTATCTATGTAATGTTTTGCAGTAAGAGAGTTCGTCGATATCGTTACCATAGGTAAGAATCGATAATTACACTTTTCTTCTCTAATATTTGCCGAATTATCTTTTTTTTCTAGATAATTTCTGCTCATCAGTCTTACTCCTTTTTTTTCTAGAGTAACTCGGAAGAGTAAGTATAAGTGTTTCCCCATTCCACCTTTTTGTGTTTTAAGGTTTCATTCAAGATATTTAACGTTTTTTCCTTTCTTGGGTTTATAACAATATTAGCTCGCAAGACGTTACCAAGTATGTTTCAGGTAATTATCAACTATATTCCATAATCATTTTATTTTTCTTTTAGTTGAATTTGTATCATTTGATTTCCAATCATATTATCTCATAATTTCTTTCCTTCGACCATTTGCACATGTTCTCCATCTATACCATCACGAGAGAAAAAGTTCATCAGTTCCCCAAGTTGTTTCAAGGTTTTTCTAATTATGTACTCTTTACTTCTCTGTACAAGAAAATATTTGGTTCAAGATCGAGTCTTTTGGAAAGATTTGAGTGGGGTTTTATATGTTAATGAAATTATATTTTGGGTTTGGCCATTGGCCCCATTTCCCATGTAATTAATTTTAAGAGCCTCAAGGATTTTCTCTTTTTATATAACTCGGTTCTGGGATTTTGAGATTATAATACTCGTAATGAATTTGTTTTTGTTTTTATGGGTTATTTGACAGTATTTCGTTTACAACATACTGCTGAATCTAAATGGTTCATCGAAGACCTCTGTCTTTGTGCTTTTATACAAGTAGATTTTTTTGCAATAAATTCATGCTCTCGTAACATATGGTTGTTGATACTTGTGTAATCTGTAGTTTATTTTTAGTGTCATGCTTACTGGTTGTGTATATTTATACATTGATTCTTTCTACATTTTGTCTTACTCAATTAGAAAGAAAAAATTATCCTTTTGGAATTTTAGGTTATAACAAAAGTTTCATATGCATACATCACATATCTTTCAACATATTTTTTTTATTTATTAAAATTCTTACAGTTATTATTACTTGACTCGTTTGTATAATTATTGTTGTATTATATGTATATTTGTATTATATATATATATATATATTGCTTGCATGTTTATTTTTATATTAAATCTAGAATCCTTAGGTGGGTCCTAACTCAGGGACCTACATTTGTTTTCCATATTATATTATACAGGTCCTAGATTGTTCCAGACTAATAGGCGGAGGCCTGTTCTAGGCTAATAGGCAGAGGCCTGTACCAGTTTGGACTAATTTAGGCTACACCCTACTTACGATCACTATTTATTGTTTGACTTATACGATGTATTAAAACAGTTCTTAATCATTCTTTGTTCACACATCGAATTGTTTAAAAACACATCTTAATTTTTCATCATAATGTGATAATATAGGAAGAAATGTTCACATACTAATATAATCATATCATAGCAGCAGAACATTAATCTATTTCAATTTAGTTATGCCACCACAAAATCACTGAAGAGAAAAGACTACTCCGCCTGACCAACGAGTTCAGGTAACCTTTACTAGTACCCCCCAAGCCAGTTTACTTCTAGAACAATTCTTGTTACCGGGACCAAAACCGGAACACCTAGAACTTTCTAACCACAATAGGTTTGACTAGGTTTATCACAGACCTTATAGGTCTAGTAGGGAGTTCCACTAGCCAACTAGTGTCCCGCCCTTCCTCAAAACATCTTGTTTGAGGAATCGGTTTCATTTCCTCTCTTGGACCTTCTCCAACTAGGGTCCAAGTCTCTAGGTTGCCTCAAGCTTTTTCCCTCTCACCCTCTTGGCTCCCTTTTTCCTAACTAAGATAACTCATCTCGAGGGAAAGGAATAATTGTCTTTCAAGTAAGTAAAACTCTGTCTTAACATCTTTTCCGTTTGGTAATTCTTTGGTAAACCATAACCAATAACCAATTTATCTATTTCAAGTAATTTCCCAATTACTCAATTAAAGTAAATTAAATATTTACTTTTCACTAAAAAATATTATATAGAATTTCTTATATTTTAGTTGCACTTTTGTGTTCTATTTATTTTGGTATTTATACATTGGCTTTTCTTTTCTTTCATTAAGTCTTTCTATTTTGATAATAAATTTTATTTAATGAAAAATCAATCATTAATTTTAAAATAACTTATTCCAAATAATAATAAATGTTTATTATACCGTTATTAAACATTACAATATGCACAGTGTCCTATACTCGATTGAAGGTTGAGTTGAACATTCATGGGAAATGCCTTTCATGCAGAGTTTTAAGTCTTATGGTTTATTACAAGTATATATGGATAAATTACTTATTATTTTGGCTCAAAGATAAGCGTGCATGTCTTAATTATATTGTTTTGAATTGCATCAATTAATTTGAGTTTTTAGTAAAATTTAAAGTTTAAATAAGTTAAGTTTTTAGTAGTACAAAAATAATGAATAAATAATTTAAAAATTTATAAAATATAAAATATAAAATAAATTAATTAAAATAAAATTATTTAACTAGTTTTATATTAAAATAATAATTTAATTAATTTAAATTATAATAAAAATATTATATAACAAATAAATAAAATTTTTTATTTTTTATAATAAAACTTTTAGTATATATTTCTAAGAGGGTGTATAGCACCAGAGGTTGTCCTTCTTTGATAGTCCGATAAATCATTTAAGGGGGCTACTATTTTTATTATATTTGGCTCATTATATAAGTTTTTAATATTTTATCGATTATGTCATGAAGTAGAGGGGCTACTATTTTTATTATATTTGGCTTATTATATAAGTTTTTAATATTTTATCGATTATGTCATGAAGTAGATATATGGTTAAACATTATTTGAATATTGTAAGTGGTATAGTGGGGTGATTTAAATATTGTAGGGGACATAGGGAGTCATAAGAGTATTCGGCAAAGTTAGAGGATAAAATTGACAACATAGACCATGAGCTCCCTAAGATTCCACACAATAGTTGTTATGACTTAAGACTCACTCTTTTTTTCTTGCAACACTAGTTGTCTTATTTTTTGTCTTCTCATGTTGATGTATCCCAAGGTATGGCATACTAAAATTTCTTTTGTATGTAGTCTAGTTAGTCGAGATGAGGTTTTAACAACCTCAACAATTTGAACTTATGTGAGTGGTGTAGTTTCTTTCTGGTAAACCAATAGGAATTCTTTTTTGTCTATGTAATCCTCATGTGACATAATGCAAAGTGCCTAACTTGGAAATAAAACAAAACATAGTACACATTAAATCAATATATATATCCATCTCAACCATGGATCTAGCAAGCACTTAGAGTGATCAAATCTCCTTAAATTTTAAAACTTAAAAAATGTTACAGGGTTAAAGATTTGATCTTTCTCTGTGCTTGATAGATCCATGGTTAAGATGGATCTACACACACCATGTGTAATTTTTATTGTTTAAATTACATTCTTGAATGGATAAATCTATTAATGCTTTGAAAATTCCCCTTACAATTATACTGTATAAGCTACGACTTTTAATAGAAAAATATACTGAGAATTAAAAAAAAAAACAAACAAACAAACATAGAATAGTGAGACTATTTAAAATATTTTAACCATAAAAAATATATTGTTCAATTGCTTTATATAAGATATACACATTTTTTGTTATATATATATACATTTTTTTGTCTAATATATATATATATATGCTTTCAAATTTCTTTTTAATTTTAAGTATTTGAATATTTGGTGATAACTAATCTATATATGTTTTAAAATTATAAAAAATATAATGTTATTTTTTTTATTTTTAATTTATTTTATCTTATTAATGTTGATGTAAATTTATGTTTTTTCATAAAGATATAGAAATATTTTATTTATGATTAAGAGTGAAATATTTTTACCAAATATCATTCATGTTCTTTTGTAATATACACAATGAATCAATAAAATTATTAATAATTTATAATCATTTTAATTAAAATTAACTCATACATGTATAATTAATTATAATTATATTTTTTTTATAAACTATATTTTTAAATAATATTTTATTTTTATTTTAAAATATCACAAATCATTTCAAAATATAAAAAAATATTTTATTTATATTTTGAAACGAGGCATCAATTAAACCAGAAAAAATTACAAATCTATAAACGGTAAAATACACCCTCTCAACATAACAAAATATACCTCATATACGTACCCTCTCAAGAATATTCACTCTCCTTATCCCACGTGATTGTGTTTCATTATCGTTGGCAGCCTTCTTTTACTTTCCAACGTTATTCAAACTAATTCTCACGTGATATAGACTTTCAATACTCTCGTGACATCACCACCTTCGTTATATCATAAAACCACTAAATTACCAAAACCAATTCAATCTATGTCAAAGAGTAGATAGAGGTCGGGGTCCAACCCTGGAATTTAATGGGTTGTACAACCTTTTTAACCTCCCAGCCCCTATTTGACTACGGGATAGGAAATTCGAATGTCGCCTATTACTAATACTATATTGTATAAAATACCCATCATACTTGTCACCTATTACGGATGTCCAAATTTTAAAATCTTCAAACTTATACTATATTGTATAAAATACTCATCATACTTGTTATAAGATTTTTGAAGGTTTTTATTTTTTATAACTTTTTTCCTGGGTAGAGATATCCTATTGTATATTAAAATATTTATGGGTTTGTTTTCCTAAGAATTTGAAGTTTTTTATTTTTTATTTTTATAGAGATTTGTTGAAATGATAAATTTGAGTTGTGAATTTTCCATAATTTAAGTATTTAGTGAGGTTTTCGGGATACTAAATTCATATATGTAGTGATTTTTTTTTAAACAACAAAAAATCATATAATTTGTCAAAAATTGTTTCCGAGAATTCAAACCAAAATCTCTAAAACTTATAATTATACTATGTACTTGTAAGGTATTTTGAAATTTACTTGTCTATATATATATATATATATTTGAAATTTACTTGTCTATATATATATATATATATATATATAAAGAAAGAAGTTCTAGATAATGCATTTTAAAAACAGTGCCATAATTACATGGTCTAGACAATGCATTGTACAAAAGGTGTCATAACTACAAGGTCTAGGTATTGTATCATAAAGACTTTGTCACAACATTATTCTTAATCGAGATACTATTAATTGAGAGAATAAATGAAATGGTAAATAGAATTTGATGTTATTTGTCCAACATCCACATATGGCTCATCGCAATGCTTATGGATCATATTCTATTCATTATTCAAATTTGTTCTATGAGTTTGCTCAGTGTTAGGTTTGAGTCAATTTTGATTTTCAAGTTTGCTAAGCGTTGTGTTTGCATCACTTAGTTGATTGTTGGGTGTTGCCTCTTCTTCATTGTTGTTGATCTGTAACTCAACTCAGTTTCCTCTCTCTTAATTTCCAATTTGCAAAAAATTTTAGGTGTTTGAAATTTTGATAGATACTGTAGGAAGAGGCCTCAAGGATCGCAGGGCACATTGATGGTGATTCTTCAAAATACTTTTCATTATTCAACATAAGAAAATAGACTTGTCATTATTCAACATAAGAAAATACTATCCGCACCTACAACTCTTTCACCTTTCTTCAAAATCTCTATTGTAATGGTTGAAAAGGAAGCTGGGTTGAAGAGAACACAAGTGGTGTTAGACATCCTCTCTCTCTCTCTTAATTTCCAATTTGCAAAAGTTTTTAGGTGTTTGAAATTTTTATGGATACTGTAGGAAGAGACCTCGGGGATCGCAAGGCACATTGACGGTGATTCTTCAAAAGACATGTCATTATTCAACATAAGAAAAAAGACTTGTCATTATTCAACATAAGAAAATACTATCGACACCTACCACTCTTTCACCTTTCTTCAAAATCTCTATTGTAATGGTGGAAAAGGAAGTTGGGTTGAGGAGAACACAAGTGGTGTTAGACATCCTCTTCTACTTAATTGCAACATCCATTTCTATGGCCATTTCTTGGTGGAGCGAGATTAAAATATTATTACATTTTTAGGAGAATAAATTATTAATTGTTGCATCCTTTAACATCCATGCAACTATTATACACACATCCCTAAATATCCTAATAAATGACGTAAGACCTTTACATGGATTGGTATTGGAAATATCCTAAGAAGAAATGAAACATATTCAATATGTTTTCACTAATGAGATGAGATTGATAAGACCTAAAATCCTATTGAAAATTGAAAATTGATTACATGAGGCAATTTTTGAAAATGTAGATTGACCATTCACACCACTTAATAATTTTTGTGGCTGACTTGATCAACAACTCCTAATGATGGACAACCACTTATATGTAGGTGTAACTTTAGGAAGATCTTTATGGGAAACCTTCACCAATGTAATCAATTTAAAATAGCCTTTTTCCAACAAGGAGATTTGATTTCTTATTGCAAATATTAACAAATGTTTGAAAGACATAACTAACAATAGAATATTGGGAGATCCTTTAGTCCAAGATTGAAAAACTCCTATTAGGGGAAGAATTTGTAATCTTTGGTGCATCTATCCACCTATTTGTAAAAAATGTCATATCATAAGAAGAGCATGCTCAAATCCTTGCATATTCCCCTTGACACATATTTATTGAATCCATGCCTTGAGTAGCTCCGCATTAACAAGATGGCCATTAAATGAGAAACCAAATACTAATATGTATTGGTCAAAGAGTTTTATGTTTTCTTTTAATTTATTGGTCCAATTTTTTTTAGTTATTGTAGTGCACTACATTGACAAGCATATTCCATGTATTAAGGACCTCCAAATTTGCTAGCAAATGTTGCCACATTCATTATTTTTGTTGGTGCTCCTTGGGACCAAACCCGTACACATCACATGTTAGTGCTCCCAAATTATAAGGGAGGACAAGAAGCAAGTCACCTTTTGTTAGTGCTCCTTGGGACCAAACCCATACACATTATGTGTTAGTGCTCCCAATTATAAGGGAGGACAAAAAGCAAGTTACCTTTAAAATGTATCGAACATTAATTGTACATAAATCTCATGGTTTGACAATGAAAAAGTCAATCATTAACATTGAAAACATAAAGCATTAGGGCTTAATCTTCATAATAAATTTTTCCACATCTTTAGTAGAAGTTCAAATCTGGTTAGTATTCCCAATCCATCATTATTAAAAATAATGTGTTTTGTTTGTATATGGTGAAATTGGCAACTAAGATGGCCTTTTTCCGGATATGACATGGAGTGGATTTCTCCACTTCACACATAAAGATAGTTGAAATTTGAACCAATAATATCACAAAATGTGCCTTAACACCACACTTTATTACAAGCGTTCTATACCTCAAAAACATTGTGAAAAATAAAATACAATGTATATTTCTCTTTCTACTTTTTTGGATTTTCATTCAAAAATTAGGCCTGAATATAATTGTTAACTACTAACTTATTTATTTTAACATTTTTGGAAGTAAAATTTGTTTTTGATTTGAAATATCTGTTAAATGAAGATATGAATCTACCTTCTTGGATTTTCATTCAAAAATTACTTTCCTAGCATGTAATTCTGATTTTAAGAGTAAGCTTGAATATAATTGTTAATTACTGACTTATTTATTTTAACAATTTTGAGAGTAAAATTTGTTTTTGATTTTAAATATCTAATAAACGATTTTGTGTAAATCTAAATTATTCTCCTATCATCTTTAAAAACAATAATGTTCCAACTCACTTCACTCTATGGGAATATTGTAGTATTTTTTATGGATTTTTTAAAAATATTTTATTAACTTTGAGTTTATATAAATTATTATTAAATAAGTTAAATGATTTATATAGATTGTGATTAAAATATATTTTATATAATTAAATATAAAAAAAACATATAAAGTGAAATGATTTATATAGATTGTGAATAAAATATATTTTGTATAATTAAATATAAGAAAAAATATAAATAATTTTATAAAATTACTTTTTATTTTATATACTTAGGAATGTTTTAAGTTTGTTTTATTTATATTTTTTTATTTTATTTTATTTTATTGTATTTTTCTTAAATTTTATATTTTAAATTTGATGTGTTAAGAAATACTCTATAATAAATTATAGAGACTATTGTTGTAGTAATGTAAATGTGTGTAAATATTTAAATGTTAACTCAATTAAAAAAAATAAAAAAATGTTGTAATGTCTCTAAATAAATATTTAAATAATACTTGAAATAATTAAAAAATAAATAATAATAAAATAATACTTCCACAAAAATTTGAGTTTATATAAATTATTATTTAAATATGTTGAATTATTTATATAGATGTTCATTAAAATATATTTTATACAATTAAATATAAATAAAACATATAAATAATTTAAAATATGATTTTTCATTTTATATAAGATAAATGTTTAAATTTTACAAGCGGGCAGTTCTATGCTTGTTTACTGTTGCAGTGGATCTGCGGATAATACGATCAGAGTTTGGAAAAGAGTATAGGGAAACGCGCATTACTGTTTGGCGGTCTTAAGAGTAGAGGGCCCGTTAAATCCATTGCAGCGTCTGTTGATGCCGTGGTGGGATGCCACGTGTACAGCGGGAGCGTGGGTCATGAGATTAAGGTTTGGTGCGTTTCGGAGGATCGTGAGGATGTGCACAATGATAGTCCCTTGAAAACTATAGAGGCATCTGAGAGTGATGATTTAGGTGCAAATAAATACTGGGCGCTCTGTGCAAAAGAAATAAGAGACGAGTAATAGGGGTAATTAAAAGTGGAGGAAAGAGCCTTGGCCTACTGTTTTCTTCAAAGTCGTGAGATATTTAAAGCGTGAGGAAAGCACTTGTATGCAAATCAGTTTTCCGGTATTTCATGATTGATCTTATACCGATGCTTCCAGTGTCTGCAGCATAGTCTGGATCTTTGGCATAGTTGTATGTATGTATGGTTTCCTGTGTTTTAATTACATTAAAGGATTTTGGCCAAGGATAAGTTTAGGGGCGAATGTTTGCTTTTTGGCGAAATTAAGGGGTTTTAAATTTTTAGTGGGCGAATATTTTGTATCATAGTACATTTTTACAAATCACCTCAAATAGCCCACCTTATTTTAAGGGAGAGGGTAAAAAAGATAAATTTAGCCCTTGAAATTAGGACTTACAACCTTCCATTCGCCCATTTTCAAGAATAGGTTTTATTTAAGTGAATCCATCCTATGGGACAAATACCATATTTATAAAAGAGGTATGGTAAATTAATAAAAATATAAATAAATGAGAGGTATGGTAAATAAATAAAACATTTTTTATATTTACTCCATAAGTCACCTTATATACATGTAATGGTGTAAACAAATAAAAATATAAGTAAAGTGGAGGTATGGTAAATAAATAAAACGTCTTTTTATACTTGCTCAAATGGTATGGTAAATAAATAAAAATATAAATAAACTAGACTATCATAAATAAATAAAACCTCTTTTTATATTTAGTCCATAACCCTCGTTCTATTTATGAAGGGTCAAGAAAGAGGTTTTATTTAAGTGAATCATATGGGCCAAATACCATATTTGTAAAAGAGCTATGGTAAATTAATAAAAATATAAATAAACGAGAGGTGTGGTAAACAAATAAAACATTTTTTTATATTTACTCCATAAGTCACCTTATATTTACGAACACTAAAAAAATGGGTTATATTTAGGTGAAACCTATGGCCAAAATACTATAGGACAAATACCATGGACTAGATTGTTATTAATACCATGCAAAAAACCATTATTAACCCTAATATTAGAATTAATAAAAATAAAAATGGCACATGGTATTGACCCATGGTATTCACCAAAATGGCACATGGTATTGACCCATGGTATTCACCTAGAATGTAGCCTATTTAGATTGGGGAATTAAACCAGCATGTAGCCTATGCTAAGATTCACTAGGACTTTACAAAGTTTTATTATTTAGTGAAAGACTCGCCAATATCTTACAAGATTTTATAATTGAGTAAAATATTCGCCATGGTTAGTGAGAGATTCGCCAAAAAATTATATATACATATTATATTATTGATAAAATCGCCTTCCATTTTTCCTATATACCATGGAGATTCGCCCATTTATTATATTTATAAATTTAGGGGGTTCTTAAAATTTTCCCTGATTCTGGCTCAATTTTCTTTTGGCAAGATAAGATTTAGATTCCCATTAGCAAGATAAGATTTAGATTCCCATTACCAAAAGCTCTGTTTTAGGATAAGTGTCCTTTCAAACTTGATGAAATTATTATAAGTATATTTGAACATTTAATAATAATAGTTAAAATTAATTATTTAACGAATATTTTATGTTTTTATAAAATGATTAAGAAATTTGAAAAACACAATTAGATTCAAAGTTAATTATTTGCACTTCGGTGCGCGGTGTAATGGTGAGGGCGGTACCCTGTAGCACCCCCCACCCAGGATCGAATCCTGCCGAGGCAGGCGAGTGATGGTATATTGAGAGATTGTCGTAAATTTGTGAGATGGATGTAAAAAAAATTGATTGATGTAAAAAAATGGTCCTACCCCAGCCTACAAAAAGAAAAGTTAATTATTTAAAAAGATATTTAGATTCAAAAATATTTATTTAAAAATATATATTCTAATTTTTATAAATTGATTAAAATATTTAAAAGTTATGATTAGATTTTTTTTGAGAATTTATTCAAAACCTAAAAAAAAATTAACAAAATATTGAAAATAATTTCCTTAATTTAAAACTAAATAATAGTTCAAATATTGCTTTAAGACCTTTAAAAAATTATGACAAAAAATCCGTCAAAAAAATAACTGTTATAATTTTCTTATGTTATGGAGTCTTTTTTTTATTAATTTGTTTTATAGCATCGTTAACTTCTACATATTAATAATTATTTTTTAATAATATTCTTTCGATTTATTTTTATAAATTATAAATTATCTTTTATTTTTTAATAATATCCTATCCTTTCAATCAATAAAGAAAATATATTAAATAAGAAAAATAAATAGTACATATATAAAAGTAAATATCGTATCGGGCGCTCTGAACAAAATAAATAAGAGAATGGTAATGCGGTAGCTAAAGGTGGAGGAAAGGGCATTGCCCTGCTGTTTTAAGTCCTCAAAGTAAGGTAGCTGATAGCGGTTTTATCTCTTACGGGGTTAGTGGAGCTTCATCCGCTGTACTTTTCCTCCGATCTACAGAAATCTGAAGGAGCCAATCATCAATTCCTCCGATCCCCTTTTGGTTGGCTATCAACATATAGAAGCCATCGAACGTACGAACCTAGGCTCGTTGTCAATAAGAGGGACTTGGATTTACAAAGAATGGTGTCCTGGTTCCATGGTATATTGTTTAAAGAAACTTCTGCGAACACTAGAGAAGTGGTGTAGAAAGGTCCAAGAAATGTCAATTATACAAAGTTTATCAAACATGGTTAGAGGCAGTTATGTCTTAAATGAGTTGAATGGGAAGCTTGAACATCGTGGTGGTGAAAAGAGCGTTATCCCTAGGAAGATTAGTCAGACAGATCTGACATGTGAATTGTAATTTGTCATTTTTGTATTAATCTTTGTAATGATGTAAATGTAACCATTAAATAGGGACTTGGAAACAATGCCTACATTAGTATATATGTAGGATTGGGTTGTCCGTTGTTGGAGTTTTGTAGAGAGATTTTCTCAACAATATTTTCCTTGTTTGGAATCTATTGGATCTCATGAGCACTATTTATGTGTCTTGTCTTCAAATTTCTTGTTTTACTAATTCTTTGGTGGCATGGACTACCACACATATAATAAACTCTAGTTTATGGGTTTTTTATGTTATATATGAAACTTCGGAATTTATGCTTAGTATAACTTTAGTATTTTAGGATAGAAGAGGTTTTGGTTTTGTGGCTAACTTGTATATATACAAATAAGGAATCATTATTTTTAGTGTAAAAATGATTTTTTAAAGTATATTTCAACATACAATAATATTCAAAGTTTACTATTTTAGACTTTTGCACACTATTGGTAACTCTCTAAGATGTTGACGGAACCTAAAAACATGGAAGATGTGTATTTGATCCCATGTTCTTGTGGGATTCCTTACATTGAAGAAACTGACCATTCCATTAATCAAAAGATTCTAGAACATGTCATTGACATAAAACACTATAGGACTCTCTCCTCAGCTTTGGGTAAACATGTTGAGAAGACAAAGCACCACATTAGTATTGAGTCTAGGTCATTGCCAAGATTGATGACTTCCATCACTATAAGTTTAGGGAGGCCATTGAGATTGAAATCTAAGATGTTGATGGACCCTAAAAACATGGAAGATGTGTATTTGATCCCATGTTCTTGTGGGATTCCCTACATTGAAGAAATTGGCCATTCCATTAATCAAAGGATTCAAGAACATGCCACTGACATAAAACACTATAGGACTCTCTCCTCAGCTTTGGCTGAGCACGCTGAGAAGACAAAGCACCACATTAGTATTGAGTCCAGGTCATTGCGAAGATTGATGACTTCCATCACTATATGTTTAGGGGAGACCATTGAGATTGAAAAAAAAATAAAAATGATAGTTGGAATATAAGATATTATTGAATCTTCTCTTTTTATTCTTAATTTCTTTTTTAATTTTCTACCTCCTTTGTTTCCTTTTTTTTTTATCATTTTTACTTCCATGCTCCTCTTCCTTACTTAGCCCTTTTCATTTTTATCCATATAAAACATTTGATTGTTGTTCTTCTTTAATTATTACTTTTTTATAACTTTAATTATTTTAATAATAATAGAAATTATAATTATTTTAATATTATTAATAATGTAATGCTCCTCGTGAAGTGATAATGTTGGTAAAATAGTAAATTTAACTGTGAGCTAAAACTCTGTTTGATAAGTATAAAAACTCTGTTGTTAGTGTTGTTAATTATTATGATAATTAATTGTGTCATCACTATTTAATTTGAGTGTATGATTAATTGTGGTTAATAACTGTTGAGGTAGTTAAATAAAAAAACCTAACTACCTTCATGAGACAGTTGAGACCCCAGGAGGAAAAAGGGGAAAATGCCAAGTCTGGTTAGGATCAGATGGCAGGAATGGGGAGATGCTATGTCTGGTAGTGACCAGATAGCATGTGTTGAAAGGAAGAGACTTCCTGAATCCGCTACGTCTGGTTAGGATCAGATAGCGAGACCTGGCATAGCCAGAGAGATTGCAGACAAGAAGATCTGCAGAAGTGCTTGGGGGTGGAAGATCGAGAAGAGGATCTTCCTACGGACGGGAGGTTGACAAGCATAACGAACAGGTTTGCTGCTAAACAGGTATGGCTTGCTAAGCATTTTATCTGTGGAATCCTTTTATGGTCTTTTGTAAGCAAGTAAAAATAATGGAAAAGCAATCTATTCATTTCTTTAAAAAAATCTAGTTTCTGCGCAACCGGCAGAGACAGAATCTGTATCTTTCAGTCAAGAACACAAGCATAGAACATATCGAACTGAAAACTCTGTGGTACAGGTGATAGCAAGAATATTAAACAGAAGGAATACGGTAAAACCCTTCTCTGTAATCAAATGGGAGTGAAAACGAAAAGAAATCTAGCAATATACAGAATTAATAGCTTCTTATTCCGAATCATAACAGCATTTAAAACAACGAACTATCCAAACCCTCTACCAAGAAAAAAATGCAGGCCGAACAAATCGTCGGCGGAACAAAACACAAGCTTCGGAGCGACAACATTCCTCCACAATTATATAACTGAAACATTTGACTGAAGATACATATGCATGCGGGATAAGACATATACTGACGGATACATCCCTGTCACCGTGGAACGAAAGAAGAACCATTAACATTATGCACGCACAACAGATATTAACAAATTGTCCCGGCTCTAAAAGAGTCGCCATAGCTGAGCTTAAGCATGTGCTTAGCCAGCAGGGGCTCTAATGCCGAACCATTATTAGAGAAGAACTAACCATAAAAACTAATTTACACTGGAAAAGAAACGAGTAGAGATTAATATATAAGCCGTGTTCACAGTAAAGCTACAGAGAAGGCGAGTAAGCCAGAAAACATCATAATACAGAGCTAGAGTCATACCAAGAATTCTTGTGTCACAATAACAATTACGTAACCAAGTCCAAACCAAGAAATAGTATTATGTAGACTGTAAACATCGTTTAACAAGAAGCATTGTCTGCGCTCAGGAGCGTAGATCAAATAATGAAAGACAGTTATACAACTTAAGCTCGGCGTACAGCGCCTCTTAGCGGTGGTTTCCGCCTGAGTATGGGCGAGGAAAACCAGACATAATGCAACCACCAAATATGAGAATGAGACATAGAAACTTCCAAGCGAGGAAACCCTTTGAGTATGGCGGAGGGACTCCAAATACAAGAGCAAGACCCCCGACTTTCCTGTTCAGGCGAACAGCGGTTCAGCCATTACCCTTGGAAAAGTCAAAAACAGGTCCTATGGTAAACGCATGGCTCTTACCTGAATTTGGGATGGCAGAGGAGTGGAGAAGACTCCCAACATCGCTGGTTAGCCGTCGAGCCATCCTCCTGAACACGACAATAAAACCATAAACTGAGAGCTTTACATAAAAACGCCGAGAGAAAAGAAAACGAGCTAGCAGAGACTGTAACCTTAACTGGAGCCGCGAAGATTGCATCTGGCAAAACACAAGAAGGAAGAAAAAGCAGGACTTGAATAAGAATAATTATACCTGAAACCGTGAAGGATGGCAGAGGCATTCTGCTGTGCACCGATTACTTGGAGACGGAAGGTTCAGGGTAAGGCAGAGCGCCACAACGCTGTAAGTGACATACAGTCGCTCCACAATGAAAACAAGAAACAAGCCGAAAGGTGAATCGCCTCTTAAATATTTCAAACGCTTTCTCTGCCTCGTGGCTCAACAATAGCCCTAGATCTGGCCGAACCTGTTACCATCGTCCGATCAGCAGGAAAGAACCGGGAAAAGCAACCGCGAATTGGCAAGTTCGAGATGTCAGGCCGTATGGCGTTTGGAGCACCGGGCACGCGATGGCACATGACGGCCTGATGGCTGACCGTTCATCAAGCCAAATGGTCGACGCACAACAGGCCAGCTAGATGAGCGCCGGAGTCGGTCAGAATCCCATGGCTTCAGCACCCTCGGGGACATAAAGCAGTACATAATATAGTAAATGCCATAAAGAAAACATTTAAGAATGAGAACCGTTCACTGTACTCTGTATACATCTTGGATTCGTAAACCGCATATTAGAAATTCGCCACATATCAAAGTTTATCCAACGCATAAACATTACCGAATCATGGGTATGGAAAGATGGGTATAGGGGAAAATTATTAACCCTTGCATGAGTGGGTAGATGTGTACATACCATAATGTTTGTTTTATAGTAAGTAAAACTTTGATTGTAATGCTCGGCAATAGTAGTCTATTATAATTTGTTGGGCGGTGCAAAGAAATTCCATGTGACATATATATATATATATATATATATATGCTTGTTTGTATGGTGGTAAAATAAAAAAAAAAAATTTAGATCTGTAATGGTGTGTGACAAATAATTTAAATTTTTGCTTTCACCTCTTTTGTATTATAATATTTTTGGCGATAAATTTTTATAACATTTATATTATAATATGGTTTGATAACAAAAATTTTGAACTATAATAATTATATTAGTTTTGTCACGACTTTAATTATTTTAATAATAATAAAAATTATAATTATTTTAATATTATTAATAATTTAAGTTGGTGTTTTCGCTTTTATATATATATTAAAATTATTATTATTAAATATTTCTATATATATATATATTATTTATTAGCTTATAATTAATGTGAAAAGAGCTTTTAATATTATTTTCAATTTTATTTTCTTTTGTAATTTTTACTGAGTGTTTATGTTTAATATTATAAATAAATTAAAAATAATTAACTATTGAGATTTAAGCTATCTATCTATGTCTTGAAAATGAATAACAATAAGTGGTGCTATCCATCTATATCTTGATATTGAACAACATTTCTTTTGTTAGTTTTCTGGTTCAAAGCTATCCATCTATGTCCTGATAATGAATAACAATAAATGGTGTTATCCATCTATGTTGTGATATTGAACAACATTAATTGATTCGAATGGTTCTTTTGTTAATTCTCTGGTTCAAGCTATCCAGGTATGTCTTGATAATGCAGAACAATAAATGGTGCTATCCATCTATGTTATGATATTAAACAACATTAAATAATTCCAGTGGTTCAAAACACATAGGCATTAAAATTAATATATGATTTCTTTGAATTAAAAAAGAAAAAGAAACCGTGAATCATAAAACCTATATTCTAACATATTTCTTCTTTCTATAAAATCATTAAAAAATCTAAAAACCACATTTAAATACAAAATTATATATATATATATATTTTTAAATAATTTCTTAATTGAAAAGTAAATAATAAAATAAATATTGAAAAGTAAATAATAACATAAATATTGCTCGGGGACATTTAACAAAATAACAAATAACCAAAAAAAAGAGTTTTCAACTTTGTTATAATTTTTATTTTCTATGGAGTCTCCTTTTTTAATTATTCTGTTTTCCAACCTTGTTAATTTTTTTTTAATAATATTTTTTCAATTTATTTTATATTTTTTTGAAATCAATCTAGTTTTTTGATATATTAAATTTTTTAAATAATATTTTCTTATATAAGAAAATTAATTAATACATATTTTAATTAAATCAATAATTACATTTCATTATCAATAAAGGTTACATAGTAGCTAGTACTTGTTGCTTAGTTTAAATATAGTTTAATTAAACAAAAAAATAATAAAGACAAAAATTTCATCATAAAAATAAAACAACTAATAAAATATTGTATTGTTAAATGTCATCACAAAAAATTAAGAAATATGATTAACTAATATTGTTTATATTAACTATGTGTGTTATATATATAATTGTTTATAATTAAATTTATTAAAATATGTTTTAAATATAATAATAAGTCATTTTAAAGTGAAAAATTTACAATTCATAAAATGAAAAATAATAAAAAGTAGAAAATAAATAAATAAATAAATAAAAAAAAATTAGTAACTAATAGAAATGGAAGTTATTAAACAACACATAATAAGACCCCAACCAATCACTTTACAAACAAAAGCTACATAGTAGCTAGTACGTGCAACTTAGCTTAAATATATTTTAATTAAACTTAAAAAACAATAAACATAAAGATTTAGTAACAAAAATAAAACAACTAAGAGATGCTATTAACTAATATTGTTTATATTAACTTATATACACTTTAATACATATATGTGTGTATTATATATATATATATATATATATATATATATATATATATATATATATATTTGTGTGGTTTATTTTTTTATGAATGTATATAATTTTTAATAATTAAATTGATTGAAATTTGTTTTTAATATAAATTAATTCATATTAAATTGAAATATGGAGAAAAAAAGTAAAAGTAATGAAAATGGAATAATAGAAAAATGAAAAAAATCAAAATAAAAAAGATAAATAAAAACAAAATAAAACTAAAAACAAAAAATAGTAACTAATAGAAATGGAAGTTACTAAAACAATCCATAATAAAACCTCCACCAATTATCTTACAAATAAATAAATTTGAATAATAATAAAAAAATAACAAAAATTAATTTCTTAATGTTAAACTATGTATAAACAACGTAAAGTTTTGGTTAAAAACAAACTAATATAGAGAAAAATTGAATGGGCAATTACCATACTTGTTTGCGGCATATAATAAATAAATTTAAATAATAATAAAAAATAACAAAAAATGAATTCTTAATATTAAACTATACATAAGTGTCATAAATTTTTAGTAAAAAAACTAGTACCCAAACAAAATTTAATATTATACCACATGTGCAACAAATATAATAATTAATTTCAAAATTATTTGAATAAATTTTATTAAATTTTATGATTAATATAATGTTCATTATTGATTTAATCATCATACAGGACCCGAGAGCCGAAGATGAACCCTACCTGCAGAGTCGCCGCCTCCTCACATTCGGCCGTCGTCTGGCCTCTGGACGGCCCTGTTGATGCAGGCGAAACGCGTTTCAATCATGGACTTCCGCTCTACTGCATTTCTGATTCGCCGGGCTTCCAATACATTCTGAAAGCACCCCTCCCCCTCTTTTGCTTCGCCTTCGGCCCTGAAGCTGCTAGATCTGGGACCTCTAATGCAGCATTTCGTGCCAGCCGCCTCCAGCAGAATGCAGATGCGGCAGCTGAGGAAGAACGCGCAGATTTTTCTCTCGTCTCTCCTCAGGCGGCGGCCCCCGGGAGAAATCACTCTGTTCTAGAAGGCTGCTCACTCATTTCAATGCTTTCTCTGTCACCCCAGAATAACAAACACTCTGTTCTAAATCTTCAAAAATTTTCAAGTTTCCTGGTTCGGCCTGAATGGTTCTTCTGGAAGCCCTTCTGGGCGGAACGCATTGACAGATTCAATAATCTCTGGACCCTTTCCTCTGCTCCTCATATCCCCCTGCGGCAAGTTCAGGAGGAGAAGACCCTTCAAAGCTTCAGCCTTCTCTCGCCTGGGACATGCAAAGGAAAGCAGAGCCCTGATCTTTCTGCTGAGTTCCAGATCCAGATCAGGCTTATCTCCGGCAAAACTCTGCTACATTGGGTGAGCCCGTCGAATCTTGTGCAGGACATCAAGCATGCTCTAGATCTCAAGCTGGGGATACCCTCAGCAGCTCAACGACTTCTCCATGAAGGTAAACAACTTGAAGATCCTCTCCCCCTGTTTTTTTACAGCATTAAAAGAAATGCATCCATTACTCTTTCCCTTCGCTTGAGAGGGGGAGCTGTTGGACAGTCATCCTCAGCGAAGACATTTTCATACAAAGACGCGGTCCATGCTCAGATGCCTAAGAAAACTGCTCCACCAGTTCAGGCACCTAAGCCTTTTCTGGTGGACAAATTGGAGGAAACCCCCTCCATAGAAATCATGCATCCATCGCTGGATGAGCAAACCCAAACGTTTGAAGAACAAGCCATCATTTGCAGGTTCAATGGGCTATGGCCGCGCACAGCAGACCTCTACCAATGGATTCACTCTAACTGGACCAACAATTGCAAGGTGTTGCTATGCTCAAAGGGCTTCTTCATTGTAGTGTTTGTTTTAGATGAGGACTACTAGAAAGCTTTAACAGCAGGCCCATGGTTCTGGGGCTCAGCAGGTTTATTCCTCACCCCTTGGTTCCCAGATTTCGATCCCTCTACAGTGGTCATCACCAAGCTCCCCATCTGGGTCAGACTTCCAAATCTCCCAGCACACCTATGGCATTTTGCAGTATTCCAAGGGATCGGAAATTCTCTAGGCCACTTTCTCGACACAGACGTTTCAAGAGGGGAAAAAGGAATATATACCTTTGCCAGAATCTGTGCAGAGATAGACATGAGCAAAGGTCTTCCTGACCAGATCAATCTCAAAATTGGAGACTTTCATTGGACTCAGACCCTGGACTATGAGAACACAGCATTTCGTTGCCGTAACTGCCATCACACAGGGCACCTTAAGGGCTCTTGTCCCACGATGCCTGCCCAAAAGAAGAAAGTCAGTCCCAAGCAGAAATCCAAAAGCTGGAAGCCTCATGATCCTCCCCCCATGGATGACTTCGATTTCAGCTCGGATGAAGAGGAAGAGGTTGAGGAAGGAATGGAAGCTTCACCGGCACAGGATCCGCCCTTGACTGATCCTGAGGTTTCGTCTGTCCCTCCATTCTCACAGAAAAGAAATCATGAATCCTCCACTTCGGATTCAGACAAGGAACCCTCCCCGTCAGCTCAGCTCAATGTGCAAATCATACCGGTTCAGCAAAGTCCTCTTGATTGGGTCAAAGTGGGTAAAAAGAAAGGGAAAAAATGCCGTATAACTGATTCTACACATGTTGGGTAGATTCCTCTGTTCGGCTCTGGCTCAACTGTTCTCCTTGTTTCTTCGTGCTCAGCATAGCTTTCTTCTCTTTTCCTTTTTAGGGGCCGAGGTGGATAGCCTATCCTTTCCGGCAGCCTGTGTTCTTGCCTCTCTTGGTTGTATCTTCTTATTGTACCATATTTCCTCTTAATAGATTTAGTTTTTACTGAGAAAAAAAAATGTTCATTATTGATTTATGTAAACATAACTAAAATAAAGTTAAAACCATGTTGTCTGTCTGCCCCCTTTTTTTCCTTTAATTTTACGTTGTTGTTAAAATCAACCCTTTTTAAATATCACCACTATTTATAAAATATTTCCATTTAAAGATTTATTTTTAATCATTATATCTTATGAAGGTATAAAAGTGATTGTTTTTTACTATAATGATATTAAATATTTTTTTTTATATAAATAATTTAATTAAAAAAATATATTTAATAGTTAATATATAGTTATAATGATGATTAATGTTCACTAAAATTAATATGGTATATTGGATTTTAAGAAATGAGCGTTAAGTTAATATTTTATTTCTGTGATAAAATAGAAGGGAGAGAAGCGTTGCGAGGTCAATGTAGTTTTGCTCACTAAACAAGTCGAGAAGGTTGGTAGCATGGCAAATGTTTTGAAAAGAGGAATGAATGTGAGTATCCATTGGGCAATCCAAAATAAAGTATTTTTTTTCATCTTCGACTTTCTTAGTATGGCAGAGGGAGTAGATTCTTTCGACCCAAGGTGTTTTGGGAATAGACAAAAGCTCGGTTTCATTTCGAAGCTCATAGGAATTAGTTCTTATCTTTGCAAATGTTTTGAAAAGAGGAATGAATGTGAGTATAAGTTGGGCAATCCAAAATAAAGTGGTTTTTTTCATCTTCGACTTTCTTAGTATGGCAGATGGGGTAGATTCTTTCGACCCAATGTGTTTTGGGAATAGACCAAAGCTCGGTTTCATTTCGAAGCTCATAAGAATTAGTTCTTATCTTTGCAATGTTCATTTTTTTCTTAATACTAATCTAGACATCTTATTCACAAGAATATATATATATATAAATAATTTTTAAAAATATTAAATTTATTATAATGCTTAAAAATTTTCTTAAAAATAAATTATATTTATTAAAAAGAAATTATATATATATATATAATAAATTTTAATAATTGATTTAATTAATTTATAATGATAATTAAAAAAAATTATAATTATTTTATATATTTTTATTACTATTATATAATAAAATTATTTTTTATAAAAACAATTTATTTTAATGGTTAATAATATACTAATATTAATAATATAAAAAATTAGAGTTATTTTATATTTTATATTTTATTTTATATACAAATATTATCTTGGAGAAGGTTTTGAAATACTTTCTTCTCGAAAAGGCTCCTCATTACTATTGTATTTTTTTTGGTCAAAGAACTAACATTGATATCAATTGATACATCACAAATAACATAATATGTATTAGATATTGGTATATTTGATTGAAACTTTCGCAATTTATTAAATTAAAATAACAATTAAAGACTGCATAATATAATGGATCATAAAATTTCATATATAAATCGTAACCTAAGGGATTATAAGTGAAAAAGGGGTATACATTTTGAAGTATAATTCTTTCAATGGAGAGAATATGTAATTAAGTTGATTCGAATAATTATTACTATAATTTTAGATGAATAATTGTTTTTTTGTTATTATTATTTTTAAGTGAATTATTTGGTTTTATTCAGATAATTTGTACTTATAAATTTGGTATAAAAATATGTAGGATTAGAAAATTTTTACTAGTTATTTATCTATATGTAATATTCTCAATAATGTAATTTATATTTCTTAATTGGTTATTAGATAAAATTATTGTCATTACATAAATCGAATAGCAAATTACATAATGAACAACCATTGTTGTAACATATTAACATGAAGCTCCTTGTTGTAACCTTGCATCATTATCATTGTTCATTTAATTAGGATAATTAAGCATATATTGGTAAGTGTCAAGGTCATGCAAGGAAGAAACATCATTAGAATAACATAATAGGTAAATACATCAATCGACACCAATATACCTTAGAAACCCCATAGGGAAAAGCCAAAAAATGTTTATTTTATTAAACATTTCGTGAGGATGTTCACTTGGCACTCAGCGGTAGTTGGGACAATTAATTGTTCTAAAGAAACAACTAACTACCACATATTAAATTGTCAACCCGAGGTTTCGTCTGGTTATTTCAAGGTTGTCTACAAAGTATATGGAAGAGATAATGTTGAAACTAATAATAACTAATTCTCTAACAACAAACAAATTAATTGTAACGAAAGAATCAATTCCTAACTTGAAATACACATTCAAAATATCTATCTTTTAGATAAACTATATTTTCTAGAAACAATTCAGAAATATCAAATTCTAATTACTCTTCACAAGAAACAACATGGAATATCTATCGAATTCTAAGCTGCTACTTGAGACACAACAATCACATAATTGAAAGGACAACACTGCAAAATTATACTTTGTGAAATAGAGAAGAACAAATAACAGGAAAAGAAGCTAAACATCGATGATCTATAGATAACATTCAGGGAACAACAATAAAGCAACAACAATTATAAATCGACTATCTAAAGAGCAATCCCTACAAATCAATATTACGACTACCGATATTATCCCTACTCAAAATAAAGCACACGACTTGTAATTAATCTAACAAATGGTTGATTGCCATAAATAGATAAAGAATATAGTCATACAAATGAGGAGAACACCTCATCCAAGAGCAGGCCCTAACTACTGGAGTCATACTGCCTTGTAGAAGAAATCAAAATAGTAAATTAACTCTCAACAGTAGAAACTTGCATTATATTACAAAAGAACGATTATAGTCAGCGCCTTCAGCGAGCCTATCAAATGTATGCAAATATTACACCAAAAAGCTCCCTTTCGGAACACCAGCCCCCATCTTTATACCATAGTCAAGTGAGATAAAAATAACAAATCTTTTACAAAGAGGAATCTCGAGAATCTAAAGATTCTCAGGATGCTCGCTTTTAGTTACCAAAGAGTCTTAATATTGCCCATATGAGAAAACCAAGGGCTTTGTCCATAACAGATTTACTCAAATAAGAATTGACCTCACTTTATTTGTTATAGTTGGTTGAGACAACATCATTCTAACCTGATTTTACCACGAACAACTCAGGAAACAACACCGAGTGCCAACTGTCATAAAACCATTGTTCATAGTAAAGATTAAACCATGAGTAAATAACGCTTTTGAAATCAAAATAGTTCAAAAAAAAGGAAAAAGAATAAAAATTGGCTAGTTCCTTCTAAAAACTATGTTATATGGATTAATATATCATAAATATAAGAAAAATTCAAGAAAATAATATTAAAACTAAGGAATAGGATAAGGAAATCATGACAGTTATGTGGCCCAATAGAGTCCATCTGTAATGTCTCTAGCTAGCCTACATGGTATATATAATTAAAAATAAATTATATTAATATTGTGGTCTCAATCGAATGGTGTCAAGATCATTTTAGGGTTTTGAAATGATTATGGAACGAAAAATGTAACTAGTTATATCACTCGTCGACCGAAGAAAGTGATTAACATATCTAGAGGATGGGAGTCTCGGGGATACCCTCCTCCTGTCCATTATTTTTTTTACCCTTCCGATTGCAGAAACATAGAATTAAGTTAGGCAACTAGAAGACCCCAACAAGATAATTTTAGTTGCCTTGACATTTACGTGTTTGGGAATCCATTCGAGAGATGGTGAGGCAATAATGTCTCAATAATAGTGGAATAGGAAGACTGTCATTCATTTTAAAGAAAGAGATGAATCGAGAGAAAGAGGGAAGTGTTCGAGTTTGTTTCCTTGTGGAGAGCCGAGGAAAATTTATTGCTTGTTGTGGCCTGGGTTCTAACCACACATTCGTGAAATTCTTAAATAGTTTGGTGAGAATCTTTGGGCCTACTGTTATGTTACTTGAGAATATTTATATGAGTATGTACACTCTTACCTTAACCCTTGTGTTGTGAATTAATTATGTATGCATACTTAGTGATAGAAATTTTTGCATTATGCTTATTTAATCAGCGTAGTAGGCATGAAAAAGAGGAATCTTCTTCTATCGATGAAAACTGATTAATACATGTGTTAACATTATTGGATACAAACAAACAATACCAAAAAAATGTATATTTCTATGCTTGGAAGTATCGCGGTGAAAAGTAGGTTCTCAGAGATTCTTGAAAAATAATGAGTACTTATATGCATTACAAGTTAAGGAAGCCTTGTTATTTTGTTAAGAAAAAGCATGCATTCAAATGTAGTAAAAAGTTAAAGGATTCATGTTAGTTTCCTAAGAAAGAACATGGATTCACATGCATGAATATTAGCTATTGTGACTAGTTCTCTTTTGGAAAAATATGCACTTGCATGCATGAGTATTATCTATTGTGTTAAGCTTCTTTTTGGAAAGAAAAAAAAATGAATGCATTTGTGTGTATAGGAACCCTTTGCATAAAATATAAGGTAACCATGTTAGTTCTAAGTCATTTCTTGAAAATATTACCTATGAACCCTGCACATAAAAGGTGATGCAGGAGCATCAGGTTAACAGGGCAGAGATAGAAAGAAGGTTGGCATGGTTTTTGAGAAGGACAGGGAACATAGCTCGCAGAACGGACAACATGTCTGTTTCGTCTTTACTTTTAATTATTTTTATTATTTTTTGTTTTTGGTTACTGTTTAAAAATGGCTAGAATACTGTAACGAGTTCTAATTAGGAACAATAATATTAGTTAGAATCATTAGTTGCTGAACAGTTATATACTATTGTAAAAACAAACAAAGGGAAACAAGCTAGCCATGGATAAATGTCAAATATGAAATAACTGATGTAACTGATAATTGAACAACTGACAGCAGTTATCTAACTGCTTGAGAACGAAGTTACAAAAACGAGGGAAAGCAAGCCCATAGGGGTTCAGCAGTGAAAAGTGAAAAGAAAGAACAGAAATAAAGATATACATCTTGTTTTTTTTTCCCAGTGCACAAACAACTCTTACGTGCGTCCTCAAAAAGAAACAGAGACTGTACAATTCCATGCTGTGCCTACATATTATTTTTTCTTTCATGTACAAAATCTATTACATGTTCTTGACAGACTTCAAACCAGCAGAAGGACAAACAACCAAACGGGAGGTGACACCAACCAGCATCGGTCACGAGTTACAACGCCCAGACAAACACACTTACAAGGTATGCAAACGAAACTAAAGGCGAAACAAGTTTTCTTTCCACATATAATTAACAATTCATCTCAGCACAAATACAATTATTAATAGTCCATCTCAGCATACAAATTAGTGTTCAACGCCGTTTCAAACCCTATCCACTTCCCAAGCCTAGGGTTTGACAGGGTCATGAGTAAAAGCCACGGCGAGAACTACTCACTACAGTAGCAACAACCAAACCAACGACCCATACAAGAATCCATTACAGACAAGAAAAAAAACAAATCTACTCGGAAGATATCCAGAATGGCCGGAAGCCCAATGCATTCGACCCAGTGAACGGCACCACCTGCATAGAGACGAAAGGAGGAAGGGTTAATTACTAACCCTTGAAGAAAAGTGGGAAACAAAGAAATTGAAAGGGAAAATGCAGGGAGCATGAACAAGAAATCATACCTGAAGGTGAGCCACGACTGCAAAGCAAAACCCTCGAACGAACAACCCCTGCTCACAGAGGAGCCGAGCTATTAGAGTCTAAATAAGCAGTGGAAAAGAAATCTGGCAGGGAACGAGAGCTTACCAGTTGAAATAGCCGAGAGCCGAACAGGGCAAGCCGCGAAATCCATCAAACTTGGAGGCTGACGAACCGAGAATGCAACCAGAATGCCATTAACTTATAATGCTCAAATAACCATGGACTCTTGAGAGAAACGAACAGACAACACCGTGACAAACAACAACACCAGTGGGAAGCGCCAAACGACAGAGGAACAAACATACAAACGATACAGTAGCGAACTTACCAAAGCGACACCAGACCGTCGAGGCATACAAGCCGGACCTGGAGCAACAGAACCGCAACCAAACGTTTGCCATACAGTTAACCGAGCAGGCAGAGACCGCATTGTGTTTTCACCGCAGACAATACAACGAATACAAAGGAAAAATCGCAGAGACTGTAGAGCTAAACTACCAAGTAACAATAATAACCCAAAGGGCGCGAACAGGGTAAAACCCAAGCGAGAACTTTCCAGGATCCCGAGGAGGGACAGTTGTCCACCGATAAGACCACCCCAGTACATGCCAAGTTGATTGTAAATCAAACTGAAATTAATACCAAATCAATCGTATACTGTCCGGTTCATAGAAGTGTTACACATCAGCTTAGGAGTGGCGGGACCACGTGGGCTGGCCCCATCAAGTGGTATCAGAGCAGCGTTTTGAGGAAGTAGAGGAAGATGGAAGTACAAAGACGAGGACGTGGAAGAGGTGCACGTAGAGGAGCAGATGAAGGATTGAGAGAACAGCTGAGAATCCTTACAGCTCGCTTAGAAGCAGTAGAGGCGGGTAGGCGACGAGACCCGGAACTTGGGGATGACAGTGAAGACGAGGCAGCAACTGTTACAGATGGGTCAGAGGAAGAAGCCCCAGAGTTGAGGCTGCTGCGTTCAGTTCTGTTAGCTAGCAGCAAGCCCAAACCGGAGATTCCTAACTATGATGGTAGTCTGTCCGCGGATGTCTTGCTGGATTGGGTGAGTGAATTAGACAAATATTTTGAAAATGAGGAGATCAGTGAGGACAAAAGAGTTAGATTTGCTGTGACCAAGTTAAAAGGACACGCTGCCCTATGGTGGGATAGTGTCCAAGCGGACAGAAGGCGAATGAACAAACTGCCGATAAGAAAATGGCCAAGGATGGTGGCAAAACTGAAGGGTAGATTTTTGCCTAAAGACTACCAGGTTGAACTTTATCGGCGAGTACAGAATTTAAGGCAGAAAGGTATGACTGTACAAGAATACACAGAAGAATTTTATCGTGTAAATTTACGTGCTGGTTATACAGAGGATACTCCCGAAAAAACAGCAAGGTACGTGAATGGCTTGAGAATGGAAATATTGGACGAGATTAGCATTCTCTCTCCCCGAAGTGTTGAGGAAGCCTTTCAAAGTGCTGTAAAGGCGGAGGAAAAAATCAACAGGAGACAGAACAACAGGAGAGGGAGAGGAAATGGCAGAGGACGAGGACAGTCCTATGGCAGAGGGAGAACTGCCGCAAACAGCGAGGAAGGCAGCAGTTCCAGAGCTTCAGGGACAGCAGAGAAAGGAGAAAGCACCAGAGGAGGTCGGCCATACCAGCGGGGACGAGGAAATGGCCGCGGAAGAGGGACCAATATCCAGTGCTACAGGTGCCATAAGTGGGGGCACCGATCCTTCGAATGCCCGGAAGCTGAGCATGCGGGTCAGAGGGGAACACTTGTTGCACAGCCTGAGGAAGCTGAAGCACAACCCCGGGAGGTAGAAAACATGGCAGAAACAGGGGAAGCTTTGATTTTAAATAAAGTACTGTTGAAACCAGCCAAGGAGGTGGCTGAACAGACCCAGCGAAAAGCACTGTTCCGAACAGTTTGCAAATCACTTGGAAAGTGCTGTAAATTGATAATAGACAGCGGAAGTACAGACAATTTGGTTGCCACCGAAATGGTGGAAAAGCTGGGACTGAAGCGACTTAAACACCCCACACCTTACAGGGTGTCATGGCTACAGAAAGGCCACCAGTTATTAGTTGATGAACAGTGTGAAGTTGAATTTCGCATTGGCAAATATCACGACACGGTGGTCTGTGATATTATGCCAATGGACGTGTGCCATATACTGCTGGGGAGACCGTGGCAGTATGATCGGAAGGTGACACACGATGGGAAGACAAATTGTTATAAATTTGTGAAAGATGGGATCAAACATACACTTGTACCCATCAGGGAAGAGGATGCAGTGGAACCGAGTGGAACAAAGGCACTATTAATTGGAGGAAAACAGTTTGTGAAGCAGATTGAAGAAAATGAGGTCAATTATGCAATTGTGAGGAGGACGAAACCGATGTTGCTGAACACAGAAAAATCAGAACTGCCTAAAGAAATTCAGGAGCTGTTGAAAGAATTCCAAGACATTGTGGTTGATGATTTACCTGATAAATTGCCTCCCAAGAGGAGTATCAGCCATCACATTGACTTTATACCGGGAGCAAGCTTGCCAAACAAGGCAGCGTACAGGATGAGTCCGAAAGACAATGAAGAAGTTCGCAAACAAGTGCAGGAGTTGCTGGATAAGGGACTGATCAGAGAAAGTTTGAGCCCCTGTGCAGTACCAACAGTACTTGCACCTAAGAAGGGTGGAGAATGGCGAATGTGTACAGATTCGCGGGCTATTAACAAAATCACGATTCAATACAGATTTCCCTTGCCCAGGATGGACGACATGATGGACTGTCTTAGTGGGGCAGCTTATTTTACAAAAATAGATCTGAAGAGTGGTTATCATCAGATCAGGATTAGGGAAGGAGATGAGTGGAAGACAGCATTTAAAACCAATGAGGGACTGTACGAATGGCTGGTCATGCCATTTGGATTAAGCAACGCTCCTAGTACCTTCATGAGATTGATGAATGAGATGTTAAAGGAATTTATTGGTAAGTTCGTGATAGTTTATCTTGATGATATCTTGATTTTCAGCAGAACGAAGGGAGAACATCTTCAACATGTTCGAAGGGTGTTAGAGAAGCTACAGCAGAACAAACTGCTGATAAACTTGAAGAAATGCACTTTCCTGCAGAAGGAGCTGGTCTATTTGGGATTTGTGGTTGCAGAAAATGAACTGAAAATGGACCCAGAAAAGATTGCAGCAATTATAAATTGGCCGTCACCAAAAAGCTTATTTGAGGTACGTAGTTTTCATGGATTGGCAAGTTTTTATCGGAAATTTATTAAAAATTTCAGTGAAATCTGCACACCAATGTTAGAGACCATAAAAAAGGCAAGTCAACCTTTTTGCTGGACCAAGGCGGCAGAAGACAGTTTTCAGCTTTTGAAGCAGAAGATCACGGAGAGGCCAATCTTGAGACTGCCCGACTTTAATAAACTTTTCCAGGTTCGATGTGACACAAGTGGAACAACTATTGGCGCTGTGCTCAGTCAAGAAGACAGACCAGTGGCGTTTTTTAGTGAAAAACTAAATGAGAGTCGGCAGAAATATTCCTCATATGACAAGGAATTTTATGCAGTGGTCCAAGCTTTGAAACATTGGAGACACTACCTACTGGGCAATGAATTCATTTTGTTCTCTGATAATTCGGCATTACAATATGTAATGCAGCAGCACAAGTTAAACCATAAGCACGCCAAGTGGGTAGAATATTTGCAGAGTTTTACTTTTGTGTTAAAACACATAAGTGGGCAAGCCAACAAAGTGGCAGATGCTTTGAGCAGGAGAGCCTTGCTCCTACAGGAAAGCAGCATACAGGTGATGGGATTCGAACATCTGAAAGATTTGTATCAGACGGACACAGATTTCAAGGAAGCTTTTGAAGCCTGCCAAAATCCCGTATTGAGAAACGCAAGCCCATGGTTAGACTATAATTTACAGGAAGGATTATTGTTCCGAGGTGGGCAGTTATGTATCCCGGACTGTTCAATGAGGGAGAATATAGTACGGGAGAAGCATAGTGGTGGATTAGCGGGACATTTCGGGATCAACAAAACTTTGGAGCAACTCGGACATTTTTACTATTGGCCTAAAATGAGCAGGGATGTACAAAGATTGGTAAACAGGTGTAAAGTCTGCCAACTGTCAAAGGGATACAGTCAGAATACTGGACTTTACACACCACTACCCGTTCCAAGCAGGCCATGGGATTCGGTCAGCATTGACTTTGTTCTCGGACTGCCTAGAACACAACGGGGGTATGATTCGGTAATGGTGGTGGTAGACAGATTTTCAAAAATGGCTCATTTTATTCCTTGCCAGAAAACTAGTGACGCCACGTACGTGGCACACCTGTTTTTCACGGAAGTTGTTAGATTACATGGCCTACCCAAAACTATCATTTCAGACAGGGACGTAAAGTTCACAGGACACTTTTGGCGCACCCTATGGAAAAAGTTGGGCACGCAATTGAATTTCAGCTCTGCGTATCATCCGCAGACTGATGGACAAACGGAGGTGGTGAACAGGAGCTTGGGAAATTTATTACGGAGTTTGACTGGAGAAAATTCACGATTATGGGATCGAGCTCTTGCCCAGGCGGAATTCGCTTATAACGATTCACCCAATCGTAGCACCGGACTTAGCCCATTCCAGATTTTGTATGGCATGCATCCTCGAGGAATACATGAACTGCGAGATTTGGGAAAGCTGGAACGGAGAAGCGCCGATGGGGAAGATTTTGCAGAAGCAATGAGCGAGCTTCACGAAAAAGTCAAACTAAGGTTGCAGGACATCGTACATAAATACAAACAGCAAGCAGATTCAAAACGACGAGAGGTGCATTTTAATGTTGGAGACGAGGTCCTTGCGCATCTGCGCCGGGAACGGTTTCCTAAAGGCACATATAACAAGTTAAAATATAAGAAAATTGGTCCATGCAAGATCCTACGGAAATTTTCAGCCAACGCTTACGAGATTCAGCTGCCACCGGACATAGGCATATCACCTATTTTTAATGTGGCGGATCTGTTCCCATATAATGCCCAAGCAGAGGATGATAGTGCGGTACAGCCAGAACGGGACACCCAATTAGAAAGCAGTTCTTGGAAGAAACAGTTACCTTCGGCCCGGACCCATGAGATTGAAGGGATCCTCAGCACCTAGGTAGCCAAGAAGACGCGCAGGAAGGAATATCTGCGTTACCTCGTCAAGTGGAGAGACCGTCCAATGGAGGACAGCTCGTGGCTCGACGCGGCACAGATTCAGAAGGCTGGTTATTCGGTGGAGGAACTCATGGAACAGAGCCATGAAATTTCTTTTACCCCGGGAGCCTGATGCAGGAGCATCTGGTTAACAGGGCAGAGATAGAAAGAAGGTTGGCATGGTTTCTGAGAAGGACAGGGAACATAGCTCGCAGAACGGACAGCATGTCTGTTTCGTCTTTACTTTTAATTATTTTTATTATTTGTTGTTTTTGGTTACTGTTTAAAAATGCCTAGAATACTGTAACAAGTTCTAATTAGGAACAGTAATATTAGTTAGAATCATTAGTTGCTGAACAGTTATATACTATTGTAAAAACAAACAAAGGGAAACAAGCTAGCCATGGATAAATGTCAAATATGAAATAACTGATGTAACTGATAATTGAACAACTGACAGCAGTTATCTAACTGCTTGAGAACGAAGTTACAAAAACGAGGGAAAGCAAGCCCATAGGGGTTCGACAGTGAAAAGTGAAAAGAAAGAACAGAAATAAAGATATACATCTTGTTTTTTTCCCAGTGCACAAACAACTCTTACGTGCGTCCTCAAAAAGAAATAGAGACTGTACAATTCCATGCTGTGCCTACATTTTATTTTTCTTTCATGTACAAAACCTATTACATGTTCTTGACAGACTTCGAACCAGCAGAAGGACAAACAACCAAACGGGAGGTGACACCAACCAGCATCGGTCACGAGTTACAGCGCCCAGACAAACACACTTACAAGGTATGCAAACGAAACTGAAGGCGAAACAAGTTTTCTTTCCACATATAATTAACAATTCATCTCAGCATAAATACAATTATTAATAGTCCATCTCAGCATACAAATTAGTGTTCAACGCCGTTTCAAACCCTATCCACTTCCCAAGCCTAGGGTTTGACAGGGTCATGAGTAAAAGCCACGGCGAGAACTACTCACTACAGTAGCCAACAACCAAACCAACGACCCATACAAGAATCCATTACAGACAAGAAAAAAAAACAAATCTACCCGGAAGATATCCAGAATGGCCGGAAGCCCAATGCATTCGACCCAGTGAACGGCTCCACCTGCATAGAGACGAAAGGAGGAAGGGTTAATTACCAACCCTTGAAGAAAAGCGGGAAACAGAGAAATTGAAAGGGAAAATGCAGAGAGCATGAACAAGAAATCATACCTGAAGGTGAGCCACGACTGCAAAGCAAAACCCTCGAACGGACAACCCCTGCTCACAGAGGAGCCGAGCTATTAGAGTCTAAATAAGCAGTGGAAAAGAAATCTGGCAGGGAACGAGAGCTTACCAGTTGAAATAGCCGAGAGCCGAACAGGGCAAGCCGCGAAATCCATCAAACTTGGAGGCTGACGAACCGAGAATGCAACCAGAATGCCATTAACTTATAATGCTCAAATAACCATGGACTCTTGAGAGAAACGAACAGACAACACCGTGACAAACAACAACACCAGTGGGAAGCGCCAAACGACAGAGGAACAAACATACAAACGATACAGTAGCGAACTTACCAAAGCGACGTCAGACCGTCGAGGCATACAAGCCGGACCTGGAGCAACAAAACCGCAACCAAACTTTTGCCATACAGTTAACCGAGCAGGCAGAGACCGCATTGTGTTTTCACCGCAGACAATACAACGAATACAAAGGAAAAATCGCAGAGACTGTAGAGCTAAACTACCAAGTAACAATAATAACCCAAAGGGAGTGAACAGGGTAAAACCCAAGCGAGAACTTTCCAGGATCCCGAGGAGGGACAGTTGTCCACCGATAAGACCACCCCAGTACATGCCAAGTTGATTGTAAATCAAACTGAAATTAATACCAAATCAATCGTATACTGTCCGGTTCATAGAGGTGTTACACATCAGCTTAGGAGTGGCGGGACCACGTGGGCTGGCCCCATCAAAAGGGAAAGAAGTCGTGACATATCTTTAGAATAATGTGTGTGAGCTTTACACATTAAAGATAAGGATTCCATGTTGTTTATTTAAAAATAACATATTGCGGGGATTTATGTTTTCTTGATAATATTTTCTTAAGTTCATGCACATGGAAAGATAAGTTAGGGATGTTGTTTAGCTTGAAAAGAGAGTGGCCATGAATCCCGCATATAAAAGGATTTAAGAAGATATTATTTTTCATAAAGAATGCTTGTGAACTTTTTTTGAGAAAAAATAAAGAAACTGAGTTATTTTTATTGCATGTAATTATGTGTGGGAGGTTACATTATTAATTTCTTTGAAGTTATTCACATTAATCCTACGCATTAGATTCCTAAAGATAACCATGCGGCCCTTAAAGAGGAATGTGTGCTTATTTTATTAGATTTGGTTGATGAGAAATATACAAAAAATAGAACTATTAAGTTCAATATTTTTTTGAGAGGAAATATGTTTATCTACGTGCAAAAAATAGAAATACTATGTATGATATTTCTTGAAAACAAATATGCTATTTTCTTGCATAAAAAATAGAAATATTGTGTTTGATCTCTTGAAAGGAGATATTATCTTTGCATCCATGAAAAATACACCTATGATGTTGTATTCTTTGGAAATAAATATGCATGAAAAGAATCAATATTATGTTAGACCTTAGAAGAAAAACAAGCAATTGCATTAGATTTCCTTTGGAAAAATACATATATCTGTACACAAGAAATAATAAATAGCACATTAGTTTTCTTTTAGAACATAGAATGTATTTGTGTGTACAATAGACTTTGTAAATAACTCTATCTTGGGAAAAGTGCTTCTTGAAAAGGGACCTACATTTGTATGCACGTTAATAGTATTTATTATGTTAGCTTTTCCTTAGAAGGGGACATGCGTTTGCATGCATATTTATTATAATAATAATAATATATTATTATTATTATTAATATTATTATTATCTATTGTATTGGAAAGATTACTTAGTTACATGCACAAAGAAAAAGTTGAGGGGCTAACTTTCTTTGAATAAGTTTTATCTAATTACATGCATGAAAATCAAAGCTAAGATGTTAGTATCCTTTAAATGAAAATGGATGGTTACAGTGGTTTTCCTTTGGAAAAGAATGTGTGCTTATGCGAGAAGGATCATAGTAATGTGGTATTTATTTTGACATGCTTTGATAATTATTTGCTTATAATTAATGCATGAACAATGTTGTTAGAAGAAGCATGTTGTGATATTTTATTTACATTTCATGTATGCACATGAATAGATATTGAAGAATCACTATTAAAGATTGATTATTGGTTGATTAATACTTTATCTAATCATGATATCAAAGTTTGTTGATGACAACAATGGTAGGAAATGATGGTGGGTTATGCAAGGGATAGATTATGTTTAACATTGTGGCAGGTAAAGAACTAATGGTCCATGCAGATGAGTGCAAGCTGCAGGATGGTCCACTAATGGAACAACCATATCACAAAGATATAAATATTGAAGATTTGTGGGTAAATGATATCATGATGATTGTAATAGATTTTAGCTAGATATATCGTATTTAGATGACATTTCTATGAAAGATTTTGTGAAAATGATTAAGGGATGGACTCCCTTATAAGCCATTGAGTGAGGGGTGAACACCCTCACAAACGTTTAATAATTTAACATTAAACATTTCTTGGTTTTCACCTTTCGAGGTTTTGAAGGTATATTGGTGTCTAATGACATGGTTTCTTGTTGTGCTACTTTTATGATGTGGATTCCTTGAATGAGTTGATGTTTATAATATTAAGTATATAATTAACTAATCTAGCTAAAGGAATCATGAAAATCATGCAAGGTTACATTAGAAAGTTTATATTAATATGTTATAACAATGGTTGTTAATGGTAATGTAAATTACTATTCCTTTACTAAAGTTACTCTATGTAACAATGAAGATTCTATCTAATGTTTAATGAGGAATATGGAATCATAGTTTGGATAGTTATCTGTGCGTAAATTGTGTATTTTTTTTTTAACTCCATGCATTTTCATATTAGGTTACCAGGGGATGTTACACCATCCCTTGACCATTGTTATAAATCTTACAAATAAATATCATCTTAAATCCCCAATAACTATCTAGACGCTATTACATTAATCATGATAATATTTACTCCACAATTCCTTAGACTGTGTGTCTTTGTGGCCTGGTGGTTCCTCGCAGTAGATTATCCTACAATTGACATTCCCTCATTCTGCATGGACCATTTGTTCATTGTCTTCCATAATGTCAAATATAATTCAACCTTCGCAGAGGTCACAATTATTTCATGTGATTACTACTTTCAGTGAACTATGACATCATGGTTATATAAAAACTTTTTCAAACCCAAATAATAAATCTTTACTAGTTATGCTTCATATATGTTTTCATGTGCATAAGTGAAATCCATACAAAGTATTAATACGTGCCTCTTTTATTGACACTACACATGCATTAATTAGAAATTCTACATAACTATGAAAACATGTCTATTTATCTTTATAGATGTATGGTTAGGACACATGACTATCCATCCATATCTCACATGCATAAAGTAAAATTGATAAATATTACCAAGGCATGCTCATATATCAACACTTCACTTGCATTATATGAAAAGGAGTAGATACATTTTACCTCTTTCCATAAGAATATGGTAATATTTTAATGATTCACCACGGTTATCATGATAATATTTAAAATAATATGCATGGATATCGCTATCTCTTGGCACAAGAAGAAGGAAAATATTTCCAAAATACAAAAACCACAATTATTATTATTTTCTTTTCACAAAAACACATTCCTTTCCAAGAGAAGAAAAACCACAACTAATCATATTCTTTTAAAGGAAAACTAACCCAACAGCTATTATTTTTGTGTATGCAATTACATAAACTTTATTAAATGAACCTAGCCCATCAATTATTATCTTTCAAGAAAACTATCACAATACTATTCTTTTTGTACATGAAAATATATATTTCTTTTACAAGATATTCTAATACAGTAGCTATTCTTTTTGTGCATGCAAAAACATGTTTATTTTTCAATAAATCTATCACAATTAGCTATTTTTTGTATATGTAAACACATTCTCATTTTCAAGGAAACTAATGCAATGACTAATGTTTTTGTGTATGTAAACACATATTATTTTTCCAGAAAGAAGCTAACACAATAAAAATTATTCTTGTGCACATGAACACATATTCTCTTCCAAGAAATCTAATACAATAGCCATTACTTTTGTATATATAACCACATAATTTTTTCAAGAAAACTAGCATGGTTTCTTATCCTTGTATGCACAAGATTCATTTGTTATTTCTTCATGCACAAAATTCATATACAAGTTTTCAAGAAAATAATCTTGACTCTTATCATTCCATGCACAAGAATTAATATTTATCCTTATAAGAAAATAATCTTGTTTCTTATGATTTCATGCATAAGAGTTCATATGTATTCTTTCAAGAAGATAACCTTGACCCTTATTATTTCATGCACAATATGCAAATGCAATATTTTCAAAAGGGAATGGTTACTTACCTTTTGATCCATTATAGCCAATGAGCTCCATCCAAAATCTATTCAATTGAGTTGTAATAACAAAACTCTTGGCTAGCATGATGACCAATTTTAGTCTTCTTACAAACAGTTGGTTGACGTCCATTTTTTTTCCAATTAATGTCGACACTCCTTCCTACCTGCATAGACCTTAAATGATTTTTGAGAGAGATATTTTGAATGAGAATTTGACTCTTGAATGCTCATATGTGCATTCCTCTCTAATCATGTCTAATTATTATAATAACGATTTTGAACCCTAAATGGGCCATATCACAATATTCAATTAAAGAAAGAAATAAAATGAATACAAATCTGATTGAGACATCATCAAGTGCCTTAGAATACATAATAATTATAAATTTACAGATATAATGATTTATTTTGTGATGGTTCCTCCCCCACTATAACATTGAGTGTAAAAACTACCATTTGAATTCATACCCTTTGATCTATATCGTGAATCATTTTCTTTTTTTGATTTATATTAGTTACAAACTAATTCATAACAGTTCTTGATATCAACCATTCATCAAACAAGTTATCACCATAACATTTTCAGTAATAATTTTAGGCTATTAAAATTATTACGTAGGGGTATCACATACTATCCTCCTTAAAAATAACATCATCGTCAATGTTTATCCATTCTTGTTTTTTCATCATTACATGTTAGTCTAGTTTTTATCTCCCATTGGAACTTTTTATTTTTACAGTATGCTTTATAAATCGTCTACCAATCATCACACCTATCTCCAGTCACGATAGTTCTACAACCAAAACAACCAAAGAAAGGGGTCCTTCCCCTTCAAAATGAAGGATTTTATTTCCAGGAAGCATAAATAAGTAAAACAATAATTTTTTATCAATAATCATAAACATTTACATATGCAAGAATATTTAATTTTTACTTTCAATCATTTAGCCATTATTCAATTTCATAAAAAAAAAAACAAAGTCTCTATACCAACTTATTGTTACTTGCTAATTACTCTTGGAAATCATGGTCACTTCACACAATACTTTTAGGTATAGGTGGTTTATAGTTGTGTCAAGCACTCTAAGAGTGGTTATCATTCAAACAGTAAGCACCTTGGGTGGTTTAACAACCTCCATCGCAAGCATCCCATGGCATATGACCAACAAAACCAACATAATCATATTATTTTTAATCACAACATTTTCAATCAAATGATATTCACAATCATCTATCATAGTACCTATGCAATTACTCAGAGAGAACCTATCTCTCTAATCATCGAAACGATCAAAGTAGTCATAATTGCACCAAGTGCATACTATCTCAACCTCGACTAAAGACATCCACAAGGCTACTAATACAATAAAGGAACCGTACTTCCAATAGTTCCTTCCTGAGCACTAGGCTCCTTTCCCATCAGGATGTATAAAAAATTCTTACATAATCATACAGAAAATTGATATTAAGACATCAGTAACTTGGTTTTCCATGAAAACCATAGTGAGAAAAAGAATGCTCCTCCCAACCAATGAGAACTAGTTTCCACTAACTATATTGAGCTAATTTCACATCTAAGAAAATTCTCTGACACTGACCACAACATGTCCAACCTAGGATTTCACTGACCACACTCGGTCTAGCCTAGGATTCCTCTTGGCAGAATCCTGCCTATTCCTCCGACAACGTCTTGTTCAAAGGAATTGTAGCTCATCAACTATCTCTTTTGGGCCTCCCTCAATAGGCTCCAAAATCAACAATGTTTCCTTGGGCTTTTCCCCTCTCACCATATTGGCTAATAATTTTCCCTTACTGAGATAATATATTTCTAGGGAGAGGAAATCTGGGCAAGAATTTCTTAAGTGATAAGGTCCCCATGTCTGAGTCCTAAAAACATGGAGACGTGGCTAGTCATTCGAGGCCACATATGGAATATTCACATGGTCTACAAGGGATCCATGGTTTTTATGTTTTCCCATTATCTAACAGTGGAAATGGTGCAGTGGGTGGTTAGGGTTTCTACGTCATCAACTTCACTCATCCTTTTCATTATCACACTAACGTTTTGGTGGCTAGGGCTCTACAACTGTTAACAAGATTTTTCTTCTTGCAATCTCTTCACACCTCTAGATAATCAAATTTTACCTTGTCCTTGTCATATCCAGTTGTATCCTCCCCTTTCCATTGTGTTGTCTCCATATCTCACTATCCTAAAAAAATAGACCTATACAAGGCTTTTCCTATTTCTCTCAACCCTATTCAACTTCCCAGAATCATATTTGACTCCTTATAGCTTACCCTTACACCTAATCATACAAAAAATTGAATCAGTAGAATAGATTAGAACAAGTTAAATGAATTTAATGACATAACTTACATTGTTCAAACAATGTCACTTGTCCATAAAGTGTGTGTATTATTATTTTTTAATCTTATTAATCATATATAAACAAAAACATAAACAATCAAAAGAATAACATCATTAACTAGCACGTCATAAACATAATTGATAAATTATTACCATAACTAAGAACTCCACAAAAAGTGGGAATGTTTTCCACAAAATAGGGAGTAATGTCAAAATTACTACAAGGAAAATACCTTCTAGTGGAGATTTTTGCGGAAGCCCCTATAAAAATAACCCAAAAATCCGTTTGTAGCACAGGTCACTAGCGGAGGTGGGAGGGCATATGTTTTAGCGAATGTTTTTTGAATGATGCGTCCAAAATATACAACTGCCCTAGTGATTAATTTTTCATACAAGCACTGGTGCTAAAAATACCATGGTGCATTGTCGAAAATTTATTTTTATAAAATAAAGAAAACATAATGTGCTAAATAACATAACTCATCGATGCTTGAATAGTCAATAGCATTGATGCCCTTCACATAGAAAAACATCCCAGTGCATACTAGTAAGGAGCACCACTATAGTTTTAAATTTCAGAGAAATGAGGTGCCATTTTCCAAAGAAGCCCCAGTGCAGAAATATTAATAAAAGGCCCTAGAGCATCTTCAAAAGAGCGTGCAGCTAGGAAGTTTTTAAATTCTAAAAAAATAGTGGTGCTATAGTAGACACACAACACTGGTGCGATACCTGTAGATGAATTCCCTATGGAATCTCAAGAAAATCACCATGATATTTTTTAATTAAAAAAATGCGGTGCTTTTGGACATATCCCACACTGGTGCATTTAGAGAAATGCACTGGAGGAGGGTTAAATTAAAAAAAAAAAAACCTCCCAGTCGTAATTTTTATTTTTACAATCTACAGTACAGGAGAGATCTGAAGCACCGATGCCACTCTTGCCACATGCAAGTGCCCTGACGTCGGTGCTACTCTTGCTCACCATCCTTCCAAACCATGCTAACTGTTTCAATTTTCAATTTTTTCAAACCGTCCCAAAATTTGGTTTTCTCCATTACATGCCCATAATTCCTCCATGATGGAAAATGTCCAGGTAATGTCTATGTTTCTTTGTAATTTATTTTTTAGCGGATTAGAATTGTAAATTAGGTTAAATTTTCCACTGTTTATAATTTTTTTCTCTACATGGTGCATTTGATACATTCGGCTTGAACCAATAGCGGTGCATCCTATAAGTTTACATGAGACACTGCATTCTAATGTGTGAACATAACACACTACCATTGTTGCAGTGTGTTTTGTAAACTAAAATGCATTGGGATTGATGCGACAGATTGTACATCGATGTGTCATGCTCGGCGCATTTATATTTATTAAACACACTGCAAACTCAATATTGAAAAAGATAGCCATAGCTCAGTGCATTTGATAGCCTCAACATTCCGTACCGGTGCAAAAAGTTTATATGGGCGCACCAGTGTAGGTGTGCCACATCACTATAAAAATTTTAATTTGTGAACCAACAATGGTGCTTATACTTACGTCTGCACTGACAGTGGTGCATTTATAGTTTAAAGTGCATCGACACCAGTGCATGATTGTGTTCTGTGTGCAATGTTAATAATTCTTTTTAATTGAAAGTTATGTTTCCATATTTATAATTACATGTTTCATTTAATAAAAAAAATTTGTATTTTATGTATGAAGCTGATGTATTTTATATGTCAATCATGTAACATAGACGTTAGTAGAGGGAGCACCAACAAGAGTAGGAGTAGCAGGCAGACTCATACAATATGGTCCAAACATGGAAATATATATAGAGAGAGAGGGATTTATACCCTTTCCCTATTATTGCAGAGACCCGAACACTCTTGAGGAATGTAGTCCTCCTTAAGTACTATGAGGAGGATACATCCCTAAAGGAACACTTTGTTTTATTGGTGCATATGATCCACTGATGGAGTTCTCAGGAGAAGGATTTCTATGTTGGTCCTATGGCGTGGTATAGGTCCACTCAGGAGGACATATACTTTATCATTGACCTATCCAGGAGAGGGGAATATTTTCCCTAGTTCCGTGATCTCCCCCATGGTTTTGTGGTTGAGAGTCAGCTTGCATATACTCAAATATATGTCGGGCCTCATGTGGTTTGTCCACCATATTTGTAGGTCTATGGTGGATAGGTAAACATTTCTTCTTTTTCTCTAGAGGAGGTTAGGTGCCTCTCATTATTAGTCATGACCATTGCACACTTTAGTAGTGATGGCAACATATTATTTTCCCTCTTTTATATTATGTTGATTTTTTGATTTAGGTACCATGTTGTATCAGAGGGTCTGCCATTTTTTTGAGGCAATTTTTCATGGCTTTAGATAGATGTCATGCATTGACACATGGGAGGGAGACCTTCCCTTTCACTTCAGAGCCTTTTTGTTTTTTTTTAGAGGTTTTAAGAGACTAGCCCTACATTTGACCGTTGCCCTCCTAGTTCGATCATTGAGGTCCGGATGCGCATGTGGGGGCAGATGATGTGCAAGAGGGGTTTTCCAGTGTTTCTGCCCAGGATTTCTCCCAAGGCACTAGTGTTACTAGGCAGTGAGGATGACCATGTGTTTGTCATGTTGGCATTTCTGTATACGGGGATTGATTGGAGAGGGTGTCTCAACATCTTCTTCACAACGATCGAGCCTCTAGATGATAGAGGTAATATTAGTGTTTTCTTTAAATTAATCTAGTTTCATTTTTTTGTAGTTTTAATGAATTAGAATAAAATTTATTCTAGCATGTTCTTTAACTTGTTTTATTAAATTGTTTAATGAAATTGTCTAATTATTTTTTTGTACTATATATTTTGTGGATATTGGTACATTTGATAGGGATATGCCTCCTCCTCCATCGGTTGTCGGAGGAGATGCAGAGATAAGAGAGGCCTAAGAGGGTGAGGCACATCATCAGGGAGGCATGGGTGTCCAACACCATAGGCCCAGTTTGCGAGTTTGGATGGACTACTGTGACAAATTGGCTACATTTTTATTTGATACAGGAGTCCGTCCTGCGAGGGCTCGGTATATCACCCCAGATCCTAGTTTTGTGGGTTTGTATAAGGAATCTCCTCGGGAGATGATGTTTATTATGAGGCATATCATTAGAGCTTGTAGGGTATTGATAGTGATGAGGGATGTAGGTCAACATCACGATGAAACAAAATATACATCAGATTAGGGTGGTGGTGGTGATGATGATGATGATGATGATGATTAGGGTGGCGATCATGATGCTTCTGGTAGTACCACCCCATCAGATCATGGCCGTAAGGGTGTTGGTGATCCATATGGATGTACACCTCCTCATTCACTTGATGACGAGATTCCAAAGCTAGAAGATGTGCCTCATGTTTCTCCTGGCGGAGCATACCAGCCACCTCCTCCTCCACCTCTGAGTTCGCAAGACCATGCTAAAGGTGCAGACGTAGTTGACCATCCATCGTCTTCTACTCAATAAGACAAACCACCTTCTCCTCCACCTCATCTTCTCCTCCACCTTATCTGAGTTCGAGAGACCTTGATTGTGCAATAGTTAACCATTCATCATATTGTGTTATAGACCAGCCTGGCACTACGTCTATTTTATCAGATATTTGATTACACTTATTTGGCTTGATGTAGTTATTTGACTTGTTTGTGTGTGTGTGTGTGTATGGTGCATTTTTTTGTGTGCATGTTTATGTACTTAATTTATATGTTGGTTTTGATGTGTTTATTGTTAGGTCATGTTAGATATGTTCATTTAATGTGCTTGCAGATAGATGTGTATGTGATAACAATTATTTGACATGATATTTATATTAAATTGAGGATGTGTGGTGATGATGTTAGATTAGAAATTTTGAGTTTTTTTAGATGTGATCATGATGATGCTACCCTCTTAAATTATTAGATTTTTGTGATAGATAATGACGTTTATATGTGCTACATGTGTATATAATTAGATGATGGTAGTGAATTCAAGTGTGTATCTTAGATGATGTTTATGATTGTTAGATGGTTATCATCATGATGTTTATCTTTATGAAATACTATTTATTATAGATTATGTAATGGTGAACTTATGTCAAACTTTTATATATGAAATTGCATGCAAAATGACTTACTTTAAAAAATGCAAAGATATATTTATAAATTTCAAATTTTGGTATGGTTGAAACTATGAATGTAAAATTAGGCTGATATCGATTTAGGTTGGCATAATATATATGTAGTTGACATTGAAATATTTTATTTATAATTCACATTCTCCACATTAAAATGGTAAAATATGCCCCCTCATAACATTTTCGTGTATGTATGCAATTAAATAATTTTATTATTAATATTTTGTAGAATATTACATATCAAATACATATTAAACATTGAAAAATTTACAAATATAGCTCATCCATTGAATTAAAAAGAACCTATTAAAGGAATAAGAATTCTCTCAATATTTCTCACTAAAGTGAAAATATAAGAAAATTTTCAATTTAAATTAATTTACCATTTTCTATGTAAAGTATCTATAAAATTATGTTATTTAATATGGACATGGAAATATTTTACTTATGGTTGTAGGTAAAATATTTTTTGTTATAAATACATTTTTATTTTAAATATCACATGTAAATGGAATGTGGGATGTATTACACATAATGTAATATCAATAATACTATTTCTTGTCATGTGAAAAAAATACATTTCTTCCTTGTAGTAAAAAGTAAATTATAATTTTTTACTCATTACATTTCTTCCTCATAATAAAAGCTATTTTTTTTTACTTTCAGTTACTTTATATCTCTATATAAAGTTATATAAGATTAAGGTGTAAATTGAAGTATTGTAATTATGGCCGACATTAATTTATTTTGTTATTACTATTTTTAATTTGTTAATTTAAATTATTATTTTAGTATTTTTAAATGTAATGTTACGTGACAACATCTCTCCCATGTTGAGTTGTAGAGAGTCTCTCGGTGCAATTAATTTAGATTTAATATAACTTAAAAAATTATATTTTTATAAAATTTAATTTATTGCTAAAGTTATGAGATTTTCAAGCAATTTAAATTTAATATTTATTGCAACCCTTACCAAATTAATTAGAAATTGGAAGTTCTCCCTTAAAGAGGCAAGTGAATGTTTTTCTAGTAATAAAGATGTAACAACTTGATGCTATTTTGGTTCTTTATTAGCTATTGTACTAGTTTAAATTTAACTCTTTAATAATAAATATGAGTTAAATAATACAAAAACGATAATAAATTAGATTTAAAATTTTGACAAATAATATATTTGATTATTTCTTAATGGGAAACTCAGAAAATATTATTTTTTCCACATACTTTTCACAAGATAGTCACTAAAATTAATGTTTTTCACATTTATCCTAGCTAATATCACATCATGTTCACAATGATAAATACATGTCTACTTTAAATAATTTAGTTATAAATACATAAAAAATAGATATTTATTTCACATAATCTAAATAGGAGACAAAAATGCATCACCGAGTCTATTTGAAAGTCAAACAAATGCCTCTTAATCACCATCACAAATTCGGTGTGCTTGATATGTTCCTATTTGAGAAGGGTTGTGACCTTGAATCTTTATTATCATAGATAATGTACACAATTTGAAATATTTAGTTTTAAGTACTGTAAAAATGTTTCCACTACAAAAAACGTGTAAAAACATTTGTGAATCTTACCAATTATATTATAAAATGTCAATAATATGAATACAAAAATAATATAATTAGTGAAATAATGACAACAAAAACATTCAACAATAGTATAAATGATGAAATAACAAGTGCATATCACTCTCCATTGCAATCACCCTAATTATCTTCCTCACTTGGCATGATAACACTGTTGTTCTAAAAAATATGTTTTTATCTAGGGTCATGTCTTAATATGAACCACCAATCCCTATCCAACATATCTAGGTAAAAAAACACCTAGTTGCAGTGTTTTGGGAAAACATAAGGCTCTCTAGCTTCATGCCACATCTTTGATAGATATCAACCCAGTATCACGATCTTCCTTTAAATTATTCCAATCAAAGGTTTCCCACCACTTGCACATAAAAATAACACATTTCAATGAAGAGAAGTCAACTTGAATGATCTCTTATATCTTTCCAACGTAACCTAATGTCCCTTGCATTAGGTTTTGATCATGGTGTCTAGCATGACTCATTGGTCGAACTTGACTTTCACTCCACAGTGTTGTGTCATGCATCCATCATCAACATCCTCTATGTGGAAATGATGCCCATATGCCCACATGGATGGGAACAAATGCACCTATAAAAAAGTGAAAAATTCATAATCATGTGTCTAATAACCCAACATAATTAAAAATAAAAATATATATAGATGTTACAATTAAAAGGTGCAGTGTGAAGTTAAAACTGTACAAAAAGAGAATATAATTACCAAGTTGATGCACCCAATCCCTATGCTTAGCGCATCCTCTTCATTATGTGGGTAACAACTAGATAAACTGTATTTCTCTCTAACTTGATCAACAACCTAACTATTAGGGCATGCCATTGGCATATTTTCTTTTAAATGACTAGGATAAAGGACACTTCTATGATTCAACCATTTGAATTATTTCCTGTCACTATCCCATTTCTTCCTCTTCTCTTCGTACAATGTGACCTATGGTTGTATCAGTACCATATTGGAAATAGTTAATTTGTTGATGGCTTCAATTTTTGAATTCGCTCATGATCAAATTGAACCAACATATATATACTTAGTACGTATAAGTTCAAAATATGCATTAATATGAAGTTTAGTGTGAATAGTTACTGTGTAGTAATTTGAAAAATGATAAGCCTGCACTTACTCTTTATCATGCGTCTTTTTCCATTCGTTTCAAGAATCTCTCCTTCTTTTCTCTCTTCATCCCTTTCGACATCCCAAATCATCACACCTGGTGTGTTGTCGATATGTTTGATGTGCTCACTGATATAATAAAAAGACTCATATGATATATACCCCTCTTCCATAAACCCCTCAATTTTTTCCCTTTGTCGAAAAATACTTTTGAATCTATTCATGTACCTCTCTTAGAAGAACTTCCAATGACAAGAAACAACCTTAACTACTTCAACCTCATCTACCAGGTGAATTAGAAGATGAAACTACAAGTGCATTAAACTCGTCGGCAACTCCTGCTCAAACATACAAACAATTTCTTCCATCTCTTGATGCCACTGTGGAATTCTAGCCATATGAATCTCCTTCGATGTGATCCAATGTACAAATGGAGATAATTTAGATATGGCATGTTGTAGGTCTTAGGGGAAGTCATGGTTCACACACCCACGCACGAGCAGAGAATAATGACACTGCACAGTAAATAGTACATTATACAAAACTTAATTACAAAATATCCCATTACATATAAATTAATTTTTTTTTATAAAATCATGTTTTTGACAAACATACTCTTAGAAGGTTCAAATGGTCAAGAAATTTCATCCTTAACAAACGATCTTCCAAAGTGAAGTAGTGTCGTAGTGAAGACCCATATAAAGAAGTCACCCTCACACTCATTATAACTTCCTTTGCTAAAGAAAGACCATCTTTCTATAAAATCCATGGGACAACACCTTCTTTGAAATAACAAGATGAAATTTGAATTTCCAACTGAGTAGACTTTGAATTGCCGCCAGGTCCAAAGAGAGGGGTGGTGGAAGTAAATTTCAAGCTTTCGAATAAGGTATCCGTGATATGAGCATCATCCTCTAGATCATCGTTCCAGAATGAATCTAACAACATTAGCTCCATGGAAGTCATATCCCGTAAGTAATCATCCATACCAACCTCCATTTGATTGCCTCTTGCATTTCCAAATTATGATGAAGAACTATAATTGAAGTAGTCATTCCTAATTGGTGAATCTGGATGTAGTGTAAATTGAATAGGTGGTTGATTCAACCATTCTTTGTATTCATCCTCTCTGATTCTTTCTCTTAATGCAACGTTCAACCGAGTTGATATTGTAGTGGGGTGCTCCAAAAGATGGTAGGTGGGTTGCTCATCATCACTAGAATCCTAATTTCAAAAAAGTATTGAATGTCATTAGTACAATATCAATTATATTAGTAAGCATGTAAATACATTTGATTTGTTAAAATTACATATACCAAATAAGTATTATCATCAATGATCGAGGATTGTGGCTAGAAGATGCCATGTTCCTATTGGTAGGGTGAAGAGGTTGTCCATATTCATCTATCAATTGCTTGTGATACGCTGGTCCTGATAAGAGATTTTGACATTTTTGAAAATATGGAGTGATATTTTCTGCATCTTAACTCAATTTTGAATCAAGTTCCTACAAATTTGGTTACATTTTTATTCAAATTAACATGGATTAAAAAAATAAAATCAATTAAATAGTCAAAATATAAATAAATTTGATCTTACTAGAGATGGAAAGGGAGAACTTTGTGAAGGACTTTGATCAGCAATATGGAATGAGTTGGAATTTGAAGAATTGGCCATTTGCAGATATTATTGAGATTTTGTCCCTGCATTTGAGAAAAATCAGAAATAAAAATTTGTGTGCATATCCAAAATTAATCTCGACAACCATATAACCAAAATATGAATTTCAATATAGTTTTCAAACCATTTTTCAAGAATAAGGTGACTTTAAGTGAAAAATGTATACTATGAACTACTGCAATTCATGTGGATGCATTCTAAAGGATAAATTGATATTAATATTCCATTTTATGTAAAATTAAAAGATAGCTTTTAAACGAAACTGGTGCACTTATCAGAACAAAGTGCACTGATGCGTTTAAACCATTAATAGCACTAGAGCATTAAAATAATACCGCCTACATCAATTTCTGAGATTTCAAACAAATATGTTATCATATCAGTGTACCTACATCAATTTCTGAGATTTCAAACAAATATGTTATCATATTAGTGTTTTTCTACAAAAACACACCGATGTGTTTAAAAAAAAAACTACATCGCTACGCACTTGTTCCCGATTAAAAAAAAAAAAAATGAAGTCAGCTAACTCAGTGCTCTTATATCAATTAGACAACCGATGATTTTAAATAGAAACTACACCATTATGTTAAAAAAATTAATCACACTGTTTCGAGATTTTGAAAATAATAAAAAAAAGTATCATGTCGGTGTGTTGAAAAACTTTGTCGCCTCGACAATGTCTTTGGGATTTTTTATAAATACACCGGTGCACTTGACTTCAATGCACAATGTGCAGAGAAATTGAAAAAAAAAACACGATTTTTTTTCTTTCTTAAAATTGAAAAATGAGCAGAAATTGTTTTTTTAAATCTAATTTCAAAATGAATTTTAAATAGTAAATAAATATTTACCATTTCGTTATTTTACCCAAAATTTCAAATGAGTGATTTACAAGAGAGACATACCAAGAGAAATGTGGATCATCAAAATATTTTGGAGAAGTAGAACTATTTAGAAGATCAAAAGATGAAAGGTAAGGTGATTTAGTAAAAAACCTGCATAATAAAATTTTTAAATTTTATTGTTTATTTTACCAATAAAATTCTCTACAATTTCTATTAGTGTTTCATTAGAAGCGATATCAATTGCAAGAGAGAAATAGTGAGAGCACTGTGGAGCTACAAAATATTTTGGATCTGCTAAAAGATCAGAAGTTGAAACGACCGTAGATAACAAAAATCTTAAATTTTACTGTAAAAATAATTTAGAATTTCTGTTAGATTTATTGACAATTCATAATAAAAAAAAATAAAAACCATGTATAATAAAACATTTACTATAGATATTATTAGTAAATTTTTTTACAATACACTTTATCATTTAAATTTAATTAAAATTCAGACATAAAATAAAATAAAAATTAATATTTACCTTAAACCCTTTCTTATTCGTACAAAATTTCACCTTAGGGTTTAACTTTCTCTACCACTTCACAATTATGGTTTTTCAATTTAGGGATTTTAGATTTAATGGGTTTGTGTACTTACTATATATAGGATGTTTGACATGTAAAGTAGGGGAATCAATTATTCAATTAGATCCAAATCCTATCGATAGTCTTTATTTTTTCTAAATGACTATATCTTCTATGGTGGGCCCTTTGTAATATGAAGCACCAATGCTCTCTATTTAATACAACACACCAGCATATTAGGACACTCTCGATTTTATCTAGTATGTTAATCATTGCTCCTAATGTAATATAACGTACTGACACACCTCTTCCAAATAGATCTGTTAAATTATTTCAGTGTGTTTATCCTTACAAGTCACACCGTGATGATTTAAAATTATATTTATAAATTAATTTTGCATGATGGTTTTCCTAAATAATTAAACACCCGATGCGTTTTTTTAGATAAACGCACCAGATACCAGAGATTTTTTGGCTGAAAATAATTTGATTTATTTAAAACATATATTTAATGACTTCTATATTGAATGCTACAGGTTTTATATTGATAAAAAATGTCTCATAAGGTCTCAAGTAACAAAAATATTGATCGACATAGTGATAACATAGACAAAAAACAAAGAAGGCAAATTCTTTGTAAATTATTTACAAAATTAATATGTGTGAGCTATATGTAAGATTAACTAATATGTATTGGTTGGTGTGTGTCATGCAAAGCCATAAAATGAACAAGTTCTATAAGATTATTTCTAATCTAAATACAAAAGTGCATAAAATCCTAATAGAAAAATTGCATAATGATGAATTAGGTGAATGAAAAAATACTATTCAATATGGGTTTTTCTTGAATTTTTCTTAATAATATACTTAGAAATATTAGATAAAATGTTTCAAACAATCTATTAATTAATATGTGTTTAATTTTCTACACGGAGGAACATTGAAAGAAATGATTAATGTCCTTATAAGAAAAGAAAAATTATAGAACATGTAAATGATGATGAATTGGTCCTTAACTCATTCGGAGTGGTGTTAGAGGTTAATGAAAGGGGCCGGGGGGGAGGTGGGGGATTTTTTTACAAAACTCTGAGAGATCTAGTGGAATGAATGTATATACGTACTTTCCACTTACAATACAAAAACTCAATCTATTGATTCCATGAACAAAATTATAATAAATAAATAATTAAATAAATGAAAAACTAAATAGGATAATGGCCGACCTAATTTCTTATATCTTTTATTTAATAACATATATATATATATATATATATATATATATATATATATATATATATATATATATATATATATATATATATATATATATATATATATATATATATATATATATATATATATATATCTCATGGATACATCATTAATATCTCGAGAATATCTATTGACGCATCCCCTGATGATGGACTCACTTGGTAGTTAGAAAGGTTGGGTTCACAAAACTCTATAACAGGTCATTCCTCCTCTATCTAAAACAAAATTATACCTAAACTATAGGAATCATTTCCAGAGAAATAGTCAATGAGACATGTTAGACTTGCAATAGAAAAAACGTACAACAACAGAAAAGAATCATGCAAAACTTAACATTCCTAATTGTATAAAATGATTTTCTAGAATTATATGTATATAATACTACAAACCATTAATTTATTATCATTGATTTTGTTAGATTTAGTTTTCATATATCACTATAAAAATATTTATTTATTTATTTATTTTTTTGGGAAAAAGATTATGAAAATCCCAAATGATCAACTCGCTGATATGCGAAACATGATAGTAGGAATCTCCAAAAAGTGTATAAGGAGATGGTCAAATAAACAGACATAATTACATCATAAGAGGAGCCATCTCAACAACCATGTGGTTCAAATGTATGTAATCATGATTGACATTGTACATATAAAAATATAATTTAGCATTAAATATTATTTTTCAAGTATTTTATTGAAAAAAAAACAAGATGGAACTCATTCAGCAGATAAAACATGACAACAAGGAAGAAAAGGGTTTATTTCAATGTTTCTGAGTAGTTGTTAATATTTCCTTATAACAACTCAAGGTTTCATTTTTGTATATTTTAAGTTGTTTTACCACAAGCATCATTGAGTGTCTTCAAATAGATGCTAACATAGAAAGAATTGCCATCAGAAGAATTGATTAACATTGGGTTAAATAATGGTTGTGAGTATATGTTTCCATATCAAAAAATTAATTATGGAATTTGTAACTATCTATGTCGTTTTACTTCTCATAGCTTATAATTAATAGAACAAAAAAATCCTTTATATTAAATATATGATTTATTATGGGGTATAAAACTTGTAGGAAACAAAGTATGGAACTATGCCAACAAAAGAGTTGATGAAAGAAGGCATGAGATTTGGTTTTGAAAGAATGTTTATAATTCAAGAGTAACTTCTTGCTATGGTACACTGCTTTTTGATTTACATTGATGTATATTATTTATTTTTATTTTCATTATTCTCACCAATGTAGATACACTCATTACACTTTCTTTTTATGTTTGCAGATGGAACTACAAGATCAAAAAGATGAAAACAATCGATGCAATCAAAAAAATAATCCTCTAGATAACCCAAGTCATGGAAGCAACTGGAGCACTGACAATAGTTCCAATGAAGAATGACCATCAATTTCGATATCAATGCAACCTGCTGTATTTTTTGAAATAATTGTCTATGAAAAATCAAACATTTTATTTTATGTAATGGAAACAGTGTCCCAATTGAAAGACAAGGGGTTACCAATAAGAATCCCATTTTATATGAAAAAGAGCCTCTTATTGATATATAATAAAATGCATTTTAATTTATTCTATTATGTTATCCAATGTCGTCGTGAAATGTTGCACCACTGATTAAATATATGCATGATTAAATATTAATGAAAAGATGAGAAATAGGATAATATAACAAATTAATCCAAACGCCATATACAAATGCATTACTTAAATTTTAATTTATATGAATAATGTCATAAGACATGTCGATTTGTTGATAAATATCGGATTTAAAAAATTACAATAATTTCACTGTCACAGGTCGATCTTTCCAAAAGAGAGAAAATCACATTCAAAAAATCGGTATGTCTATAACATATAAAAGCACTAGTGCATTGTGTTATATAAAAGCACAGTGACAACGTATTTTTTCATGCATGATGCCTTTTAAGAAAACATGTATGAAGCATCACTGATTAAATATATGCATGATTAAATATTAATGAAGAGATGAGAAATATGATAATAAAACAAATTAATCCAAACATCATATACAAATGCATTACTCAAATTTTCATTTATATGAATAATGTTATAAGATATATGTTGATTTGTTTATGAATAATGGATTTAAAAAGTTACAATAATTGCACTATCACAAGTCGATCTTTTCAAAAGAGAGAAAATCACATTCAAAAAATCGACGCGTCTATAACTTATAAAATCACTAGTGCGTTGTGCTATATAAAAGCATTGTGACAATGTATTTTTGCATGGTTGATTCCTTTTAAGAAAATGAGAGCACTAGTGCGTTGATCGCTCAAAGCCCCAATCCTATTTAAGGTTAACACCCCGGTGCATTGTAATTCTTAATGCACCAATTATTTCATATAACTAACTCCCTGATCGTATAAAATATTATTTCCAGCTCGGTACTTTAAGAAAACTAACAACACGAGTCATTTTGTATAACTAATGCACCAGGGCCTGTATACTAACGATACGCATTGTTGCTGCAAGTTTAAAAAAATATCGCCACAATAATTATTTTTGCGTGCCCTAGTATTATTCCTTAGAAGGATGCCTTGGGGGTTTGGTATCTCTTAGCACTGGTGCGGTATGTATTACGCACCAATATTCTTTGCATTCAATGCCTCTATGCTTTTAGTTATATATGTTGTCCGGTGCTTTTATATATGTAGCGTATCATTGCTACTTGTTCAAATACACGCACACAAAAAACAACCGCTACAACCTCCGACCGCCCATATTTTTTCAGTTGTAATGAAGTTTTGTTAAAGCCTCTACTAAAACCTATGATATCCAAAACAAATGTTTTAGTGGATGCTTTATTGACATTTTTTTCCAATTTTATAACATTAAAAACCTCTATTTTATAACCTCTGCTAGAAGGTTTTTTCCTTGTAATAAAAGGGGGGAAATACAAAGATTCACTATAATAGACTTATTTAAAGTTAGTTGTAATAAATCTTCTTAAACTAATGAATTATGACAACATAATTTAGCCTAAGTAAATAGTGATAAAATCATATGATATTAGGTTGAAATAAAAAAGGTGAAAGTAATTCCACATCCGAGAGTAATTTCAAACAATCATTTATTGAAATAAATCAATATCTATGAAATATTACCATACGAATGAAATGTATCGACATTTATAAATTAGTATCATTGCATGAATTATTTATATTTAAACAAACAACATAAAGCTATTTGAACAGCACGACCCTATATATAAATCTAAAGCTACAAGCAACATTAAATATTCCATTGGCGATATACATATTTTATACTACAAAAATCTAATAACTTAGAATCTGATAGTTTATGTATTATTGAATGAGAAATCAAATGAACTTTAACTATTTATATATTATTTATTACTCATGTTTGCATGGTTCAATTTAAAAAAAATGAAATACAAAGGTAACTATTCATATCTCCAGCCATATAAATAACTATTTGTAATGGTAAAGATATATGAAAAAAAATATTAAGTATTAAAATTTACAGTCAAGTGATGAAATTATAAGCCCTCTAAATAGTAATCTAACAAATCCGTTATAATGACATTTATTTCCCTTTCAATTTACGTATTCATGAATAAATAGATATATAAATTAAAATGGAGATAAAAAAGAACACATTTTTCTCTAAATGAATCTCACATAGAAAACCATAAAGAACAAATCCGTTATAATGACATTTATTTTCCTTTCAATTTACGTATTCATGAATAAATAGATATATAAATTAAAATGGAGATAAAAAAGAAAATGAAATGTGCTACGTGAATTTAAAGATCACTTTTGATTAAAAAATTTATTGAATTTTATTCATATAGAGGGGTTAGTAATCAGGTATGAAGCCCTATCTTAAAATATGCATGAATTGCGTTTGATTAAAAAGAGGTTTGAATTGAATTTTTTTATCAAACAAAAACATTTCTATGAAATTCGTAAAGCCCCTCTCTCTCATTACAGTCTGAAGACTTAATGTTTTACACAATATAAAATGTGAACCAATGTTCATGTTATGATACTTTGTTAAAATTATTTACATGAAACCTTCTAATCACAAAGGCTTGTGTTAAAACATTTATTATACTAAATAGAGACGTGCCATTATTAAACTATATTTCATTAAACCAAGGTCACGTTGAAAACAATTTATGAACCATCAAACTAATGTGAGATGGACCCACTAACCTGACATCACACATGTGATGGTTTTCAGGTTGGAGGAGAGTGATTATAAGCCCTCCATCTCTCACCCAATATCAAATGAGAGCCATTCACCGAAAACAAGATCGGCGGTTGAAATGAATCGGGTCAAAAAAGGCTCATAAGTGATGGTTTTTAGGTTGGAGGATAGTGATTATAAGCCCTCCATCTCTCACTCGATATCAAATGAAAGCCATTCACCGAAAACAATATTGGTAGTTGAAATGCATCGGGTCCAAAAGGCTCATAAAGTCATCTCTAATTCTCCACCCGATATACCATCTCAACCATCGGTAAAAAGAAGCTCCAATCCCTAGGCTCTATTGAATCCTACACCTTGGTTTCATATTTTAGGGCTTTCCACACTTAAAATTCATTTTCCACAAAAGGTTTATTTTGAATTTTGTTAATGTTTTGGTTAGGAATTCATGTTTTACTTCATAAATTTAATTATGTGAAATTAATTCTAGAATTTAGGGGCTTTCTTATAATTTTTAGTCTTTACCAAGATTTAGTATGAAGGATTGAATTCAGAGGGAAATATTTGCACAAAACAAATTTAGGGTTTTGTAAAATTTTGAAGAGATTAACTAAGGTTTACGACAACAATTTGTGAATAACGCAAGGTATGTAAACATCATTTTACCCTAGATATTTTTTCGTTGAAACGTTTTGAGAAATCATTAATTTATAAAGAGATATAAGATTCATGAGTAATTTTGCTTCATGAAAATAGAAGAGGTAAACAAAATTACATTTATTGCAGTTTATGTAGGGTCATTATGTAAATAAATGTTTAAAACTAATTTGTGTTTGTGTGATGGTTGAAAATCAATTATGAATGGGTTAAAACATTAAAAAATAAATTGGATGAAGAATTATTAAGGAGGAAATTACCAAGTCCATGCCAAAGAAAAATTTAACTAAAGTTTTTGACTATCACCAAGAGACAAAAACACTTTTTGAAAGATGATTTTCGAAATAATTTTTTGTTTTCTTTTAACTAAGTAGTTAAGGGATAGTTATTCGAACAATTATCAAAACCTTTGTATAAATACCCAATTTCTCATTCGAAATGGGGAAATATTGGTGGCTCTTATAGAATAAGATTAATTTTTAGAAACATGACTGCACTTGATGCACTTACCAAATCATGATATTCTGTAACCTTTAATTTTTCATTTCAAATATGATATTCTAGTAGTTTTCTTTTTATTTTCCTATGTCACCATACGTTGACTAATATTGTAATTTAAACTATTGACATGATCTATTATTTGAATTGATTTTTCGTTACTTAGTCTTACCTCCTCTTAGATATACATATTATCATAGCTAAAAATATTAAACTATTTACATGTTTTGCTGTTAATTGGTTTCTAGATGTGCGATGTTGTCTTTTTGTTACAAACATTTGTGTTGATAATATTTACATTAGTTATATGCTCTGTTTATTTCCTCTGTTACTTATTTTTCTGTTGTTTTATGTTCTTTATCCTAAATCTATCAACAAGATAATGCATTGACCCAATCAAGGTTTTCTTGTTGCAACTAATACAAGATTGGTTTATCATCTAATATCTATATTATTAGTTGATAATCTTATTATGAACATTCATCATTTGTAGAGTGGACGAGGAATGAAAATACATGATGTTATATTGTATCACGCTTTTCACTATGATGAGTTACCAATAAATGGGATATAACCATCGAGAACATTTAATTATTTTTATCTTATGTTTTATTGTTTATTTTATCTCATTTCAAGTTCTTCTGGAATATTATTTTCCTATCTGTCAATTATAGTTACAATTTGATATCATTGACTACATGTTGTATGTAAGTCTCTCCCACCTAGAGCTTCACATTTTACACTCTTTTTCTAGTATATGTAATCTGGTCATATATATTTTCTTATCAGAATATATTTTATAACTTGATACAGGGAATATCCCTTGAGGGGAAGGGAGACCAACCCTTTAGCCTAAAGAAGAAGGGATATAAACCCTCAGTGAATGTCTTTTAAGATTGTTCCTAAGTCGTTAGGGACAATCTAAAAATAAACATTCTTTTGGCACCGTTGTTGGTGATCAAAGTGTCTAGATTTCATTTTCTTGGTAACTGAATTAATGGGTAAGTCTATGATCCATTAGTGGGAAAGGTTAAAATTGCACACGCCTTAAATGGTTTCAAGTATATTTTCTTGGTTTAATTGTTTACCTGACGACTCCTTAGTTTATTTTTATTGATCATGTTTGTTTCAATGGCTTCTTCATATGTTTCCTCATGATTTGCTCCTTTAAATTTTTCTAACATTATTAGTTTTCCACATGAAATGCCAGACAGAGACATATGGAATACTTACTTGCCCCGCTTTTGAAATGAGGAAGGTGATAATCTGACACAACACCTCATAAAGTTCGATGTCTGCATTCCAAAGATGGGGGTTTACCATGAGGATGTTCTCATGAAACTATGTCGTTGGAAGGTGATACTCGAAAACGGTACAAAAGACTCCCTCCTAGTACAATTCCTCTATAAAAAAATTTCATGCAAGCTTTCATGACTATCATAAATGTATGTATCCTACAAGGTTACTTGATTTTGATTGCTACAAACATTATAATGGTAATAATCTTGAAAACGAATATGATGATAACAATGAAGAACCTGAAAATGACAATGAATCTAAAATAGAAAGTAATATTAGTGAATCTAACTTTGAATATGTACATAGAGAATATTCTATCTTAAGCATGGATGAACAAGGTATTTTTCAAACAAATTTAGGAAGTTATGATGGATACACTTCTTCTTTAACCAAAGATCACAAAATGCATTTATGCTATGAAAAAAATCCAGATGCTATAACCCATGTTAATTCTAACTTATCTTTGGTTTCATGCTTAGAAGATGGTTATGTTTATGTTTATGTAGTAGAAATTCCATTTAAAGCATTTAATTATGAGTCTAATCAATCAGAAACCAAATTACATATTCCTGAAGACGTACAAAAAAAAACATAAATTAATTGATCCAATTTTTCAATCATTTTGTGAAGTAATAGGGAAATTGTTATTATGAAAATTCTTAGCAAGTGTACCAAAAATTCTTCACTTAAGTCACTGGTGAAAAGTGACCCTAACAAAAAAAATACAGCTATCTATGCTTCATATTTGCAATGAAAAAAGAAGAAAAACCCTTCAGTAAAAGATCATATGCAACCCAAAACATATAATAACAAAAATGAAAATGTATCAACCTAATAGATCATATAAGTAGGAAAATTTTATTAATGTAAATGAAACACTTGGTGAGGAGAATTTATGGACTTGGGTCTATAGATCCCCCTCCTTTGGATGGGTCCTTTTGATGTCCTTTTTCTTCAGCGATCTCTTTCTCTCTCTCAATTTTGCAATGGGTAGAAAACAAAAATGGCTTGAACTCAAGTGGGAGATCAAATGTGATAAGATAATAGTGGTGATGATGAGAATGGTCAAGGTGAAAAATGAATGGAAAAACCCTCTATTTATAAAAAAGTATTGAGCTAAATTAGGAATTAGAAAATAATAAAATATTGTTGACCAAATCAAAATCTAGTTGTTGGGAATACTTTATTATATTTTTTGGAGAGGGAAAATATATTCAAAATGGTCAAATATTTTTATTTAGAAAGTGGTTGAAGTAATTAACAAATAAAAATGATTTATTAATTACTTTGTGAGAATTAAGAAAGAAATAATTATTAAATAGTAGTTTAATAATTATCTCACAAGGAAAATAAGGAATAATAATCAGATAGTGATTTATTTAAATATTCTAAGATGATTAAGTCAAAATTAATTAAGAAAAAATGATCAAATAGTGATTTAATAATTATTTCTAGAGAAACTTAAATAAATAATTATTTATTCAATTATTCTGATGGGGTTTTTGAATTTTATTGAAAAATCATTTTAGAAATTATTTCCATGGTGAAAGTGGCTTTACCATGGTAAAATTAATCCCACATGGTGTATTTCGATCGACCTAGTAAGAAATGGCTAGGTGATCATTTTTTGGGTGATAACAGATTCCCCCCCAAACATAAGAGTATCAGGAGAAAATCACATGATCGAAATACGTTGTAGGTTGCACTTTCACGAGACACCTAAGAGGAGTCATAAAGAGGGGGAGAGAGAGTTGAAGCAATGCAAAGAAGTATTGGAAATGGAGGGGGTGAGACCAACTAAACTGATACAAGTCTCCTTTTATTTTGAAGTACATTATCTCAAATGAGGCAAGGAAGGCATACCCATTCCCCTCAAGATAACTGAGTACAAATAATAACGATGTGCCCAACAATGTGGGACCGAGATACAAAGTACATGATACATGATACATGATATGCTGGCTTCAATGGGCCATAAATTGATACAATGATACAATGACTCCCATATACATAATGCGCCTGGAAAACAGAGGCTAAGACTGGATACAATAACATCTACTAATCTGAATACATGAGGCATAAAGCCCCTCAAGCTAACATGGTGAGGGGGGATCACAACTGAAGAAGCCCTTATGAACAGGAAAGGGCTTTGAAGATTTGAATGGACTACTTGAACGAGACATTCATACTATGGGTGTTGCAAGCGACTAAAACTGAACTAGTCAAATCTACGTAACTGCATCTGAGGCTAGATCATAATATGTTATCATCAGTAATGTGGGTGGCTACCTAAAGTGACACCCCCTCATGAGGTCTGGAACATCTCACCCACACCCAGGAAATGTCGATATCATCTGTTGGGTCCCTCTACCATCAAGTGTATAATTTGTGATCGTGTAATAATGAGATGGAGTCGAGCACATGAGAAACAACCAAGTCAAAGAGTAATGATGATTCCCTATGCTTGATCTAAGACACTAAAGAATGATGAAGGCTGAAACCAAGGAACAACTCCCTCTAAACCAATATCTTGGAGTAAATGTGCTGAAGTCAATAGAAGAGGGCCCGCCAAAGTTGAGGCAATGAGGATTCCTTAACAAAGGCACAAGGATCATAGTATTGTGACTGATAAACTGACACCAGGGATGATGATGGAAGGATAATATGAGTATTTGACTGACGTATTCCATTGTCAGAGCATGATATGCATGGTTGACCTGGAAGCAATTGACTCAATTCAAGAGGGGATGGTCAATTACTCGGACGGAGCATTTTCAAAGACACACACATATAGGTGGAGGCCAAATATGAGCAAAATGGGATGAATGTGATGCAAAGGTGGATGATATACTATAACAAGACATAATGGGACTCCGAACAGACTCCATGATGCAAGGGTGACACATCTGTGATTCTCCTAACAAGGGTGACTCCATGATGTTGCCACATGGGAGAGGCCTAATGGGTACCATGAAAAGATGAGTAAATAGAGGTTACACATGATGAAATCGACACAAAAGTAAACAAGTGCAAAGGAAAAGTTGTACAAGAGTACAGGTGACTCATATGAAGAGATCTGATTTTGATGGGCGATAAAGTGAGACGTCATGGAAAAAATGGCTTCCTGGTGAAGTGTCAAATTACCAAAAACAAAGAGAGACCCATTATAGAGCTTGGTGAGATATTTATAATGGTGTTGATAGTTCATCAAATCGAGCTATGGTTTGCTCGTAATGATCAACAAAAAAACTAGGGTTTTCCCTATAAAAGAGCTTCTTGCACCCAGATCCAATTGCTTAGCATAGTGAGCTGTTTGAGAATTCGGAGAGGAGGAGAAGGCCCTAAATATTGGCAAGCTCATAGTGAAAAAAATGACAATCGAAATCCAGATCTACGACTTTCAGGTAGGTGGCCTTGCTTGTCCAAAAGATGGCCTTAATGCTTCATGGAAGGATGGTTCTTGGTGAAGAATTAAGGAAAGAAGAATATGAGAGTGAAGTACTAGAGGAGGTCTAGAATCATCCCCACTCACCATGTCAAACAAGGGGATCGACATAAAGCATAATAGTTGAAGATATGGTATTAAGAAACTACAATATGCGATGTGTACATGGCTCGTTGGAAATACTAGTAGGAAAAACTATTCGATAAAGGAAAGGATAATCGACCATATCTAGATTGTTGGGGTCTAGGCCGAGACTTATGTTAATAAAGTGAAAATGTGGCAATGGGTGCCATCATGCCCCCAAGCATGAGATATTGACCCCCAACATATTATGATGGAGGGGACTTATCGGGCATGCAAAGGTGGGAATGATGCCCCTAGCTAGATGATTTTATGGAGCACCATTGTTTTCCAAGTGATTGAATAAGGGATTCAAGCATTTGTCCCTGCTGGAAAAATATATTATAGAGGATGAGGAGGAGATGTAGGGGCATTGGTGCCCCCCATTTTTGTATGTGTAAAACCCTCCTCCCACGTTTACCCAAGATGACTGGTCCACTATGGTAAACATGTAATGAGAGGCTACTATGATGTGATTCAACTCCCCATGTACAGTTAAGGAAGTGGAACTGACATAATGAAACCAATCTGACCTTCAACACATGCTACAGAACCTTCAGGAGCCAACCAACCCTTCCAGGTCATCAATGCATGAGACAACTTGACATTTTACTGATCTAGACCCTCAACCGCTCCCATGACAAGCCATGCATGTGATTGTGGCCTTCTAGTTTCTCCCATGCCAACAATTATGGAAATTTGTGGGCAGTTTTGTGCCAACAACCCCAGATTCTAAGCCACTTTTTCAGGGCTAGGTCTGAGGCCACTGCCAAAAACTTCATGAAATTTTCAGAAATGATAGATAAAAATGGAATAAGGCTACTAATGCAATCATTTGATCAAGGACTTGATTGGACCCCTACTAGCCATGACAGACATTTCGTCAAACATGTCACAAATATGTAACCTACATGTCATAACAACATATCTGAGCATAGAGGTATCATACTTATCTGATATTCGTAAAGAAGAATTGATGCCTTATCAAAAGAGCTGCATTATCATCTATTAGGTCATATATTCATTTTATGATCAAAACATGATGAGATCCATACATGAAGTCTATCATAAAACATACTCATAACCAACATATAACTAATATAAATAACAAGGATGTAACAACCATAAAAACCACATATGAACTAGTATACTTACACATGAAATACCAAGGAGAGGGATCTCTTATTAATGAATGAAAAAGAAAACCAAGTCAAGGACTTCCACAAACCACCTAGCCATAGATTGGGCTGATCTAAATCTTTCATTCAGCTTATCACCCCTGTGCCATATTCCAAGCATGAATGTGGGACTCACAACAAAACAAATCAAGTTTTCCTCAAGATTTACTGCAACCCCCACCAAATCACTAGGCCCTAAACAAGCATGGATGCCTCCAGATATCTCCACCTACACGTTAGGAATTTTCCTGCCTCCTAGTCTCTAGGATTTACCGTATATGCCGCCATTCACCAGTCAAGGATTCAAAGTCCTAATCAAGACTCCGCCTTCTAGGCTTTACCATATATCCCACAATTCATTGGTCGAGGATTCCTAGGCCTGATCGAGGGAACACACCTCTACAATTTACTGTTTATCCTTCCATTCATTGGTAAAGGATTCCTAGGCCCAATCAGGTTCATGAAATCTATCTTTAATGCAATTCCACCTTCACTGGTACAGGAATTACTAAGCCTTATGTTCTTCTTCAGAGACCACCCCACTCAGTTTTGAAATCATCTGGCAGTGCATATTAACCAAGAAAAAGAGAACCCATCACACCATGGCTATCCAAAAATGGCAAGGCAAGGCTGAGAACACTATCACACCTGGAAAAACCAATGCCAATGACAAGAAGAGAACCAAGTACATAGATGCATGTACCATGCATGCCAAATCTAGAAATAAAATCACACATGCAAATCAATACCTACGAGTAATCCTTATGTAGCTTCTTGATCCTGCTCTTCCTTGTTTTGATATTTGATCAAATTCTAGAGTGATCCAAGAATTCTCTAAGTGTCCAAGAGCATGAGAGAGAGAGAAGAGAGAGAAAGCTCCAAAACTGATTTGACAAAAAGCTACAAACTAATCCTAAGAAGCCTTTTTATTAATGATGCCTCTATTTTCTTTATTTTTCCTTCATTTTCCTCCTCACATGCAACCTGTGACCTTTCATCTTCCTTTTCTCCTAGTTTACATTATTTTCATAAATAAAATTCTAATTAATGCAACTTTTCCTTTCCAAATCCTTTGCCATTTCCTTTTCCAATTTCCTTAGCCATAATAAACCAAATGAACACCCATACGAGGATGTTTTTCCCAACATTCAACTTAGAATACGTGTCCCATGACCTCAGTTATTATTTCCTTTATTAATTTTATTTACATGGTATTTTGACGAGGGATGTAAGAAAACCCTCCCACTTGGGGGAACATCATCCTCATTGTTCAATGACACCTACAATCGATAAGAGTACTGAAAAGAAAACATACTTCCCTTGGAGCTTTATAACTTAGCTTGACGTAGTATTTACAATGATCATCCTACTAAGAAGAAAACCAACATGACAACATAATAACATACCAACCATAACGACATGACACCCATACCACTTATTAGAGCTTTATAACATATCTCATGGCAGTATTTACATCCATATACATATGTACATATACCAAAACCTCACACCAAAGCATATACCAAAACCATTTACTCAACCAACGAATAGAGAAGGATACATAGCCCACATCTGATCTTCCATCTCCCATGTAGCTTCATCGAGCCCAAAGTGCTTCTACTGCACTTTAACCTAGTCGATTTCTTAGTCCCAGAGCATGAACATCTTTCTTTGCAAAATACACTGAGGTTCTAGTTGGAATTCTCCTTCTGGCTCCACCTGAAATACAAACTAGTCAATCACATGATCAACATCTTTAACATACGTCTTAAGAAATTACACATGGAAAAAATCATGTACTTTCATTGTCAAAGGTAGTGCAAGTCGATAAGATATTGGTCCAATCCTTTCAATAATCTTAAAAGGTCCACAAAACTGAGGTGCTAGCTTGGCACATGATCCAATCCTCAAGGATATCTTTCTGGGATTGATGTGCAAGTACACTTGTTCCCCAACCTGAAAATCCTTAAACAACCTATTTTGATCTACATAAATTTTCTCCCTATTCTATGTTGCCTCTAGATTCTTCTTGATTACCTGCATTTCCTCTTCCATCTCCACCAACATGTCTAGTCTTATCAACACCCTGTTCAATGGACTACTCCAATTGTTGGGAGTATTCCAACTTCACCCATACCGTGCCTCGAACAGACTCATCCTCAATGGATCATGATACCCATTGTTGTGAGGAAACTCAACCGTTGGAAGATACTCCTCACATATCCTCTGCTAGTGCATCACATACATCCTCAACATGTCCTCCAACATCCTGTTGGCCCTCTATGTTGTCCATATGTCTGCGGATGATAAGATATGGTGAAGGCTAACTCTATGCCCAAATTTGCAAACAACTCCTTCCAAAATCTAGAGGTGAACTTAATATCCATGTCCGACACAATATTCCTTGGAACACCATGTAGCCTCACTACATCTCTGATGAAATCCTGTGTTACATCATTAGCTGAATATGTAGACTTTACTGGAATGAAGTGCATTAACTTTTTCAACCTATCCACCATAACCATAATAGAATCATGTTGTCTACATGTCCTTGACAAACCTGTAATGAAATCCCTGGAAATGAACTCCCATGTCCACTCTAGAATTAGAGTCAGTTGTAGCAATCCACCTGGACGCTTACATTCTACTTTCACCTACTAATAATATAAGCATCTTGCCACAAACTCTGCCACTACCTTCTTCAAATTCCTCCAATGATAAAGCATCTTGACCACTATCAATGTCTTATGGTATCCTGAGTGACCTGAATACGGTTTTGCAAGAAATTATCACAAGATATTCTTTTTGATCTTACTATTATTTGACACATATATCTTGTGCCTAACTCAGACCAAACCATTTGTTGTAAGATGATAATCCACATCCTAATCACCTATACCTTAATGCAACCTATGCATAAGCTCCATGTACCTGTCATCGTTTTGTCCTTCCTGTAAGATCTAATCTTGTAAGTTTGTCCCATAAGAACTCATAGCTGCTATATGATTCACCTGTACTCTCCTGCTAAGAGCATCTGCAACCCTTTTCTCCTTCTATTTAATGTACCATATCTCAAAGTCGAACTCACTGATCATGGCCAACCATCTAGCTTTCTTGGCATTCATATTCGGTTGGTGAAATAGATATCTCAATCCACTATGATCACTCATCAATACAAACGTTCTACCAAGAATACAGTGCCTCCACATCTTCAATGCATGGATGATCGCTTCCAACTCAAGATCATGTGTAAGATAATTATGCTTGTTCTCATTCAGTTTCCTTGATTCATAACATATGCCACCTGTCCTTCTTGCACAAGGACTCCACCAAGTCCTCTCTTGCAAGCATTTGTACATACCATAAACTCTTTTTACATATATGAATCCTTAACACTGGAAAATTTGTCAACAACTGCTTCAACTACTCAAAACTTGCTACACATTCCTTTTTCCAGTCAAACTTATTATCTTGTCTCTGTAGTGACGTGATAGGATATGAAATCCAAGAGAAGTTCTTGATGAACCTCCTATAATAACCTTCTAGCCCCATAAATGATCTTACCTCATCCACGTTCCCTGGAGCTGGCCACTCCATGATAGCCCTTATCTTTTTCGGATCAACTGCTATGCCTTCCTTGGAAATAACATGTCCCAAGTATTGTACCTCTATTTGAAAGAAAATACATTTACCGAGATTAGCATACAACTGATGCTCCCTTAGAAATCTCAAAACTACTACTAAGTGTTCGACATGCTCTTCCTCATTGTTAGAATATATCAATATATTATCAATGAAGACAATAACAAACTTGTCCATATAAGGATGTAACATGTAGGTTTTAACCCTGTATATAAATTACCTGCATACGAATTCTAAAACACATAAAATAAACAATGTGAGAGCATAACACATAAAACACATATACATAGAGATTTTCCCTTGGATCCCAAAATCGGGACTACTAGCTTGATTTTTCATTATGTTCCTTAATGTTATAATACATATTTATACATATTGAAGCATCCAATACGATGGATTGAAAACCATCGCGTCCAAAAGCATGTGCGAAAAATCATGCACAAAACCATAGGTAGGTTTGCCCAACCTAATATAGGGTCCAAAAAAATAATTTTCTGGGGCACTGCCCCGGACCCCATAGAGTGGGGTTACCTGCACCCCTCAAACCCCCTGTGACCCCCCTGCTACGCAATCGGCACAATGAAGGGGGCGGGCTCTGCCCCCTTCTAACCCCCCTGGTTAACTACATGGGCTAGTCGTGGAAAGAATACAACACAACCCAACATTCTCCCACTTGTTGTTTTCTTTCCACAGGGGGCCATAAGAGAGCTTAGTCATTTATCCAACCCTGCAATGCCCATTGTTTCTCTACACCAAGAGAACTTATCAGAGCTCACAGATTTTGTAAATGCATCTGTAGTATTCTTCGAAGTGTCCACCTTTACCAACAACACATTTTTGTCTTCTATCATATCCCTCACAAAGTGATACTGAACATCAATGTGCTTTGTCTTTGAATGATATGCAGGGTTCTTTGCCAAGAAAATTGCACTTTGGCTGTCACAGTCTATCCTTATTGCTCCCTATACTAACCCCATACATGAACACAATCTCTGCAACCAAACTGCTTCCTTGCTTGCATGAGTGGCTGCCATGTATTCTGCCTCTGTAGTTGATAGTGCCACTACAGATTGTTTCTTACTCATCCAACTGACTACACCTCAAAATAGGTTAAACACATACCCACTTGTAGATCTTCTTTGATCCAAATCTCTAGTCCAGTCTGCATCAACAAAGCCACGAATATCCAACACTCTGTCCAATCTTGGTCTTCCTTGATAACACAAACCATAATCACTAGTGCCACACAAATACCTGAAAACCCGCTCACTGCTGTTTAGTGCTCCTTCCCTGGTTTTGACATAAACCTGCTCAATACTCCCACTGCATGTGTAATGTCTGGTCTAGTACAGACCATCACATACATTAGGCTACCGACTGCACTTGCATATGGAACACGAGACATGTCCTCTTCCTCTTCTTGTGTCTTCAGACACTGTTCAACAGATAACTTTACACCTATAGGAATATGAACCTTCACTAGTTTACTATCCTGCATATTAAACCTATGCAATATTGTCTCGACATACTTCCTTTGGTTTAACTATAGCTTCCTCTTTGTCCGATCTCTTTTAATTTCCATGCCCAAAATATAGTTTGCAGCACCAAGATATTTCATGTCGAATTTGGAGGACAAATGGGTCTTCAAATCCTAGATAATTTCTTTGTCATTTCCAACCAACAACATATCATCCACATACAAGACCAGATAACTAACACGGTCACCAATTAATTTAAAATACACACAATGATCTGCTTTGCTTCCGGTGAAGCCAAGTCCATGTATAAATGTATCAAATTTATGATACCACATCCTTGGTGACTGTTTTAACCCATACAGAAACTTCTTTAACTTGCATACCAGTTCTTTCTTACCCTTCACCGCAAAACTTTCAGGTTGCTTCATGTAGATATCCTCTTCTAGATCCCCGTGAAGAAACGATGTCTTCACATCCATCTATTCTACCTCAAAATCAAAAGCAGCAACAACAGATAAAAGTAATCTAATAGAAGTTACCTTGGCAACAGGAGAAAAAATATCACCAAAATCAAGTCCCAGCACCTGGGAATAACCTTTTTCTACCAACCGAGCTTTGTATTTCTCCACCTTTCCTTCTACATTTGTCTTCTTCTTGAACACCCATTTGCTTCCAATGGGTTTCCTTCCAGCTGGAAACTCCACCAGATCCCAAGCCTCATTTTTGTGCAAAGATGCCATTTCATCAACCATGGCCTCTTTCCAGAGTTTTCCATCCTCTAAATATACTGCTTCCTTCACAGTTCTGGGTTCATCATCAGTAATAGATAAAGCAAAATTTGAACAGAAAGAAGATGGACTATACCTTTCCGGTTGCCTTCTTTCTCGAACTGATCTTCTCACACCCAGAGTTTGTGGCTTTTTATCTTCTGATTCCTCCTCTGCTGTAGAGTCTAATTCTTCCTCCTTTAGCTCAAATTCTATCTTCTCAGGTTCCTTTGGTTGGACTTCATGTTTAATAACATCTTTCACCTTTGTGAACACCACATCTTAGTTGTACACAACCTTCATTGTTACTGGGTTCCAAAGCTTATAACCCTTTAAACCATCCTTATACCCAATAAAGATGCACTTTTCAAATTTACTATCCAAGTTGGTTCTTTTCTCCTTTGGAGCATGTACATATGCATCACATCCAAATACCCTCAGATGTGAAAGAGAAGGTTTTTTACCAGTCCATACCTCTTGTGGAGTCTTATCTTCCAATGCTAATGAAGGTGATCTGTTGACCAGGTAACATGCAGTCTCCACCGCCTCTGCCCATAATTCTTGTCCTAACCCAGCACCACTGAGCATGTTTCTTGCCCTTTCCATCAACGTCTTATTCATTCTTTCTGCAACTCCATTTTGCTAAGTTGTATATGGAGTAGTCTTCTACCGTGATATACCACACTTCTTTCAGAATTCTTCAAATTCCTTACTGCAAAACTCTCCACCGTTATCTGTCCTCAGCACCTTTATCTTCTTCTCTGTCTGGTTTTCCACCAGAGCCTTAAATTCTTTAAACCTGTCAAAGACTTCAGATTTCTTCTTAAGAAAATATATCCATGTATTCCTTGAGAAGTCATCTATAAATGATAAACAGTACACAGACTTACCCAGTGATGGAACCTTCATAGGTCCAAACACATCACTGTGCACAAGATATAATATATGTTTCGCCCTCTTACCACCAGAGGGGAAAGTCACCCGATTCTGCTTCCCATATACACAATTTTCACAGAAATCAAAATCCAAAGAGCTATTATTCATACCTTCTACCATACCTTTACCATGAAGTATTCGAAGGCCCTTCTCTCTAGTATTTCCAAGCCTTTGATGCCACAACATGGTCTTCTCTCTAGAGACCACTAGATTTTCTGCTCCACTTTTAGGAACCACAGAACTGTTGCACCCATCAATAACAATGCTACCTTACAACTTGTACAGAGTTCCAATCCAAACTCCCCACATCAATACCAGTGCTCCCCGAACTATTTTGCAAGTATCCTTCTCGAACATTGTTTTTACATCTGCATCATCCAGCTTGCTTACAAAAATCAGATTTCTGGTCGATGCAGGAATATGCAGAACACCCGGAAGTGTTCTAACCCTTCCACCTTGCAACTTCAACTTTATTTTTCAACGACCAACGATTCTAGTCTTCCTGTCATCCCCCAAGAAGACATCACCACCATCATATTTCTCATACTCGTAGAACCACTCTCTATGGGGAGTGAAGTGAAAGGATGCACCTGAGTCAATCAACCTGTTGGAAATAATACTGAGAGGGGGGGTGAATCAGTATTATTAAGTCAAATATTTTTTATTTCACACCCAGATCATATACGCTACTTCAGTTCGAGAAAACCGTGTATATACGCAACTTTAGATAAGAAAACCAGCGTATACCATGCAGACTTATAATTTAATGTGTTCTACAGATGTTGATCATTAATCTGTGCATCAAAGTCATATAAACAGTAACCAGGAACAGTAAAAACAGAGCAGAAGACAATCATACACAAGAACACAAGATATAAGGTGGAAACCCAATGTGGGTGAAAACCACCTACTGTAATTCGTCTCTATCTTCTTTTAATTAGAAACTTCTTTTTACAATGATTCTGTACTGGTGCAGACTTATACCAGTACGCAGGCTGCAACCTGCAGAGTGCTACAATCCTCTCTCATTCTATAGCTTCTCCTAGAAGGGAGCTACAACCCCCTTAGCTCTTGTACTAGCTGAGATACTAGTACGTAGGTGCTGACCTACAGAAGGCTACAACCTTCTCTTTTCTTCCAGGGACCACGTTTCATCAATTTTCAGACTGGATCCATGAATATCAAACAAACATCAAGTATATGTGCATCAACCAATCTCCTTTCCACAAACAACTACTGAATCAACCAATAACTTCTCAGAATGTTGTAACCAGAAAACAATACTAGTAACCAGACACCAATGTTGAACCCAGAATACTGCAGTAATCCACAGAAGCAGCTAAAACATATTTCAAGAGATGTATGCTACTTCACTATGTATAAACCTGCGTACATACGTAGCTGAATCAAGGTCAACCAGCGTATACGCTTTCTTCTCTTGCTGAACCTGCGTGTATACGCGTCTTTGCAGAGCGGAACCTGCGTATAGATCTATAAAAGACAATTCACACTTAAACAGACTTCACTTATACTCAGATTATCAGATTTATGGATCTAATTTGCACCGATTATAAGAGATCAAATCACAAAAAGATATTACTATTCAAGCCTTGAGATCTTGACCCATCAATAGAACTTATCTATCTTGTAATGCTCAGGTTCCTCCTTGATTCAGATCCAGCCACACAAACCAATCACTTGCACGTCTTCAGATATTCAATACATCAGATGATCCTTGCCTAATGATCTCCTTCCTCTTTTATAGTCTTAGGCTTTTCACAATACCACGGTCCAAAACCATAACAAACCAATACCATGGACCCAATACTTGGGATCAACACATCTGACGAGATACTATGGTCCAAAACCATAGGTTCAAATACCAAGGACTAAATACCACGGACCAAACATAAGTTCTCCCACATGTACACGCTTTTCCTTGTGTGAAAGTGCGTGTATACGCATACGCAACTTTGGAACGTCTAACCCGCGTGTATATGCGGATTGATCACGATGAACCTGCATATATATATTTTTCCTTCATTCTGAGAGCCTGAACTGAGATCTGTTACCAGAGTGAGTTGCCATCAAGGACAACACCTGTGCCACACCTGTGCCATAGCGCCAAACCTATGTCATAATGCCAACAATCTCCCCCTTTGGACTTGATGGCAACCTCAAAGTCATTCTCCCCCTTTGTCATCAAGGGCAAAGGGTTATGCTCCCCCTGAGTACATGCTGGAATCTCTGCTCTGCTGTGCTGACCATGCTCCCCCTGACTGTAGGCAAGATCTGCAAAACGATGTTCTTCAAGAACCATGACTTATACATCATAGAAGACCTTCCTATCACCAAAAGACTCTATACAAACATCCATCACCCAACCAAGTGGGGATCATCCACCCAAACAAGTGGGGATACATCAGAAGTTTACATATGACAACCAAGTACATTACATCATTCATCCCAGGCATAGTGGGGAAACCAAAATAGGCCGTTACATGACCTTGACAATAAAATACATACATGACATAGAGACGAAAAATTTAGAGCAAGACTATGAAAGTCACCAATAACAAATATCAGCAACATCATTATTCAGATCAGCAACCATGTTCTCCTTCTGCAGCTGATCCACCTAAACCCAAAACAGCTTGTGTACTCAAACCAAGAGATTCTAATGTAATGCCAACAATGCATTATTAGAAGATTATCTACTCCCCCTGAACCTGTGCTAGATGGTCTCTTGTCAGACCCATATCAGACTCTCTTCAATCAGAGTCTGTCCCCACTAATTTCCTTCAAACCACCATATACGCGATTGCATCTGCATAAATCAGCGTATGTACGCGGATCCTCCTCATGCAACTCACGTACAATCACATTTCTATGAAACAGACAGGTTTCAACAGCAAGATGATGCATCAACTACCCCCAGCTTCTGTTTGAGGTATTCAAATGTCTCCCTGGGCAGTGGTTTGGTGAGAATATCAGCAACTTGTTCCTTAGAGGGAACATACTCCAACTTGACCTTTAGTTCAAGCACTTGTTCCCAAAGAAAATGGTATTTGATAGGTATGTGCTTGGTCTTTGAATGCATGACAAGATTCTTTTAAATGCTGATTGCACTTGTATTATCACAAAAAATGGAAATAGGTGGAGTACAAGTGATTTGAAGATCTTGCAATGTTTGCATCATCCAAAGGAGTTGTGTGCAGCAAGATGCAGCAGCTACATACTCTGCTTCAGCTGTAGATAATGCAATGGAACTTTGTTTCTTGCTGAACCATGATACTAATCTAGGACCCATGAAGAATGCACCGCCACTAGTGCTTTTCCTATCATCCACACTACCTGCCCAATCTACATCTGTATATGCATGAAGTGTGATATCTGTATCTCTAGGATACCATAAACCATAGTTTTGAGTCCCATGAAGGTATTTGAAAATTCTCTTGATTGTCTGAAGATGAGTTTCCTTTGGATTTGCCTGAAACCTTCCAACTATCCCTATTGCATGCATAATGTTTGGTCGGGTACCTGTTAGATAGAGTAGACTACCAGCCATGGATCTATAGGTAGGTTGATGTAAAGCTGCTAACTCATCATTTGTGCTGAGACTGCATCCTGTAACCATAAGAGTACATACTGGTTTCGAATCCTCCATCCCATATTTCTTCAAGATCTGCTTGAGATACTTGGTTTGTGATAGAAAAATGCCGTCTTTGTTTTGTTGGACTTGTAAACCAAGAAAATATGTGAGCTCACCAAGTATGGACATTTCAAACTCCTTTTGCATTACCAAGGCAAAATTTTGACTCATGTCTTCTTCATTGCTTCCAAAGATGATATCATCAACATACACAACAAGTATTAACAACTTTTCATTGTCAACCTTTATATATAGATTGTTGTCTGTTGATCCTTTTGCAAAACCTTGTTGATGAAGGTACTCATCCAATCAAAAATACCAAGCCCTTGGAGCTTGTTTCAGACCATAGAGAGCCTTTTTGAGTCTGCATACAAGATTTGGATCATTTCCAAGGATGAACCCATCTGGTTGTTCAATGTACACTTCTTCATTCAAGTCTCCATTCAGAAAGGAAGATTTTACGTCCATCTGAAATACTTTGAACTTTTGAAAGCTAGAGAGAGCAAGGAACATTCTTATAGCCTCAAGTCTAGCCACTGGTGCAAAGGTTTCTTCAAAGTCTATGCCTTCCTGTTGCGCATATCCTTTACAAACAAGTCTTGCCTTGTTTCTAACCACATCTCCATTTTCATTCAGCTTATTTTTGAAAATCCACTTTGTCCCTATGACATTCTTATCTTTTGGTCTAGGAACCAACTCCCAAGTGTTATTCCTTTCAATCTGCTCAAGTTCTTCATTCATTGCCTTGACCCAGCATTCATCTTTGCATGCTTCTCGTACATTTTGTGGTTCGGTGGAGGAGAGCAATGCTAGATAGCTTGAAGCTTCTGAAATGGTTCTCCTTGCTTGTACACCTGCCTATTTCTGCCCCAAAATTTGAGATTCTGGATGATGCTTCTGAACGTATCTGGATGGAGTCTTTTCTTCTATTCTTTTTTGTTCTTCTTGAGCCTCATGGGTTTCTTCATCATGAATCTGATTTGACGTTGAGGGATAGTCCTCATCATCTTCGAAAACTTCAGATCTTTCCTGCCTAGAGGTATTTCCTTCTTCATCAACCACTACATCACTACTTTCAATAATTTTTCCAAGTCTTTTATTGTAACACTTATATGCTTTGCTATGGGGAGAGTAACCAAGGAGAATGCCTTCATCTGCTCTAGGTTCAAACTTACCAAGATTTTCATCAGTCCTTTTAATGTAGCACTTGCTTCCAAAAATTTTGAAATATTTCACCGTGGGAGTCTTACCATACCAAAGTTCATGAGGAGTCTGAGTGTTATTTACCCGAACATTTGTCTTGTTAAGAATAGTTACTGCAGCAAATGCGGCTTCACCCCAGAAGGTTGCGGGAGTTCCAGATTCATCGAGCATAGCACGAGCCATTTGTTGAACCGTTATGTTCATCCTTTCCACTACTCCATTTTGTTGAGGTGTCCTTGCAGTAGAAAATTCCCTTCTTATGCCATGTTCTTCACAAAAATCGAAAAATTCATCTGAGGTAAATTCTCCTCCTCAATCAGATCTGAGACATTTGATTCATCAATATGATTCGTTTTCAACCAAGGCTTTGAATGATTTGAACTTTTCGAAAGCTTCATCTTTATACTTCATGAGTCCTAACCAACACATCCTCGAAAAGTCATCAATAAACAATATGAAGCACTCTTCCCCTCGAGGTGACTTCTTCCTAGTTGGACCACATATATCAGTATGGACAAGTTCAAGTGGCCTGCTAGCTGATCCTTCCTTCTCAGGGAAATTAGTTCTGGTTTGCTTACCAAACTGACATGATTTGCATATTGTATTGTCTGGAATTCTGATGTCAGGAAGATCACGAACCACCTGATATTTGCATGCTTTCCTTATCTGAGAGAAGCTAAGATGCCCCAATCTTCTGTGCCATAGCCAGTGTTCATCATTCTTGCTTAGATAGAATTGATGTTGTCCTTCTTTGAAAAATTATTTGGAGTTCTTATGCCTTTGATCACTGTTTTTCCTGTATCAAGATCACGAACACTACATCCATTTGATCGAAATATTACCTCAGTTCCTTGATCACACATCTGACTGACACTCAATAGATTATGCTTTAAGCCATCAACATACATAACATTTCCAGCTTTGACCTTTTCCTTCAACTGAACAGAACCTTTACCTTTTATGAACGCAGGGGTGTCATTTCCAAATGAGACCTTCTTTGCCTTTTCTAAGGCACTATATGATTGAAGTTTTTCTTTATCACCTGTCATATGTTTCGAACATCCACTGTGGATATACCATTGATTTTCCTATCCTTCTACATATAAGGCTATCCCACATCTTTCTGGTTGTGGTTCTTTCATTCTCCATGTTTTGGCACTTGAGACTTGTTCCTTCTAAGTTGTCTGCCGAAACCTACTCCTGCATTCAGAATCTTCATGGCTAAAGTTGTTACAAATAGAACATTCTATTTCATTTTCGAGAGTAGAAAAGTTATTGTAGGTTCTTTTCATGATCCCATTCATACTTCTTTGTTTTTGAGCTTCTCTAGTCATGATTGTCTTATAGGCAACACATTGAGCTGCTTTGTGACCAAATTTATGACAAGAGAAACACTGGCCATTGAAGAAACTCCTGCGATTATCAAATCTACCAACCGAATGATTGTAGTTTCTATTGACATCCATTCTTGAGGCAAATTGAGAATGTTTTACCTATGGCTGGTTGTAGCTTCTGTTCATCCTTAAGGTAGATTGCCCTCAATTTACCTGGTAGTCTCTGTTCATTCTTGAGGTAAATTGTCCCTGATTTACCTGGTGATCTCCATTGTGCCTTTGCTGTCGATTATCAATTTGTTCACTCCTCCTTGATGCATCAAGATAACTTTTGGAGGTGGATGGCTCCTGTGCTTGAGACGCTTCTTCATTATATCCCAGACCTGTCTTGATTAGTGGAGAACGCTGCACTTTGATAATCTCATCTAACGTTTCAGATCCTTTAGCAAATCTGAGATTAAGGGCTTTTGTTTTCTCAATTTCTTTTCTAAGTTCCACAATTTCACATTCTAACTTTTCATTGTATTTATCTTTTTCGGTAATTTGGAATGTTAGAGTATCTATAATCATATTTTTTTTCCTCTAAACAGACTTTAAGTCTAGAAATTTCTTCATAAAGACCTTCTTCATTTATAGCATCCAAGAAATCATCATCTTCAAAAGCCATCAAAAGTCTATCATCATTACCTCGTTCATCTTCATCACTATTTGACAGTCCATCACTGTCTTCATGCGTGTAATAGCTCTTCTTATTCTGCTTTCTGTTCCATCTGACAAGTTCCTTACCTTTGTCTAGTTTATCTTTATGAGGACATTTTGCAGCATAATGACTGACTCTTCCACAAGCAAAGCATTTGAAAGGCAGCTTACCTCTGAATCTTCCAGTTCCCCATTGGAGGTTCTTGACAAAATTTGATTCTTCCTCTTCTTCTGACATATGTCCTGACTCATAGTAATCTCCTTTGCCTGAAGCCTTGAATGCAACTTCTCTCTTGTCTGATGGTCCTCCTTTTCTCATTTCGTAAGCAGTTAGAATTCTGTGCAGCTGTGACATGGTAAGGCTCTGTAGATTTTGCTTTTCTTCTATGGTAGAAACTTTTGATTCAAACTTAGAAGACAAAGATCTTAGAACCTTTTCAACCAAAACAACCTCTTTCATTTCTTCACCCAAGTTTTTCATACAATTAACAATCTCATCTATATGAAGGAAATAGTTAGCCACACTTTCATCATTGTGCATTCTGAGATTTTCATACTGAATTTTGAGGATTTGAAGTTTTGCTCATTTGACCTGTTCATCTCCTTCATAGCTCAGAACGATCTTGTCCCATATTTCCTTTGCAGTTTTGAGCTGCATAACCTTGACGAATTCTGTTTGAGATAGACTCCCTAATAGAGTATTGACAGCCTTTGCATTTGTTTCATACTGCTTCTTCCCAGCCGGATCTGTAGGAGTAGCTGAAGGAAATGTGTACCCTGTATCTATGATATCCCAGACTTCTGTACCAAGAGATTGAAGATAGGTTGTAATTCTTACCTTCCAATAGACGAAGTTGGTCCCATCAAAAATTGGTGGCTTGATCGAGGCTTCTCTCTCGTAGTTTCTCATGATGATAGATTTTCCTTCAAGCGATCAAGTTTCTTCTGAAGGACCGACTCTGATACCAATTGTTGGAAATAATACTGATAGGGGGGGGGTGAATCAATATTATTAAGTCAAATATTTTTTATTTCACACCCAGATCATATACACTACTTTAGTTCGAGAAAACCGCGTATATACGGAAATTCAGATAAGAAAACCAGCGTATACCATGCAGACTTATAATTTAATGTGTTCTACAGATGTTGATCATTAATCTGTGCATCAGAGTCATATAAACAGTAACCAGGAACAGTAAAAACAGAGCAGAAGACAATCACACACAAGAACACAAGATATAAGGTGGAAACCCAATGTGGGTGAAAACCACCTGCTGCAATTCGTCTCTATCTTCTTTTAATTAGAAACTTCTTTTTACAATGATTCTATACTGGTGCAGACTTATACCAGTACACAGGCTGCAACCTGCAGAGAGCTACAACCCTCTCTCGTTCTCCAGCTTCTCCTGGAAGGGAGCTACAACCCCCTTAGCTCTTGTACTAGCTGAGATACTAGTACGTAGGTGCTGACCTACAGAAGGCTACAACCTTCTCTTTTCTTCCAGGGACCACGTTTCATCAATTTTCAGACTGGATCCATGAATATCAAACAAACATCAAGTATATGTGCATCAACCAATCTCCTTTCCACAAACAACTACTGAATCAACCAATAACTTCTCAGAATGCTGTAACCAGAAAACAATACTAGTAACCAGACACCAATGCTGAACCCAGAATACTGCAGTAATCCACAGAAGCAACTAAAACATATTTCAAGAGATGTACGCTACTTCACTATGTATAAACCTGCGTACATATGCAGCTGAATCAAGGTCAACCAGCGTATACGCTTTCTTCTCTTGCTGAACCTGCGTGTATACGCATCTTTGCAGAGCGGAACCTGCGTATAGATCTATAAAATACAATTCACACTTAAAAAGACTTCAGTTATACTCAGATTATCAGATTTATGGATCTAATTTGTGCCGATTATAACAGATCAAATCACAAAAAGATATTACTATTCAAGCCTTGAGATCTCGACCCATCAATAGAACTTATCTATCTTGTAATGCTTAGGTTCCTCCTTGATTCAGATCCAGCCACACAAACCAATCACTTGCATGTCTTCAGATATTCAATACATCAGATGATACTTCCCTAATGATCTCCTTCCTCTTTTACAGTCTTAGGCTTTTCACAATACCACGGTCCAAAACCATAACAAACCAATACCATGGACCCAATACTTGGGATCAACACATCTGATGAGATAATATGGTCCAAAACCATAGGTTCAAATACCAAGGACTAAATATCATGGACCAAACATAAGTTCTCCCACATGTACACGCTTTTCCTTCCGTGAAAGTGCGTGTATACACATACGCGACTTTGGAACATCTAACTCGCGTGTATACGTGGATTGATCATGATGAACCTGCGTATATATATTTTTCCTTCATTTTGAGAGCCTGAACTGAGATCTGTTACCAGAGTGAGTTTCCATCAAGGACAACACTTGTGCCACACCTGTGCCATAGCACCAAACCTGTGTCATAATGCCAACACAACCATGCCTCATGATCTACATGTGTACTTGAAGAAGCCAAGTAAACATCCCCACCTTCATTTGGGGTGGTTTTCACCTCTGCAGAAGGAGCATCATCAGATCCCTCTCCATTGTCAGGAGCTTTAGATTTACAATCCCTTTTGTAGTGCCCTTCCTTTCCACATTTCCAGCACACCACCTTTACAGGTTTTCCTGGAGATTTAGATCTCCCACTCGATGACTTATTTTTGTTTTTGTTTTGGGACCATCCTCGTACAGACAAGGCATCACCATTCTGGCTCTCCATATTTTTCCATCTCATCTCCTCTGTCAGCAAGGATGAGACTATTTCATCAAACTACAAGGCAGTTGCATTGCTACCTATTGCAATAACCAGACTATCCCATGAATCTAGTAGAGAACACAACAAATTGATGCACTTATATTCATCTGAAATTTTAATATCAACAGATAATAACTGACTTACCATAGTATTAAATGTGTTCAGATGTTTTGTCACAAAGTCTCCATCTTTCATCCTTAGGTTATACAGCTTTTTCCATATGAATAGTTTATTCACCAGAGACTTAGATTGGTACAATGTCCCTAACTTGTCCCACAAATCCTTCGTCGTAGCTTCCCCTGATACTTTCAACAATACTGAATCTGAGACACATAATCGTATTGTGCTCTTAGCCTTCTGATCCAACGTCTTCCATTCTTCATCAGACACTCCCGTTGGTTTAGTACCTAGATCTACCGCAACCCACTGATCTTTATCCACCAACAGATCCTCCATCTTGAGTTTCCATAACTCAAAACTCTGACCATTAAATTTCTTGATCTCTATCTTTCCACTGCTTTCCATCCTCTTTCACCACCAGAATCGATCCCCCAGATCTCCCATTGAACAGGGTCTACCACAAGCTCGAGTAAAACCCATCAGCAACAAAAGCATCCCCTTGAAGCCAAAACAACTCTGATACCAAATGTAGGTTTTAACCCCATACAAAAATTACTTGCATATGAATTCTAAAACACATAAAATAAACAATGCGAGAGCATAACACATAAAACCGGGACTACCAGCTTGATTTTTCATTATGTTCATTATTGTTACAATACATATTTATACATGCCGAAGCATCCAATACCATGGACCGAAAACCGTCAAATCCAAAACCATGGACCGAAAACCATCGCGTTCAAAACCATGTGCGAAAAATCATGCAAAAAACCATAGGTAGGTCTGCCCAACCTAATATATGGTCCAAAAACAAAATTTTCTGGGGCGTTGCCCCAGACCCCATAAAGTGGGGCTACCTACACCCCTGAAACCCCCTGTGACTCCCCCCCCCCGCTATGAAATCGACACAACAACGGGGGCAGGCTCCGCCCCCCTTATAACCCCCCGGTTAACTACGTGGGCTAGTCGTGGAAAGAATATAACACAACACACTATTCGTCAAGCACATAAAGGTAGCTAGAGAATTAGTCAAACCAAATGGAACTACAACAAACTTGTAATTCCCATACCTGGTCCAGAAATTTTTCTTGTATATATCCTCTTCTTTAATGTGTACCTGATGATATCACAATCTCAGATCAATCTTTGAGAACACTGCTTCTCCCTTCAACTAATCAAACAAGTCATCAATCCTCGGCAATATATACCTATTATCAATGGTCACCTTGTTCAACTGCCTCTAATCAATGCATAACTTGAGATTACCATCATCGTTCTTCACAAACAACACAGCTGCACGCCAAGGCGATACACTTGGCCTAATGCATCCCTTGTAAATCATTTCCTTTAACTACAATTTCAGGTCTACTAACTTTGGAGTGCTCATCCTATATGGTGCCTTTGATGTTGGTGATGCCCTTGGTACCAAATCAATAGAGAATTCCACTCCTTTGTGAGGCAGAAACTCTAAAATATTTGTTGGAAATGCATCTTGAAACTGCTGAAAGATCAGGTACCTCTTCATAACTTTAGCATCCTTTAAATCCTTACCTTTATCACTAGAAACATGCATTGCAAATAACACACACACTTTTATGATTCTAACTAATGTAGCTTTCTTATTACCCCACAAGATTCTCTATTCTCCATTATCATCCAAACATTCAATATCTTTTTCATAACAGTCCACATTAGTCCTAAGAAGATACAACCAATCCATACCCAAAATCATACTATATGATCCCAATGGCAATATATTTAAATGTGTTGAGGTAGGCATACCATTCAACTAGAATGCACAAGTTCTTACTCAATGATGAACTCTCTTCTTTGTACCCATATCCAACTACACTAACCATGATTCTACATACAATTCTTTGTTCAAACCACACTTATCCACCAGGTTGGGACTTACATAACTATAGTTAGATCTAGGGCCAATCAACATAGAAACAACTTCATCACAAATCTTACCATCCATCTGGATAATAGATTCTTGGTGATTCGCCTATTTGTTATACAACGCTGCATAGATCTATCGAATGATCTACCCAACATCCCCAACTGTATATGCTTCCTAAGAACTATAAATCTGAGGCCTACCACCCTGATTCTATGGATGGTCCCTCTTAAGATTCCCCTTACCACATGTCCAAGACTGCAACTATCATGTACTATCACCCTTATTCTGCTGCTCTCCAGGCCGTGACCCATTAAAATTCTTGTAATGTGCAACATTTTCTTTCTCACCTACATATTGAGGCCTTGTTCTCTTCAACTGCCATGTAACTTTAGCTTTTTCTTTATCTTTCCAACCTTGCTGAGATTATGTCTTACACTTGGATTGTTAATAATAATGCTTCAATTTCCCAATGAATTCCTCAAGTGACCAAGGCTCATCATACTTAATCCAATATCTAAAGGCTAATGGTAATCCACTAAAAAACCTCTGAGATTTGGCTTTTCATCCTTATGATATGGTACATACCTCAACAATCTAGGAACTTGGTCGTATGCTCCTCATTCGTCATCGATCCCATATTTGGCTCATAGAATTCCTTGGATTTTTTATCTCAGTACCTCTCTAACAAATATTTCTTCTCGAATATTCTCTTGAATTCATGCCAACTCAACTCCTTTGTCCTACTGTCTCTAACCCACTTCACATCTTCCCACTAGATGCATTCTTTCCCTTTGAGGTTGAAGATATATATTCTGGCCTTCATGTTCTATGTGTAATCATGCAGCTCAAAGAAATTCTTCATCCTGAGTAACCATGCCTCTAAATCTTCTGTTTTCTTCAATTATCCATCAAAGGTAGGTGGATTAGATTTCTTGAACACATCTGGTAAATATCTCGTGTCACTCCTCCTCTAAGGATGATAACAATGATGACCTTGATACATGTTAGAACCAGAACTAGAATAGAAACTGTGTCCTTCACCTCTCCTATTCGATGTATCCAAGAGCTTGCCATCTCTGATCGTGTCATCCCTATACAACCTATGTCCACCTTGAGATCTACAACCATATGCCCCATTAGTCCTATCCTCCTGCTCATGGTTGATCCTAAGCGATCCCTATCTCTGCAATTTTGACAAACTCTGAAGGATTACTACATTAACCTTTGCTTGTTTCTCCTATGCCTGAATGATTCTATCATTATTTTCTTTGCAAATTATTATTTATACCATCAAGATTTTCAGTGTGTCTTTTATATCAACTCAACACCACGCTACTCATCTAATCAGAGGGAGACTCTTGTGAACTGTATTCTACCATCTTGATAGTAATATTTGTTCTTCTTCCTGCAAGTATACCATGTTAGCTTAAACCAAAACATAACATAATCAACATACCTCAGTATAGCTTGGGGGGGGGGGGGGGGGGGGGGGGGGCCGGGGGGGGATGTTTCATCTTCAAGATCAACTTGATTAGCGAAATACATGTAAATCATCATCATATCAATATATAATCATCATTTGAACCACTATCTAGTTTCCATGCATGACTATACCAACCACACACCATGACCTCATGCACGAAAACTATAACCATGTCAATGTATGCATAGCAACATATAAACACTAAGATGCATAACCAACATACACTCACGACAAATACATCCAACATCAACACCATCAACTCCCACATGGAGACACAACTGCAACCATGCCTACACAACAAGTACATAGGCCACAAGCCTAAAAAACACACATGCAATCGACATGTATGCATGACAACCATATTTTCCCATCCAATGCAAGGGGTGAACCATGCTTGAATACCACTTTGTAACACCCTCCTCCGATGTTTACCCAAGCTAATCGGTCCACTGGGGTAAACATGTGATGAGAGATTACTATGATGTGATTCAAATCCCCATGTAAAATTAACGAAGTGGAACCGACATAACAAAACCAATTTGACCTTCCACACATGCTACAGAACCTTCAGGATCCAACCAACCCTTCCAGATAATCAACCCTTGAGACAACTTGAAATTTTGCTAATATGGAAATTCAGCCGCTCCTATGAAAATCCATGCATGCAACTAAGGCCTTCTAGTTGCTCTCACAACAAGGCATGCCAATCAATGTGGACTTTTTTCACGCAGTTTTGTGCTAGCGACCCTAGATTCTGAACCACTTTTTCAGGGCTAGGTCTTAGGCCACTTCCCAGAACTTCATGAAACTTTCAAAAATGATAAATAATAATGGAATAAGGCTACTAATATAATCATTTGATCAAGGAATTGAATGGACCCCTATTATCCAAGACATACATTTCATCAAACATGTCACAAATATGTAATCTACAGGTCATAACAAAAGACTTGAGCATACGCGTCTCATACTTATCTGAGATTCATAAAGAGGCATTGATTCCTTATCCCAAGATTTGGATTATCATCTATTAGGTCATATATTCATTATACATTCAGTTTTTGATCAAAACATGATGAGATCCATACATCAAGTCTATCATAAAACATACTCATAACCAACATATAATGAATAGAAATAACAAGGATGTATTAGCCATAAAAACAACATATGAACCATTATATTTACACATAAAATACCAAGGGGAAGGAGCTCTTATTAGTGAATGCAAAATCCAAACAAGTCAGTGACTTCCATGAACCACCAGACCATATATTGGGCTGAACCAAAATTTTCTTTCACCTAATCACCCTCGTTCCATATTCCAAGAATGAATGTGTGACTCACAAAAAAACCAATCCAGGTTTCCTCAGGATTTACCGCAATCCCCACTAGACTACTAGGCCCTAAGCAAGCATGGATGCCTCCGGAACTCTTCACCTATGTTGTGAGGAATTTTCCTTCCTACTTGTCTCTAGGCTTTACCATATATCCCACCATTCACCAGTCGAGGATTCCTAGGCCTAATTGAGAGTCCACCCTCTAGGCTTTACCAAATATCCTACTATTCACCAGTCGAGGATTCTTAGGTTTGATCAAGGGCACACAACTCTAGGTTTTACCGTATATCCTGCCATTCACCGATCGATGATTCCTAGGCCCATCAAGGTATACAAAATCTGGCTTTACTGCAGTCCCACCTTCACCAGTCCACAGATTACTAGGCCTTGTGTTCTTCTTCAAAGACCACCCCACTAAGTCTCTAAATCATTCAACAATACGACTTAACCAAGTAAAGAGAACACATCACACCATGGCTATCCAGAAATGGAAAGGCAAGGATGAGAACACTGTCACACTTGGCAAAACCCATGCCAATGACAACAAGTGAACCAAATACACATATGCATGTAATATGCATGCCAAATCTAGCAAGGAAATCAAACATGCAAATTGATACCTACAATTAATCTCATTGTAGCTGCTTGATCCTACTCTTCATTGCTTGATCGTTGATCCAATGCTTGAGTGCTCCAAGAATTCTCTAAGTGTCCAAGAGTGTGTGTGAGAGAGCAGAGATAAAGAGCTCCAAAATTGAACTGACAAAAATATACAAACTGATCCTCAGAAGCCTTTTTATTAATGAAACCTCTATTTTCTTCATTTTCGATTATTTTTCCTTCATTTTCCTCCTCACATTCAACCTGTGACCTTTCACATTCATTTTCTCCTAATTTCCATTATTTTAATAAATAAAATGCCAATTAATGCCACTTTACCTTTCCAAATCCTTTGTCATTTCCTTTGGCATTTTCCTTAGCCATAACAAACCAAATGAACACCCACACTAGGATGTTTTTCCCAACATTAAACTTGGAATACATGTTGCATGACCTTGATTATTATTTTTCCTTTATTAACTTTATTTACATGTAATTTTGATCAAGGCTATTATAGTATGTATGGTTATAGCATGCTATGGAAATGCAAAGTGTATTTAGAATGATGGATTCCAAACACTTATTTGGATGTACATAATATGGTTATGCATGATTTTAACTATGTTGTTCACCATTTGTTCTTTTATGGATATCTTCATGTTGTAAGAATGTATGATGGTTGCAAGATGAGAAAGGAAATGATCGATTACCAATCTCACTTGGCGCTGCATATATGAATCAAATGGATTGAATTTTTGGGTTCGCATATATGGTTTCACCATACCAAAGAGTGGCTTTAAATATGACGAATTAATGCTCACTTAGATGACATGGTGGTTGAATAATAATAATTTCAAAAGGACTCGGTTGTTGATGTAAGATGGAGGGATAATTAAATGGATCATCCCCATGGTGATCTAGAGTGATATGGAGCTCTAGAGGTTCTCTGAGATGGGGAATAAAGATGGTAATAGAGTAAACACTACCATATGAACGAGGTTCAGGGATAATCACTTCTCTTGGAATCTAAAAAATGGATGCCCCCTTATCGCAAGATTCTGTGGAAATGTAATGGCCACAAGGTGGATGTGGTTTGAATTCATGGGTTTGAAGTAATGGGTGATGGAACCAATTATCATCATGGGAGACATGGTTCACATGAGCATCATTAAAAATATTGTATGGATGACTAGTAGATGTGAAATCTACTGATGTTGATACTGAAGTGTCCTCTGAAGAAGGTTCAGAAGAAGCACACTAGGAGACTCCTAAAGAGCCTAAATATATCGATCCTATGGATGATGACAGGTGGAGAATAGGGGCTGAACTATCCATAATCGTGACATCAGGAGGGGGAATCAAAATGGTGGGTTGAGAAACCTCCCTTCCTGGCGAAGCATTAGGGCCACGACCCTCAGGTATAGGCGAAGTGAAATCACTACGAGTGACATATAACTCACAAAGCACTTGGAGTTTATCACAAAAATCTTCGATACAGGGACAATGATGGGAGTAATGTCCATAGTTATCATGAAAAACACAAGGGTGATTGGTGCGTAGGGTTTTTTTCTTTTTGGATGACTCGAGTAAGGTAACATGGACCTCAGGAATGTTAGAGTCATGAAAGGTATCAATGATCACATTCTTAATATGAGGGAGCTCAAGATAATTATTGGTGGCATGCCTAATAATGTCACACAAAGCACATGGAGGAGAGGGATTTGGTGGTTTAGGAGGAGTTGGAGTTGCTTGGGGTTCCTTGTCTTTGTTTTCATTTTTATGGGATTCCCACCCCCCCCACCCACCCCCCCCCCCCCCTCACCAAATGCTTTCAGAACAAGAGTGGCTTCCTATTGAGGTTGTGGTGGAACTGAAGCAAAGGAAGGGGTGGTTACAATGGGTTGAATCAAAGTCAAAGATGTATTTGGCTTGAGGTAGTTGAAGGAAGTGTTTACAGGAGGATCAATGTACCAGACTGGGATCCCCAAGGTGATGTTAGGAAGACTCAATGTAGCCATTACAGGGGTAGAAAATATTCCTAGTGGTGGGAACAAGAAAGGTATCTAACCAAAGGGGTAATAACTTGGAGAAACTTCTCCTCGATGAGAGAGACCTAGTGGAATTGTTCTGGGTGGAAAAGGACTGGGAGACATACAAACAAGAGGAAACTGGCATGGATGAATTGTACCTAAAGGATGAGTTGAGGCTTGAGTAGGAGGTTGTGGAGGAGCTGGCTACTGAGAAGGTGTACCAGACCCCTTGCCTACAACCCGTGACACTTGAACCATACAAACACTCAAAGAGCTAGGATCAGAAGTAGTAGGCGTTGGCCATACTAAGCCCTTAGTAGCGTGGAATATTTGTAGACTCTATGGGAAACCTTGGTGAAGGAAGGGGTGGTTTGATTGCTGGTGATAAAATAGTGGTCTTAGGAGAGGTCTGAGACTAAGGGTCATAGTAAGTTAACTAATCGATAGTGATTATTTTTCTGTTGCGAGGAAAGCACATCTTGCAAAGATAGTTGATGTGACAACGGACATGGGATAGGTGTAACTACAACCCAAAGAGACATAATGTAATGGGGCATAAATGACTTCGATATCAATGAAGATTGTCTTTCCAACAAAAGTAATGGGAAAGTTGCGATATAAATTGAGGGGCCACAAGGGGTGACCGTCCCACGCATAAAGAGTGATAGTGGGTGGGGACAACTCAGGGGAACCAAGTTAATTCCAAACACTAGCGACCATCACATAGGTGGAGGCACCTTCATCTTTTATACTCCGCTGGATACTGGCATTTTTTATGGAGAATGGTATTTGAAAAATAATGAATGAATGAAGGGGGGGATTTTCTGCTTCATCAACATCAAAGACAATCATACGATTATTAGAGGAATCCATAGAGCCCAAATAATATTGTAGAGATTTCCATTGGGATGGGCACGTCTGGAGGACTTCCATAATTGACATGGAAACAAGAGACTGCACTAAATTATCTACTATGTTATAGGTATGGGTGGATTTAGTTGAAGCAACATTTTGACGTAATGGTCCATTAGGGATCTTGGGGGGAACCTCTACCTTAGGTGCAGGGTTCTGTAAGGTACCATTTGGTGATGATAGAGGCTCAGTGGAAATTTTGGGTTGGGCACCGGTCACTGAATTTGAAGGAGGCTTGTCATATTGACACGATCGAGTGTGGAGGTTGTCTTGTTTGGTGTTTACTTATTTAGAATTCATCATGAGGATTTGGTAATTGTTCTTGCCAAATTGTGAAGGTTGGGGGGCTACATTATTTTGTGTGGGTTGGGTAGCCACATATCCTTAATGAGGAAAATCATTTGTAAGCACAACTTGTTGGGATGAAGTAGGAGAGGGAGGAAGTGGAGACATGGGCTGAGGTCCTCGAGAGGAAACTACTTGATCTTCCCATTCTTGATGCATCTGAGGTAAAAAGGGACATTCATGAATATAATGGACAAAAATGCTGCAACAGGCACAAGGTTTATTGGTTTTAATAGCCTTGTTCTACTTGGGTTGTCCGCCCTATTGCTGGGTTGCAGTATTAGGCTGGTCACCCTTAGAGGCATTAGGTTGTCGACCTTGATTGCCTTGGTTACCTTGAGGTGTTGATTCTAGTTACATTTCCCCTTATTCCTTGTTTTGGGGTAAGGATGATTGGGGGTAGTCTGTTGAGAATACACTTGATTTTGTGGAGGTGGTTGATGTTGGGGAAGAGGAGGGGGAGGCATGGGAAGTTGAAGCACTGGTGTTGGTGGGACTAGAGTGCTAGGCAGTGGATAAGGATAGTAAGAATTTGCGACAACATTTGGATAATGAGGTTGAGTAACAACTGGAACTGGTATTGAATGATGTGGATGGGATATGCATATGATGTTCTTATACCTTGGTAGGATTTGATACGCAAAGGATCAAGCGGGGTATAGGTGTAAGCGGAACTGGTCTCCCGCTAGGGTTGACCATAACTCATAGGAGGCCGAGGATATAGTGATGGTTGAGGGTGGGAAAGAGATACAATGATACTTTTAACAACATGAGATGCCCTTGGTGCATTAACAACACTGAGCCTAGGAAAATCATGCAAGACAGTAAAAAAAATAACCGGACTGGGCATATATCAAATCATATTTTAAGGCCATCTTGAGAGCTTCTTCCTCAATCGGAGGGAAGTGAGAGGAAATATATTTACCAATGGGCACCAAAAGAGTTCTTAGAAACCAATCCATGTATACACGGTATTCATACTCATGGGTTCTACACATGCTCCTCCTTTTGCACCATACTTCTACATGGTCATAAAGGTGAGTGGAAAAAGTTTGATGAAAAGGGTTCAAGAATTTGGTACCTATGGCGTATCAGAGAGGTAACTAGAAATAGGAAAGAAAATCTTTGGTGTGAGTTGCAAAGGTGGAATTCGAGGCATGCGGTTGGTCCACATACTATTTGGCAACAACTCTAGTTACGGTGAGTTGGAAAAACTGAAGATGAGTGGAGTCTTCGGTAATGGAATTTGATGAAAAACACATGTGAAAAAGAAAACGTGGTTTGTGGGGTCTTATCTAGGATTACCTTCGAACTTGGGGATGTCGAAAGGAAGCTTGGTACGTAGAGGAGGCAAATTTGGGTTACGGATAAGAGGATCATTGATGAGCTAGCTGAAATCGGGGAGGCTCAAACTAGCCATATAGGGAAAGCAATGGAAGATTAGTGACCATACCAGTAGAGGTTCTACCTATGGGGTTCCCTTGGGTACCACCTTGTTTACCACCTATGTTTCCACTTCCCACATTGGTGCCTAACATGGTGGTGGTATGGGGTTGGGAAGAAGTAGAATCAGAGGAAGAACTGGATGAATCAGAAGAACTAGAGTTAGTATGGGGACTAAATGGAGGACTAGGAGGATGGGTTCAAACTCGATGAGAGGGATTAATATGTCCTAAAGGAAACTGGGGGAAAAGGCTACGAAGGCTCCGCAAGAAAAACCTATGGGCGCAATGGGGTCAAGAAAAAATATTACTCAGGAGGCTAAAGGGCAATGCCAAGAGAAAAGAGAAACAAAAAGCAAGCAAACACTAGTGCAGTGGTGCAAGTGTAAACTAACTATAATGATATGCTACTCTAATTCAAGGAAACACGTCCTATCAAAGACAAAACGACCTCTAGCCCAAAGGTGATATAAATACTCAAACAAGTCCTAGATCTACTATTTCATAGGGCCTTCCACGATACTTCTTACTTGAGGAAATATGATCCCTGTAAGAAGATATGTCTAGAGAAATGTGGGGTAGAGGACCAACTGCTTTCCCGTAGCTAGTCCTATCAGGTGTTTTCCTAAGGTTAGACACTAAGGTTACCTTCGTCCCACAAGGGTGGTCGAGTCTTGAGCTTCTTGGTGATCAACCATGACACAAAATTCCCTACCATAGGTTGGGTAGCCTTGAGGAGAACCGCTCACAATGTGATCTTGCCTAAACCCCTCTAAATCGGGTTTCTGATGCACTCCAACTTTGGACCATGGGATGGTGAAGGATTTTAAGCTCCCTAATAGTTCAACTTTCTATGTCTCAATGCAAGAAGTCAATCGGTGTTATTAGAAGGATATCCCACTGATCCCACACCTAACTACAAATAATATTTTGGCCTTGGTTCCCAAGTGGGCTTAATATATGTGAGTTAAGTTATTATGGTGACTTGTTTCAAGTTTTGGCTTGGCGGTGATAACCAAGCTCACGTTGTATTAGGGTGTGTGTTTGTGAAATAATGTGTCAAGTAGACGAGTTAATTAAGCATGCTTTGATGATTCCAAGTGCTGCTGGAAATAAAGTATTGAAAATTATAAATAATGCTAAAAATGGATGATAAAATAAACAACAAACTCAAGCACAAAACCACCCACCCAAGAAGGAAATCAAGAAGCTAAATAAAGTGAAGGAAAACAATCAAATTGGAGACGCAAAAAATGGCCAAAATATCTAATTTTTAGGGGACTAGGATCTAGAGGGAAAGGCTACTGAAATGGGGTGGAAAACCAATAAAAAATAGAGGTCAAAATGCTAGAAAAGGACAAGGAAGAAGCTACAAAAGAAAGGATACATAAGGGGATATTGAGGGGTAAAAGAAATAAAATAATACAAATGGAGTGAAGTGTCTTAAAACCCTGTCTAAAAGGGATGTAAAACAATAGACAAAATCTTAAAAATGAATGACTGAAAATGTTGCGAACTAGACTCCTCAACTCAGCCATTCTCGTCTTAAATGATGGAGGCATACTCTAAACCCTAGGGGGATTTTTCCTTCCTCAATGAGAAACTAATAAGAGGATATATACCTATAGGTGGATCAATAATTAACAAGAACCCTTCTTGGAACACACGCAACAGTCTCGGCAAGAATGGAAAAAAATGATTTTTTTTTGAAAAATTAGAGTGCAAAATTTGTCCTGAAAAGTGCGTTGGGCGCAGATTTGAGGCCGGAAAGTGCACTGGATGCAGTGCATGGACCAAAAATTGCACTATGATCCTGATTCTCTCTCTCAATAGATCAGACCCATATTGTGCCATCTCATGATTGGTTGGTACCTATGACCTGCAGAAATATGCAAAACCATAACAAAAGCGAAAACTTTTCCAGGAAATAGTCTAGATCTAAAACTAGAAATTGAGAGGGTTAAAAATAGCTGGAAAAATACTGAAGATAGATGAAACAACAATCACCAAAGTTTTGAATTACTACACTAGTGAAGTCTCCATTTTTTATTATGAAAATTCTTAGCAAGTGTATAAAAAATGCTTCACTTAAGTCACCGGTGACAAGTGACCCTAACAACAAAATATGGCTATTTATGCTTCATATCTATAATGAAAAAAGAAGAAAAACCTTGAAGCAAAAGATCATATGCAACCCAAAACATATAACACCAAAAATGAAAGTGTAGCAACCCAATGGATCATATAAATAAGCAAATTTTATAAATGTAAATGAAACACTTGGTAAGGAGAATTTATGGACTTGGTTCTATAGATCCCCCTCCATGGGATGGGTCCTTTTGATGTCCTTGTGCTTCATCGGTTCGTTTCTCTCTCTCAATCTTGCAATGGGCATAAAACAAAAATGTCTTGAACTCAAGTGGGATCTCAAATGCAATAATACGATGATGGTGATGATATGGTCAAGGTGAAGAATCACTAGAAAAACCCTCTATTTATAACAAAGTATTGAGCTAAATTAGGAATAAATAATAAAATATTATTGACCAAATCATAATATAGCTGTTGGGATTACTTTATTATATTTTTTGGAGAGGGAAAATATATTAAAAATGGTCAAATATATTTATTTAGAAAGTGTCTGAAGTTATTAACAAATAAAAATGATTTATTAATCACTTTGTGAGAATTAAGAAAGAAATAATTATTAAATAGTGGTTTAATAATTATCTCATAAGGAAAATATGGAATACATAAGGAATAATAAATAAATAGTAATTTATTTAAATATTGCAAGATGATTAAGTCAAATTAATTAAGAAATAACTATCTAATAGTGATTTAATAATTATTTCTATAGAAACTTAAATAAATAATGATGTAATCAATTATTCTCATGGGGTTTTTGAATTTTAATGAGAAATAATTAGGACAAATAGTTTGCCAAATTATTTCCATGGTGAAAGTGGCTTTACCATGGTAAAATTAATCTTACATGTTGTATTTCGATCCACCTAGTAAGAAATGGCTAGGTGATCATATTTTGGGTGATAACAGAAACTATTACATGAACTTATCTTTGACTATTTTTACTCTACTTCACCTAGTTTCGATGTTGACATTTCCTAGCCAGCTATTTATGATCAATATAACGATGAATTGAATCATGAATTAGGTTTACAATCTAATCACGATATTAGTTCTTGTTTTGAACACACTTTATAAATTTATAATACTTATTAGAATGAGGATTATGACATCTTAATTAAATCAACATATTTGCAATATATTTCAGACAAAGCTATTTATGATAACTATAAAGAAGATGAATTTTTAAAAGAAAATGAAATTAACAATATCAATTGTTTCCTTTCATCTCTTCCTAGTTATAATAACTATAGCTGATGTAATAGATTGCAAGGTGACCGTGATTCAAATTCACAAGTTTCAGATCATAAGTCTTATAATGAGGAAAATACAGTGTCCTCTACTTCTAATGGCAATTCTTTTACTTGAAAATTTGAGATTTTTCAATTACATAATGACAAGCATGCTCTTAATTCTTCTAAACATATTGTACAATCTCTTTCAAAGTAAATTGAAAAATCATATTATCATACATGATGTCTTAATTTGAATTATTTTCAAGGATATTCTTTAAAGGTATCTTATAAAGAATTATTTAAAGAATTCTAGGAAATTTGAATTGTAATGAGACCAACACTATTATACTTTCAGAAAGTGACCATCAAGAAATATATGAAAGACCCTCCTATGAAATAATGGTTGAAAACTATATACGTGAAAATTTTGATCAATTGGATTTTCATACAGGATATTAGGACTTTGTGGAGGGTTAGATAAGCCAAGTATTTCAAAAAACTTCAATGTCTTCTTACCTATACATCTTCTTTCTTCTGGGATATAGGTTAGTTAACAAAACTTAATCTTTGTTGAATTTACTTCCCATACTATTGTTTTGGTTAGGAGTTGAGCCTAGAATTAGAAAGAATGCCATTGGCAAATTTTTGATATGGCTACATTGGCTGTTCCATTTCTTTGAAGAGTTCTTCTTTTGAAAACATTGATGTATATAAATTATTGTATATAGATAAAATTATTTTATTATGTATGCTTTGATGTTGATAGGTTTAGTATGAATAAACACGAAATTATTTGCAACTTAAAGAATCCTTATATGATCATAACTAGAATGAAATATGGACCCATGGGTCCTTAGAATATGCTATAGTAATGAGTTTTGAACACATCCTTAAAAGACTCTATTAATAAATGAAGGTTGAGGGGTAATTATTTTTTTAGATGACTCAAATTTTGTTTCTCTAATAGTCTAAAACTTCATATCGAACATTTTGATCATATATTTCTTTTTGTACTACCTACACAAAAATACCACAAGGGATTACATTGACTCATAAGTACTAGAACTATAAAGAAAAGGTTTAGCTTTAATGAAAACTAATTGAAACTCTTGTGGAACTAATTAGTTACAAGCATATTTCATGCATGAGACCTTCCTTGATCACTATACTATGCTAGGGGTAGGAACCTATATTTTCTTAGGTGGGACATGCTGATATGTCCATCGAGGCTCTAGACGCCCATTGGTAGTGGAGAAAGATTAGTGGCGGTAGATTAAAGTGTAGTATGTACTCCTTCCACCCCTTCTGATGGGGTGTGTTGGTATATTCATCAGGCTATAGATTCCTATTGGCAGTAGAGAAAGGTCAGTGGTATTGGACTAAGTCTAGTGCATAACCCTTCTATCCTATAAAAAGAAACACCTATATTCAAGAAAAGGTGCATATTTACTAAAATAAATTGAAGGAATGCCTCTAACATGAACAGTAAACAAGAATTCACAAAGCCCCTCAAGTTTGAGACATCACGATATCAGAATATCGGAGGTTGGAGGATATAAAAACCACGGAGTTCAGCGTATCGGTGCATCGAGATAACGGCTATATCAGAATATCGGAGGATCGGGATATTAGAGTATCAAAAATTATTAATTGAGGTAATTTAAGAAGCATCGATGTCCAACAATTCTGATATCTGTTAAAAGTGACGAGGAATGCCAAAGAAGATTAACAAAGGATTTGAGTGCAAAACCAAAGGTTGATGGGCCCTCTTCTCTCTCCCCTAGTAGGACACATGGAAGCATGAGATTGGATATGGTAATATATAGTGGCACTGAAATTAGCATGACGTGACAATATGACAGGACACGTGGCAGGCATATTAAACCTTATAGGGTAATCTAATGGGCTATAACCGGGTGACACGTGTCACTACGAAGGAGTCTCCACGTGGAGTGATGACATCATATTGGAGGTCATCATTTCAGAGGATGAAGATCTTGTAACTTTGGAGTTTGGAAAAGATCCAATAAAGGCAGCTTCCAGTATTGGGATGGCACATGGTCATGACAGTTCAAAGAACCAAGGGCACAGAGAAGTTAACAAAGGGAGAATGGCCCCTAGCAGGAGTTTGAAGATTTAGCACCTTAATGCTAAGTGGCAGGCCATTGCTCTCAGTCCTATGACGAGAAATGCGGTGAGGGCTAAGTAGAAGGAGCTAAGGTGTAATTGGAACTTCATAGAAGTTACAATTCAAATGGGGCTTCGATATGGAATTAAGTCAATTGACACTAGCCCAGTCATATGAGACAGTAAACGCTAAGGGAGCTAAGCACCAAGGGATTGAGGAATATCGGAACATTGCATCATTGTGGAGTAAAAATGTGGAATTTATCTGATAGGAGAATACAAAGAGTTATAGGCGTATGGGTTGGTAGTTGTGAGGATGAATGCAAGAGAACAAGAATTGGTCTCAGGAGTAATGGTGACTGTCAAAGTTTGTTGTGTCAAGGAGGCAAGGACCGTGATCTCCAGGAAAGAGTGATGGGTTTGCCTTGAGGTGAGACAAGCCATCTATGTGCTCCGATGCACGTTTTATTGAGTTAAATGGATGAATGGGTCAGAATCTGAAGAAAAAATACAGATCAGAGGAGTTGGTTCATGGAGTTAGATGGATCTGTAGAAAGCTTTAAGACAAGGCAACGAGGACAATGGTCCACAGAGAAGCCATGCCAAAGTACAACTAAGTTATGTGAAACCATAAATAAGCATGGAAGAGCCTCAATTATAGGAGATTAGTTCACAGAGAGGACTGTGCTAGGTTGGAGTGTGCAGATGGACTGAGAATTAATTCTGAGTATGGAGAAACTGTCAAGTGCTCATTCTCATGTTTAATGCATTGGTAGAGACCAAGTTAGACGCATTAACAAAATAGAAAAGACATGTTGAAGTCACTCGATCAGTGTGAATACAGGACATGAGTAGAAACATTGATTAGTGGGCAGTAGAGGAAAAAAACCTAGGAGCTCATATTAGCAACATCGGTGAAGGAAACATTGTTGCTAGAGAGCTGAGTGGAAAATATCTATGTGAGTGCACTATTGTGTGAGGCAAAGTGAGTCTGTTCTGCAAAGAAAGGCCAAGAGTGCCTATGTAGAGATAAGAGAACCTGAGAGAAGCTGCGCTTCTGTGTGAGAAAGGCTGAAGGTCCCTATGCAGAGAAAGAAGGTTGAGTGAACCAGTGCTATGGTGTGTAAGACTGAGAGGGCCTGAGGAATAAAAGAGGCCAAGAGCTAACTATATGTTGATGAAGAGAAAAGAACAAAACGATGCATGGACTGTGATGAGTGACTGTTGTAGAGTGAGGAGAGTGAGCATAGAACAAAGATGAGATCAGGTAGAGTGGCTACTAATTACAGAGAACATTTAGTTCCTATTTGAGTGTGGGTTGGAGCCTGCATATAGAAAGTTGGTGCTTCCATCTCTAGTGGCTACTTGAGAAGGCTTGGGGGTTGGTGCCTCCCATAAGTTGGTGCTTACATAAATACAAGGAGCTGCAAGTTGGTGCTTGCAACAAATTCGTGAAGTTGGTGCTTCACATAGTGCTTCTGGTAAGCTGGACATGTGTCTACAAAAGGAGGGAGTTGGTGCTTCCTGCTAGTGGGTGCTAGCAAATAATCATAGGTAGTTGGTGCTTCCTGTGAGTGGGTGCTCACAAAACAGATTGATGTAATAGAGTAGGTGCTCTTATTTTACATCAATAACAACAACAAGCTTCGGTGGTTTTTTCCCGAAAGGGTTTTACATAAAACCTTGTCTCTCATGTGTATGTTTTTCATGGTGTGTGCTTGTATGTTGATTTCATATTTCTGCCATATTATGTGTTGTTGCTCAGTAGATGGATGGTTGCCAAGTTTGAATAAGAAATGTAAATTGGCATAAAGAAATGAAAATTAGTTTTAATACTAATTCACCCCCCCTCTCAGTATTAAAATTGTTTCCAACAACCTAAGCATTTAAACACGAATAAGGGTTAGAAAAGAGAACCCATATCACTGTACACCAACTAAAGGGGAAAAAAATGGAAATAAGTTAGAAATTACCTATATTATGTGGATGACATAATAATTTGATGGAAGCACACCCTGCATGCAAACAAAAAGAGCTTTACATTGGGTAAAACCCTTATATATATAAAAAATTGTAATAAGCCTATGAAACTAGAAGAGAAATCCTAAATAAAATCACCTTAGGGTTTAACCGAAGGAACCTGAAAACCTCTTCCTTGAAAATGTATGCAAGGTCGCCATAATTTTTAATGCACCTAGTCAAAAGGAGCTGGATATCCCTAGTTATTATGCCTCCATGAATAAAATGGGGTAATGTTTATATATATATATATATATATATATATATATATATATATATATATATATATATATATATCATATAATAATAAATTAAGTAAAAACCAACATAAATGTTGTGAACTGAGTGGACTTACCACAAAAAATTACTCTAAAGAGCCATAGCCTGTCCTAATGGAAATTTAGAGAAGCTTATAATGGAATGGTCATTAAAAAACCACTGGTAAATGAGGGAAAATTGCAATAGGGTTTCGGTTAGGAGTAGGGCTCTAGACCAACTCTAGAAAATGCAAATGCGGTAGTGTCAGTGAGGTTCGGTGAGGTGGTTACCCTAACCTTTGGTCAAATGATCTACACCATCCAATTTGAAGTGGGATCTGGAGTGTCAAAGGTTCCACTGTATCAATTCCATGTATACAGTAGGGATGCTCTGAATGGGACTGGAATCACTGATGATGGGATCGAAGGATCCAAAACCATAAACAAAATTTAATAAAAAGTATATATATATATATGTATATGTATATATATATATATATATATATAAATGTAAAAATAGCACATGATGAGTAGAAAATAAGTAAAAGTAATATATTCATAAGTGCCTTATGTATCATTCCCTAGTGATGAGACCTCAACGTGAATATGAGTCAGGGTATGATGGTATTCAAGGTTCAAAGTTTGTTGTTGTATGTGCTCTTATGGTAACCTACATATGTATATAAGTGTTGTAGAGAATCTTGGAGGTTATACATGTATATTAAATAGTAAAGAAGGAAAGTCAACAAAATTTAAAATGAATTGTAAGGTACGCATAAATAAATCTTCATGATTCCAAAAATGTTTTGTCGACTCTTTAAAAGAGATTTTTTTAAAGATACAAATAATGTAAACCTTGCAGAATCAATAACATTCGTAGTGGCATGTGTCACGAGCTATGGCATTATGAGAATAGTAACTATATCATGATGTGTGCCATGTCAAGAGCATAACCCTCTTATTTTAGTCAAAGCTTATTGTGGGGAAAAATTATACAAGGAACGAAGATACAAGCGTACGTAATTACATGTGCAAAAGAGGGGAAACTAATAATTAAGGATAATACTTCCGCTTTCAAGTATAAATAGGAAAATAAAGTCCCAAGATCTAAGGAAAGATTATGAACTATGGGTGTCAAATAAATTCCCAATGAATATGTAACTTTGTTTCAATACAACTCCTTTTATATATATATATTAATTTTCTTATACAGTTGATGGAATAAAGTGTTCCATGGGACTGCACGGAATTTTAATGGGGATGTTATAGGTGGTATCATAACTAGGGGTTCAACTCTAAGGCATAAGAGAGCTCTAAAAGTTTAAAGAAAATATTGTTATAATATACAATTGGTGTGTTGCAACCAAACCAAGTATTGAGACTCTGATAATTGAAGATACTTGTCTTCAAAAAAATCAAAGATTTGCAAATAATCAAGCCCTTTCGGGTCAAGCGCAAGCAATAAGACTCTGAGTGTTTGTTACTTAGTTCAAAAATATAACATATTCAAAAATAGGTATCTCTAGCTAATATTTTCAGATGAAAATACTGTGACCAGAACCATAGTAGGCCAAGACAAAAGAAAAACAACATGAAAGGAAAAAGGTTGATGAAATAGAAAGATGTACACTCTTTAATAATTGTATAGCTATGCATTTCCATAGACATTCATATGAAATAATAATGAATTATTTTCAATGGAATGGCTACCACCTTATATTGAACCCATTTGTCATATATACATGTTGCTAATAATTTTATACCGAGGAAAACCTTATTGAGGCTTTGAAAGTAATTGTGACAACAATTAGTATAATAGTAGATTAATATTCTATCCTAAAGGAAATGCATAACTAAAAGAATTCAAAAAGGGAAAAAAAATTAGTTGAAGGGGTACCAACCTGCCAAGAGTCAATCGAATAAGGGGAATATGAATGATAAGTAGTGCCCATATGGAAGTAAAGATGATTGGGACATCATTGGTAAACCAAAATGGAATCACTTCAAGTTATTATACTTGTGTTGGCGCAACTCTGGAATCCGGGAACAAAAGCACTGGGAGAAAAAGGAATTTCTTGAGGAAGGTGATTCCTTAGAACCTTGTGCATAAAAGTGATTGTTGACAGTGATGTAAGGATGAATGAAAATGCAAATTTAAAAATAATCTATGAAAAAAAAATTAGAAGTAGTGAAGGTGGGATATATATATATCTATATATATATATATATATATATATATATATATATATATATATATATATATATATATATATATATAGTAGTTTATGGATCAAAATGGTAGACATGCATAGAGAAAGGATTGAATCTATGATAAAAAAATTTTATTGTACTACTTGTTAGGAAAACACCATAAGCCTGAGGAAGATATTGATTGATGCATTGTATCCAAGTTAATTATGAATTACAAGAATTCTTGCTTGTAGGTTAAGGAGCCGAATTAAAAGCACTAGTGTACCATAAAGACTAAGAAGGTTTGGGTACCTTCGCTATGAATACTATGGGTGTAGAATATAAATAGATAATACAATGTATACAAGGTGTTGCATATGAATGTAACTATTTATGAAGAGTTGTGATACGGGAACGAAGAAATCTGTAGTATGTGGAATAAATTATAAAACAAATAAAAGAGGTATACAATGTTAACATCTATTACACATGAGTCGAATATACAAAATATCTTAATCAAATGGAAAATATGTAATAACAACATAGCTTAAGTATGAGTATGCTAAATGTCAAAATTTATGATTGTGATTAAACTTTCATAAGCTATCATGAGCATTATTGGTCTTCAGGACTGATAAAATAATGGAATAATTAATCATATGGTTCCTTGGAGATTAAAAGAAAATTGAAAAAATTCCAAAAGAAAATCTTTTGTGGCCTCCCTAATTAAGGAATGCCAACAATTGACTCACTTACCATTTAAATTTTAATTCCAAAAAACATAATAGCTGAAAGAATGATGGAACAAGCATGGCCAGTGACTCTTCCAAGGAAGACAAGCCTGTGAAAATATGTATTTGTGGATGCTAAATAAATTCCAGTAACAACTCCTATGAAAACTTTAGAGTGTTGGTAAGACAAGATAAAATATCAGGATAATTTATCAGAAATACAAAATAAAATAAACATATAGGAACTCTCCAATTAGGAGTGAGAGTGATAATAAAATGAAAATTATTCTTGGAGATAGAAAATCACATAGAAATAGTGTTGAAAATATTCATAAATGATAGCTTTACGCAAACATGGACAAGGTGAAATTGATTAGGGTTAAAATTGAGAGTGGAAACAATTATCTGACAGCTAAGTTGGTTGCTTGAGTCCATAGAAATGATGGGCGATTAAAAGGTAAAATTGATTTCTCTTAACCCTCACTTAAATTCCACATGTACTTATGTACTACAAACATGATAATGTTGAAGACATAAATATATGTATGAAAATACCATCATGTTTGGCATGGTTTATAGGGGTTCACTGGAATATGAAAATTATTGCTTACTGATGCCATGACGAGAGGAATAAGTTGAAAAAAAGGAATTCATAGTAAGTATGACCCTTGTATTGTGACCATTGAAAAACAAAAGGTAGTGTGACTTAGTTCACACAAATAGAGATGGTGGTATCTGAACTCTATGTGTGTATGATCATATGTTGTACATGTGTATAAGTGTCTTGTATTGTCGTGCTATAGGTACTCGATATTTTGAATAGGTAATTTCATTAAAAAAAATGTAGTGATCATTAGATCTGTGTGAGGTTACAGATTGGTGTTAGTGACTCATTGGAAATTTCACTAACACATTTATTTATATTGTTGTCCATAAAGAGAAGGATTGAGCTCACCTGGAATAAAAAAAAAAAATAGGAGAGTTGGTTAAATGGAAGTGACCGTTAATGAAAGATTGATTTGAGTTGATATCACATGATAAACAAGTAAACGCGGATTGGATTCCCTAGAGTGACCCAACATAATTGCAAGATTTTATGATCTAGAATAGACTAGTGGAAAAGAAAAGGGTTGTGGCTATGTCATGCATCTGTAACTATGAAGGGAAATCTCTAAACCTAGATTTTTTTAGCAGACACATTGTTCCTTTAGTTAATTGTTAGAAATCTTGAAAATATGTCTTGATTTGATGAGAATAAGTAATATACCAAAATAATGTGTATGAGCCAGTCAATGTGCATATGACTGCAAGGGGAATAAACCCCATTGTTCTCCACAAAATAAAATCACATATAACCCTCATCAACAACTTGAAGTGCAGAATGAAAAAGGGGCCAAAATTGAAGAATGTTGCAATGTGAACTTGTGGCTCTAGGCTAAAATACTAGTAGAGCAACCCAAGATGGGCATAGCTAAGTCCACTTGGACAAAGTAGACAACAATGTAGCTACCTTTAAAATGGAAATGAAAGGCAGATATCCTAAACCTTACTCGTGTGACTATTGCATATGCAATATTTGAAATTTAGATAAACGTTTAGAAATGCCACCCAGTACGATCTGACATTGCTCACAAGTTATCATGAAAGACAAGAACATCAAATGTTTCCTAAAATATTATTATCAGTAGTGAAAATGGAATTGGTACATCCAAGTTCTAAAATTTACAATGAAACTGTTAGCTCTGCTATAAAATTGCAGTGTTTAAAGGGTCAGATTCGGGTCTGGTGGTTGGTTTATGCCAGAAAAGAGCTTGCAGCCACCCTTTCTTCCCTCCTCCTTCACATGCTGTCTCTGTTTTTCCTCTCAAAGCCGCTTCTTTCCCTGTGTTCCATGTTTTCTTTTCAAACTCAGTGTGAATCCTTTTTCCCCTTAAACCCGCTTTTCTTTCTCCCTAGGCACTTAACTCATGAAACCGCGCCCACACTAGCCTCTGCCTCATCCATAGCCGTTGATCGCAGCGATCCAATGGTCTTCGTGCCTTTTCTCGCGCGTTAAACATCGATCTCCTCTCCACCGTTGATCGTGCCCATCGCTAGATCGGACGGTTGACGCTTCCCTCGATCACGCAACCTGCGCACGCGTTAATCCGCGGGGGCGGTGGTTTTAGTATGCCACACGTCGTGTTTTGACTGGATCGCGCAACGATTTACGTAAACCGCCTACCCCCGATAGGCGGTGCGGGGAAAGCCGCCCACCCCGAAACCGCCTGTCCCCTGAGCGTTAACATGTGCACGACTTCTACTCCCGATCACTGTCGGATCTGCCACGTCCAGATCTGACGGCCCTCGTTGTTCTGTCTACGTCACCTCCCGATAGCTCCTCCTGATGTGATCTCTGTCGTTCATCCATGGATCTGACGGCCATTAATTGTTCTCCTCCCGTGCCCGCCTCCACCATACTGTCTTCACACCTTTAACCTGTGTTGTGCTCTCGAAGGAGGAAGAAGGCCAGATCCAACACTTTGTGCCATTACTCCTCACCAGCTGCAATTAAAGACAGGATGGCCGAAGGACAAACAGGACGACCTTGGGCAGATAACAACATTTATCAGGCATGGAATTTCATCCATAATTCACTCCAGCTGCCTGAGAAGGACATCTGAATATCAGAAAAGGTCGATTTTGTTCATTAAGACACTGAGATTGCAGCAGAAGCCCATTTCAAAGAATTAATATGGTTGTTGGTCATTATGATCCTTCCTTGTATAGCGTAATAGAGCAATTTTGTAAACAAACTCTATATAAACCCAAAAACAAGATCTGTTGAGGGTTGATGAATGTCATTTTGTTGTAAGCTTCAACTTCTGGAGACTGTAACTACTGTGATACCTGCAGCGTCTGGTCTTCATTTTCAGCTAATGTAAGCTTCTTTTGCTTTTAATTGCTCACTTTCCACTTCTTCTTCTTTGTTCCAAGCTGTGCATGTTAAGCATTTATTCATGTGCTGCTAATGTTTAGCATTAGAGGGGCTATCATCCCACCTCCGTGTTAGAATCTAGCTTGTATCTTTGAATTTGTATGCAGGTTTTTGTTGTTTTAATGCCGAAGAGATGTCATCCTGTCTGTGTATTAGGAAGCAGATTTACAGACCTTTTAACTGGTTGCAGTTGGCCATCACAGGGTCCTGTGCATCTGCTGGTGTGATCAGTGTTCTCCATCATCACATTTTCTTTAAACTGTGGGTAATTGGTGGTCTAAAGCCTTGTAGTCTGGGGGTGTTCACCCATGTCTGGGGTTAAGCATAGTAGAAGTGGTTATCTGGCTTGAATATGTAGCATTTCCTTCATTCATCCACCATTTTTACAACATTTTGTGGAGTTTGTAATGTTCCCGAGAATCTCTGATATACAACCTAGGATAGTTTCTTGGGGTGATAACATTAATTGGTGCCGTTGTTTGGGAGAGGAGAATCGAAGCTCAACTTCCCTGGGAGAACAACACAATTTCAAAATTTGATGATAGACAAGGTTTGAACACATATTTTGGTTGTAATCATCTATCTGGCGACTCCACTGGAGGAAGACCATCATTTGGCGACTCCACATTGCAGTTCTGGCGCAGTTGGTGAGGCATGCTCGGAGAAATCCTTAGAAACCATCAGCTAAACCAGTGCCTGATCCTGAGAAGATCATTCAGTAGAAGAAAATATCGCAGTAAGGAGCATTAGGATCAGGTAAGCCTTGGAATTTTTATGTATCTCTGCTAGTGTAGAAATACCTTCAGAGATTCATACAGCTCCTTGTTATTCATTTCCCTTTCGGACCTCAGTTCAAAAAAAATAAAAATCATCCATGTTGTCCATCATATTCCTCTGTTTCTATCATTCTTTTCATTGATCCATTCCACTCAGTCTACCAGTATCCTTTCACTTACCTTAGTCATGGCAGGCCAGCAAGCTCTTACAAAGATAGAAAGAATAGTTGCTGCTAGGTATGGACCCTTAGTCTTGCCTACCCCTTTGAATGCCATGCCCGCAAGAGATTATCAAGAATATATGCCTAAGTTTACTGGTGCAGAAGGAGTAACAACTAAAGAGCATTTAGAGGCATTTTATAGTTATGTTGATAACCTAGATATCAATGAAGAGGATGTCTAGATGAGGGTTTTTGTCCAAAGCCTAGATGGGGAGGCTAGAAAATGGTTTAGAGAATTACCCCCTAGGTCTGTTGCAGACATTGAGGCCCTAGATGATGTGTTCCTAAAGCAATGGGGAAATAATAAAGATCTGCTCTTTTATCATGATGAATTTGGCAACTTGTAGAGAGAAGATGGTGAGCTGCTGTTTGAATTTAACATCAGATTCAATCATATGTATAGCAGAATGCCAGTTGAAATAAGACCTACCCCTACTTTTGCCATGCTCACATATGCTAATGCCTTCGATTCCCAATTCTGCCTACTGTTAAGAGAAAGAAGATGCACTTCTTTGGCTGATATGCAAACTGCAGCCTTTGAAGTAGAAGCAAACATCATTGTTGTAGAGAGACTTGAAGGTGATGCCGAGAGGAGAAGTTAGGGAGGTGAATCCTCATCATCATCAGAACCTGAGATTGATGAATTAGTGAGGATGATTGAGTTTTTGGCCTCTGAAGTTTCCATATTAAAAACTGAGCATAATTCTAAGGAGGCAGGAGCTCATTGTTCCATTTCTTTTCCAACTCCAAATCCATGTAGAGGAACACATGAGCATTTGCAAATTCTGCAAAGAAATAAGATTGCAAATGAAGACAAAGGGGTGAGCCCCCTTTTACAGAATATAGTCATGGAAGAAGTGCAGCATGAGGAGGAGGTCCATGGTTTGGAAGGTGCTCCTTTCCTAACTAGGGCTGCTTATGAGAAAGCAATATCCAAAGGCATTGCTCGTGAGCTTGTTGTAGCTGCAGAACAACAAGCTGATCAGCAGCAGCAATCAGCAGATGGTCCTATCAACCTCCAAGAATTTGTGCCCGAAGCCAGCTCATCTTCACATGGCTATGCAGATCTACAAATTAGCCAGCCTGCTATTATTCCCAGCACAGTGATCAATAAGGGAGAAGAAAGCTCCCCATCATCTCTCGTTTCTCTGTCTGCTCAAAGGAGAAGCCCTAAAAGTTGCCACTTAAACACTGAGGCAGAAGGAAATTCAATGCTCAAGGTTGAAGCTAATCATCTCAGTCTTGATATTCTGAAACCTGCTCAGGTGGCCTCCACTCAGATTGAAATGGCAGCTTGCTTGATGACAGAGAAAGAGGGTGCACAGTTTTGGAATCCCTTCTTGGATGAGGACTGTTCTAAGAAAGATGCAGGAGCAGTTGATGTCTCTGTGTCCCTTGCACATGAACACATTGGTACACCATTCATATTAGTTGTGCAGACCTCAAATGACACAGAGAAGTACACAACAACCATGGCTATTCATCAGGTGTACAAAGGCTCCTGTAAACAACATCCAAGGAGGAGAATACACAGAGAGGGAGTGAAATTTGATCCATATCTACCTATCAAGCACAAGTGTCTTAAACTGTTTGAGGTGGATGATCAAATAAATCCTATTTTGTAGCTCTATGATGAAGGGGCCGAGAGGAGGAGAAGCAATTTTGGTGGCCCATCAGTTGGCCAGTTTTTGAATATTTATGTTGTTTAAGGCTCTCAAGCCTTAGTGATTGTAATCATGTTCTTTTATAGGTTTTTAGTGTAGACCTAGTTGACTCCATGCCCAATGGATACTAGGCAAATGTTTTTAAGCTGGTTTTGCATGAAGACATTGGTCTGCAGGTTCTTAAGACCTCACAGGGAGGATCTCATCCCCAGAAGGAGCCAGTGTTAGCTCTGCTATAAAATTGCAGTGTTTAAAGGGTCAGATTCGGGTCTGGTGGTTGGTTTATGTCGGAAGAGCTTGCAGCCACCCTTTCTTCCCTCCTCCTTCACATGCTGTCTCTGTTTTTCCTCTCAAAGCCGCTTCCTTCCCCGTGTTCCCTGTTTTCTTTCCAAACTCAGTATGAATCCGTTTTCCCCTTAAACCTGCTTTTCTTTCTCCCCGGGCGCTTAACTCATGAAACCGCGCCCACATTAGCCTCTGCCTCATCCGCAGCCGTTGATCGCCATGATCCAACGGTCTTCGTGCCTTTTCTCACGCGTTAAACATCGATCTCCTCTCCGTCGTTGATCGCGCCCATCGCCAGATTGGACGGTTGACACTTCCCCCAATCACGCAACCTGTGCACACATTAACCCGCGGGGGCGGTGGTCTTAGTATGCCACACATCGTGTTTTGACTGGATCGCGCGACGATTTACGGAAACCACCTACCCCCGATAGGCAGTGCGGGGAAAATCGCCCGCCCCGAAATCGCCTGTCCCCCGGCCGTTAACGTGTGCGCGACTTCTGCTCCCAATCACCGTCGGATCTGCCGCATCCAGATTTGATGGTCCTCGTTGTTCCGTCTATGTCACTTCCCGATAGCTCCTCCCAATGTGATCTTCGCCGTTCATTCGTGGATCCGACGGCCATTAATTGTTCTCCTGCTGTGCCCGCCTCCGCCATACTGTCTTCACACCTTTAACCTGTGTTGTGCTCCCGAAGGAGGAAGAAGGCCAGATCCAACACTTTGCACCATTACTCCTCACCAACTACAATTAAAGCCAGGATGGCTGAAGGAAAAACAGGATGACCTCGAGCAGATAACAGCATTTGTCAGGCATGGAATTTCATCCATAATTCACTCCAGCTGCCCGAGAAGGACATCTGAATATCAAAAAAGGTCGATTTTGTTCATTAAGACACTGAGATTGCAGCAGAAGCCCATTTCAGAGAATTAATATGGTTGTTGGTCATTATGATCCTTCCTTATATAGCGCAATAGAGAAATTTTGTAAACAAGCTCTATATAAACCCAAAAACAAGATCTGTTGAGGGTTGATGAATGTCATTTTTTTGTAAGCTTCAACTTCTGGAGACTGTAACTACTGTGATACCTGCAGTGTCTGGTCTTCATTTTCAGCTAATGCAAGCTTCTTTGCTGTTAATTGCTCACTTTCCACTTCTTCTTCTTTGTTCCAGGCTTTGCCTATTATGCATTTATTCATGTGCTGCTGATGTTTAGCATTAGAGGGGCTGTCATCCCACCTCTGTGTTAGAATCTAGCTTGTATCTTTGAATTTGTATGCAGGTTTCTGTTGTTTTAATGCCAGAGAGCTGTCATCCTGTCTGTGCATTAGGAAACAGATTTACAGACCTTTTAACTAGTTGCAGTTGGCCATCACAGGGTCCTGTGCATTTGCTGGTGTGATCAGTGTTCTCCATCATCACATTTTCTTTAAACTGTTGGTAATTGGTGGTCTAAAGCCTTGTAGTCTGGGGGTGTTCACCCATGTCTGGGGTTAAGCATAGTAGAAGTGGTTATCTGGCTTGAATATGTAGCATTTCCTTCATTCATCCACCATTTTTACAACATTTTGTGGAGTTTGTAATGTTCCCGAGCATCTCTGATATACAACCTAGGAGAGTTTCTTGGGGTGATAACAGAAACCATGCGGTGGGGTCTGTGTCATTTTGCATAGCAATTAGGTAAATTAGTAAAAAAAAAGTTTTATCGCTATTATAATGTGCCTATAATAATGTTGCTAACTCTTGTTGAGTTCAGGATGCTAACACTACTGGGATAGGGTCCATGCAAATTACCCTTGTTCAGTACATAAAATAAAATTGATGGTGCCTATTTAGAATGGATGAAAAAATGCTATAAATAGAATATGGAAATTTAAGAATAGTGATTTTGCACCGGAAATTGAGCCATCCCTCAAAATAAAGTGCAATGAATGCACTTTGGGTCTGTGGAGGCCACTTGGAAGATGGGGGATGGAATGAAGGATGCCTTTTCAATAATATTCCAAAGAATAATGGAATTTGAAACACTGAGGATAGTGTCCCTTTTAAGGGTAGGGGAGATGTAATACCCCTGGTAACTTTAATTATAACTTTAATTTTCGGTTGAAAAAGTTAATGAAAAACAAATAAATAACTAGATAAGTAGAGACAAATGAAATTTGATGAAATACTACTTTATTTTTATTTTTAAAGAAAGAGAGAAAATGAAATGAGGAATTATGCTAGCATATTAATCCTCTCAGGAAATTTAAAGGTAAACACAAGAGATTAACCCCTAAATGTCAGGAAAAACAGTTGGAGTTGGGTGTGCCTGCCAAGGCAGAAATAAAACAAAGAAAAGCATCTTTCAATCTATATTCTTATGGGATAAAAAGAGAAGAAAGCCAGTTTGACAGACCACACTAAATTTTTGATGGCTGAAGATAAATACCATAGGGTGGATTTTGTGGAAAACAACACTATGGGAGATAAAGACAAATCCTGAACAAGAGAATACCAATGGGAGAGAAAGACTGGTAAAAACCCAAGAAAATTTCATAGAATGTTGCTAAGGGTTTCAAATGTAAAATGTTAGAGAACAACTCCTATTGAGACATTATTTTTCTTGAAAGTTTGGGGATAGCTCAAGGGGAACTAGTGAAAGTTGGATTCAAGGTTGGGAGGAACGTAAATACCTTTAACTTGATCCTGAAAAGGCACATAGAAGTGTAGGTTAATTTTTTGAATGCAAGGGTGAATATAAATGTTTTAATTATGTGTATGGAATATTATTATATGTCAAAATGTATATTTAACTATGTATTTTGTAGAGAAGTGATCTGAAATGATCATATGTTAAAACTGTTGTAGAATTGATTAGCTATCAATGAATAGAATGTTAACTGAAACTGCTGAAAACCATGAGAACTGCTTAAGGAAAAGACTTTACAACAGTTGATAAAACATAAGTACGATGCAAAACAGAAGTGAAAATAGCAAAACACAGCAATCCCAGATAGCAAAATTGATTACGGAGTTCATCCCTGATGGACTACGTCTCCAGGTCTGCTTTCAAGATGGGCGACTGCTTTATTAGGATTGAAACAGAAGAGGTCGATTACACAGAGACCTAACCAAAATAAATTTGCACGCAAGCACTTCTGGACACTGTCAAAGGATAGCTCTCTGAACCAACTTTCCAACTCCTGTCACGGTTCCCAATTCTGACTCTGGATGCTCCTGTTACATTGAAAACAAAATTGACTATGACCTCAAAAACCTCCATACAAAACCCAAAAACCACAAATGGCCACTTCAATGTGCAAAACAACCTCTTATAGCCCTGCAAGTACATTCAAACTCCTTAGGTAGAGTTTAGGAATAAACCAGAATAAAATTAAAGTTTGTTGGTCTCGGTCTTATTAGGTTTTGACACCTTAGGGATAACACCATGGTGGTTGAATTAGTTCTCCTCCAAAATTGCAACAAAAACCCATTTATAAACTTTGTATTAAAGCCAAAACTGTTGGTGGTTTTGCTGACCAGGCGGAGGGGAGACAACGCATGTGAACATTGCTAATATCTTGTGGTTACAGCCCGACGGTTCTGCTGCATGCTGGCTGAAACAGTTAACCGTTGGCAGATACCCCGACTAGTTCACATGTCGGCGGTTCCGACTTGCGGTCTACAGTGCTGCGGTTACGTTTGGTGTAGTTTATAACCCCGATGGTTAATCCACATCCAGTCACATGCTGCGGTTATTGCAACCTCCTACCGTCTGTTCACTATAGTGGCTGCGCACATGACCATGGTTTATACCCTCACGGTTCCCGCTGCAACTCCGATAGTCTGCTACCCGTAGCCGCACACCACTCACATGAGCCGCGGTCTCGCTGAGGCCTCTTAACCGTGGTTAGGACTGTTTATAATGTTTTGTTATGTTTTATGTATTGTTTAACATAGGCCGAGAGTTGATACAACTTAGGTTTATGTATTTTTTGAATTGTTTTAATACATAGTTTTATGACATGGACTATTAGGTTGTAGACTTAGGTTTTAAGGTATTTTCTTATGCATTTTTAACACATGGATTAATGCATAGAGGTAATGTATGAGGTTTAGGACTTAGGTAATATGTATTTGATACATGGTTTGTATAGAAATGTGGTTTTATATGGTTTAGGACTTAGGTTTATGTGTATTAGGGTTTTAAGCCTAGGTTTTACATTAGGTTCTTTAAAATAACCCATTTACCATCTAACATCACAAAGTGACATTCACACACATATCTTCGACACCAAGTTGCATTTGCGATGACACCACACGACGAAAAATCCGTTCGACAACCATATCTTGCAAAGTGAATGAAAACCACATGTCGACAACCCAAATCCTGCAAGGCGGACGACAAACACATGTCGACGACCAAATCCTGGTGGAATTGACGTCAACAACATGTTGACAGCTAGGTACAAAACCGTATCACCATGAAAACCATTAACATCACTTGAATAGCCTGAACCATAATCAACACTCTCAAAACTGAACGAGACCGGACTGAATGCTAACGACAACACTGAAACTGTGTAATTGATCTGACGAGATCCTCCCTGTAAGGACCTGCAGTCCAAGGCATGACCGCCACGCGACATGCGACTCGTTTAGCAAGGAGCGAGTTGGAAAATGAAGTTCGAGTAGTTTCCACGACTGAAACGTGCAAAGGAACAAGTTAGTAATGCGCATTAGAGAAGGGAACAAAGTGTTTATAGGTGTGGGAGCATGTTTGGCTAACCCACGGGCCGACCTATGATCCAAGCAAAGGCTGACATATATTATGATGGAATTGTGATGGAGTAGGGGCGTTTATCATATGGAGGATGAGTCGGCTTGGGCAGCTCGACTCGCCCTTCCATCCGTATAAGTAAACAAATGCATGGACTCATTTGGAAAATCGCTCAAGCATTCAAGCGAAGTCTTCTACGAAGTAGTGCGCAGATAAAGCGGCTGCAGCAAGGAGAAAGGCGTAGGTCATATGCGCCCAAGTCTTGGGCGGGTCGTTTATGTGCACAAGTCTTGAACGAAGGCATGGGTGCCCGGTTGTGCGAAGGTGTGTGGTGCCGGTGCACAGGTGAAGGCGTGGGTGCCCGGTTGTGCGAAGTTGGTGAATGAACTAAAGTGCGGAACGGGTGACCCAAGTAGGGCATGCCGTGCGCGGAGGTGAATCGGTTGACATGGTGAGGGCGTGCGGACGGGCGACCCAGGTAGGGTGCGCTGTGCATGACGAAACGGTGGAAAAGGTGAAGTGTTGAGATTGTGAACGGAGGTGTGACTCGTGCGGAGGCACCCATGTGTGGCGACTTGGTTATGACGAAGCGCGCCCAAGTTGGGCAAACAACACGATCATGCGACGAGGTGAACGAAGGGTTGGTGAGTCGTGCGGCAAGCGTGCGGAGGCGCTGATGAGCTAGGCAACCGAGTTTGCCGAAGTTTGTAAAATTGGCTAAGTATGAAACTTGGAGTTTCCAAGTATACTTGTAAAGCATTGTAAAGTTGTATAATATATTGATTCGGGCATACTCATATTGTAGGGAGTTTCCCCTCCCTTTATACTGTTGTGCATTTCTCTTGTATAATGTTGTTTATGTGAATGTTATGGGCTTTCACTTGTATAAAGGAACACATTAATAATACTTGGTTGCGAAACACAAACTAAGTAGGATAAGTCGAATGTTAGGCATAGTCTAAAATCGTAAGTATTGGTGAAAATAAAATGATTGGTAGTGCCGCTCCTCGCTATAAGTGGTTGAAAGACTATCGCAGGTGTAGGGGTGTGACAGGTGGTATCAGAGCAAGGTTTCTCGTGATGGAGTGCAGGTGTGGATGCACTTGACAGTTGATGACAGTGGAAGCATGTACTTGCAGGTGAAGGAAGCTGGTTTCACATACAAGTGGAACAAGAGCTGGTTCATGGTTGCAGGAAACTTGGTGAACTGAATCAAGGAGTTGATTCTACGAAGACTGAAGACTTGGAAGGAAGTTCAAGTTTTGCAGGTGACAGGTGGAAAATCAGGGTGATTCAGGTGAATGGTGAAACAGGTTTATCAGAGGAGAAGCTTCGTGCTTGGGCCAAGCTGAATGACAAGGCATGGTAGGTTTGGAAGATTGCGAAGGGAAGCTCTTGCTTACCTTATATAGGTTGAAGCAGATGAAAGAAGAGAATCCTCGGATTCGAGAGGAACTTGAAGTCTTGGAAAAGAATGTTGAAGACGAACTTCTTCAACTTGGTTGGAGAATGGAGCAAGATGAAGTTGCAGATTGTGCTAACAAGGAAGAGGAAGCCGTGATGATTGAGGATGTTGCTGATGTGACAACGATGGAGGATGAACTTGAGATCGATCAAGTTGGACCAGGATCATGCAGTTTGCAGACATGGTTGGATGAGGATACTCACATGGAGGAGCCTCATGATGATAAAGTAAGTATTGATACTTGTGTTTCAGTTGAGCTTTTGGGAGACGAACCATATGCAGGGAAGGGCAAAGTCAGTTTTCCGATGCAGGGGAGAATCTTACCATGGATGTCTATGATGAGACCTTGTATGGAAAAGCAAGGATTTTTTATTGTAACAGGACTTGTTGGGGTTGTTTGTGACCTTATGGTAGAAGGTACAAAGGCCCGTGACAAGGGAGGAACATGATGATCGTTGCGGAGGATTGGGTCATGCTTGAGCCACATGAAGAATTGGCTAAGTGCCCGGCATGACTCATGGATAGATTGGAGGAGGGCACACACTTGAGGTACGATGATTCTTGGGTGGAATTATCATGGCCGAGATGAAGAGCAAGTCTTGGTGGAACCTTTAGTGGGGGAGCTATGATGGAAGGGACTCGCAATGATGATGATATGCTTGGGTGACCAAGTTCACTAGACCGAATATGTAGACTTGGACAGGATGACTGATTGTTGTGATGGGTCTACTTGGTTGGACTACATGGGAAACTTAGTCATGGACATCAGGTTGGAGACATGGAGCATGACAGTCTTATGCAGGGACATGATGCGGGAGCACTTGTAGAGGTGTCACTTATGGGCATCCAATGAGAAGTGCCAAGGCATGGATGTTGTGCAGGTGGATTTGCTGGTGTGACATGGAGATGTTTTACTTATGAGCCAATGGAGAGGTTGTGCACTCTTGTACAACAAGGCCATGGACTTGGATGGAGTTGTGAGCAGACTATGGAGCATTCCTACTACATGGAGAGCTGAGGCATCTTGCAGAGACTTTTGGGCCGAGACTTGTATGCTTGCTAGATGTTGGTTGGAGATGACTCATGGAGCTCATGATGACATGAGGTTGTGACTTTTGGGGACTTCATATATGGTGGACTTGGAGGATCTGATGCATTGAAGAGCTGAGGTCAGAGACTTTGATGCAGAATGGGGTGCACACTTCCGAGTACATGTATGGGTGTGGCTTGGAAGAGTGACTTGATGTGGAGGATCGATATGAAACACTTTGGAGTAATGGAGTTACGACGATGATGATGCTTTGGTGGCAACACTTGGGCATGGGTTGAGCCGAGACTTAACCATTTGACACATGGGAGCTGATTGATCGATGATCAGGGGCAGCACATGGATAGATGAGACAGGTGCATACTTGTTTCTATGGCAGACTTAAGGGATGGCACATACAGATATGACAGAGGTTGCTTCATGCATCTAGATGTGGCACATCGAGAGTCGGAGTTTGATGAGATGGTCTCTTCATATTGAGGAGGCACACATATAGATGATGATGTTGGATATAAAACATCATGGACAGCATGTTGCAAACGAGATGAGGGCTACTTCATGGACCTAGACATGGCTTACACTTATATGGAGATGGATCCTCGATCGAGTTGAGGATGTGACAGGATGTTCAGAGAAACAACTGGTGATGGCATGGGGATGTACATTCTCATGGATTGGGCATGACAGTTGGATTAGCTACCCAACTAGTTCAAACATGGGGACATGCAGTGTGCAGAGATGTGTTAGCATTGTGTTGGAGTATCATGGCAGCATTTCACACGAGGATGACACATGATGAGGTCGACACGAAATGTTGCAGTGGGCATGTAGCTTGAGATGGAGGCGACAGCCTTCCACGATGAGGAGCAGCATGTGGAGATTGTGACAGGATGGTTGATGGTCATGGATTGAGATGATCTTCCAGTGTATGACATACCGATCGGGTGTATACCTTGGTATGGTGATCTTGGTGACAGGCGGTTGCTGGGATGGGATATTATCGAGGACGACAATGATTTTAAGTGGGGGAGGATGTAAGGACCTGCGGTCCAAGGCATGACCGCCACGTGACATGCGACTCGTTTGGCAAGGAGCGAGTTGGAAAATGAAGTGCGAGCAGCTTCCATGACCGAAACGCGCGAAGGAACAAGTTAGTAATGCACATTAGAGGAGGGAGCAAAGTGTTTATAGGCGTGGGAGCATGTTTGGCTAACCCACAGGCCAGCTTATGATCCAAGCAAAGGCCGACCTACATTACGATGGAATTGCGATGGAGTTGGGGCATTTATCATATGGAGGACGAGTTGGCTTGGGCAGCTCAACTCGCCCTTCCATCCGTATAAGTAAACAAATGCGTGGAGTCATTTGGAAAATCGCTCAAGCAAGGAAAATTTTAAGGATGGAAATTTTTCTTGAAGTTTAAAACATTGGCGAATCTCACTAATCCCTAATATGCAAATTATAAATGTTTATTGATATATTTGTAAAATTATTCAAATTTATAATTATTTTATATATAGTCTCTATATAATGTTGGCGATTTTTAAGGTAAAATAATTTTATATTCTAAAATTTGGGCGAATCGTCTTTTATAAAATTGGAAATTGGCGAATCTTTTTTGTGGAAAAATCATGGAAAATTAGCCCACTGGGCGAACATTAGCCCCTAAAATTTTCCATGCGCTCAAGCATTCAAGTGAAGTCTTCTACGAAGTAGTGTGCAGATAAAGGGGCCGCAGCAAGGAGAAAGGCGCAGGTCATATGCGCCCAAGTCTTGGGCGGGTCGTTTAGGTGCACAAGTCTTGAACGAAGGCGTGGGCGCCCGGTTGTGCGAAGGCGTGTGGCGCCGGTGCACGGGTGAAGGCGTGGGTGCCCGGTTGTGCGAAGTTGGTGAATGAACCGAAGTGCGGAACGGGCAACCCAGGTAGGGCGCGCCGTGCACGGAGGTGAGTCAGTTGACACGGTGAGGGCGTGCGGACGGGCGACCTGGGTAGGGCGCGCCATGCACGACGAAACGGTGGAAAAGGTGAAGTGTTGAGATTGTGAACGGAGGTGTGACTCGTGCGGAGGCACCTGTGTGTGGTGACTTGGTTACGACGAGGTGCGCCCAAGTTGGGCAAACAACATGACCGTGCGACGAGGTGAACGAAGGGTTGGTGAGTCGTGCGGCGACCGTACGGAGGCACCGACGAGCTGGGCAACCGAGTTTGCCGAAGTTTGTAAAATTGGCTAAGTATGAAACTTGGAGTTTCCAAGTATACTTGTAAAGCATTGTAAACTTGTAAAGTTGTATAATATATTGATTCGGGCAGACTCATATTGCAGGGAGTTGCCCCTCCCTTTATACTGTTGTGCATTTCTCTTGTATAATGCTGTTTCTGTGAATTTTATGGGCTTTCACTTGTAGAAAGGAACACATTAATAATACTTGGTTGCGTAACACAAACTAAGTAGGATAAGTGGAATGTTAGGCTTAGTCTACAATCGTAAGTATTGGTGAAAAGAAAACGATTGGTAGTGCCGCACCTCGCTATAAGCAATTGAAAGACTACCGCAGGTGTAGGGGCGTGACACTCCCAGATCAAGAAGGGGAATACTTACGAAGATGTATTGATATGTGAGTATAGAGTTTGTGTAACATAAATTATATGAAAAAGGTCTGTGGAATTAACTATGTAATTCTACAGGACTAATCTAACATAATAGAGAAAAGCGAAATAAATACCTTTAAGACATAGAACTATTAAATTTATGGTCTGAGTATATTGTAGGTATTGCGTAGTCCCCTAGTATACAATGTGTATTGTTGGTGCAATGTTCCATTATATAAGGGTATATACATGTAGTAAAAATATTATTAGTATAATGTGATAAAGAAGTAAGTCAATCATTCAAGTTAGGAAGAAAACATAAGATACAATCTTACGGTAAATTTGCTTGTCTTCAACATAAAAAAATTGAATCCAAGGGAAATTTTGAGGTTTATCTTTTTAAAATATTCCCTGAGTTAACTCTGGTTTGCTAAAATGCTTCACAATGAACTTGGTAATATAGTTCACAAGGAAAATACTAATTTAATGCATATATATATATATATATATATATATATATATATATATATATATATATATATATATATATATATATATATATATACATTGTTTGTATGTTCACAAATTTCGAATGAGACAAATTGTAAAATAGATAATGAACGAAAAACTAACTGCCATAATCAATGAAGAAGTTTATCTATCCATTTCATTGTTGAGAAGTAAAGAACAAAAAAGCACGTAAAAGGCATTTGGTAATAATTATGCATAACTCTTTCCTATGTATATTAAGGGAAAAAAATTCAAGAAAACCATTACTGTGGAAGAGATGAGGATTGTAAGCCTATTTGAATATTGACTTTATTATTACGTTAAAAATAGAACAATGTACAGTTCCATTCAAAATAAAGTGTCCATGAGTATAGTCAAGAAAATGAAATATATCTTTTCCTAACATCCTAAATCGGAGGGCTATATTCAAGAGTAATACGAATATACAAAGAAGACTAGGTCCCTATCAATAATAATGGGCATGGGACCTTGGTAAGCCTTAGAAATACCTAGGTTGAGACTTAAAAGAATATGGACCAAAGAAAAAAGAATGTCATAACCAATTCTTATCCGTTGGCCAAAGTCACATTTTAAAAACACTAATTTCATCGGCCACGGAAGAAATATAGAAAAAAATTAGCTACGAGGTGCCTTGCTGCTCCAACGTGGAACTCTGGTTCCATTGCAAGGCAACCGATGTTAAAAGAAGGAATTTTAGAAATGGAAAACCTAGATGTTTTGTTTATAATTTGAATAAGATATAATATAAGTTATGTAGCCTTCAGTTGTACACCAATTTTATTATTGGGTTATACCTGAGTATTTAAACACAAATTGGGGTTGGAAAAGAGAAACCATATCACTGTACAACAACCAAAGGGGAATTTTTCTGGCAATAATCCAAAATTACCTATATCTGGAGCGAGATTAGGAAAATGTTTGTCAACAATCGAGAAAGTTTGCCAAACGATCTACACCATTAAAACATGAAGTGATATCTGGAGCATGAAAGGTGCCACCAAACCAATTCCAAATAGAATGTAGAGCCGCCCTTGATGGGATTGGAATGGCTGACGATTGGCTCGAAGGATGTAGAAGCATGCAAAAAATTTAATAAACACTGTGGATATATATATATATATATATATATATATATATATATATATATGCTTTGGTTAGAAACAGACAAATATGAAAATAACCTATGATGAGCAGTAAACAAGTAACAACAATATATTCATAAGTTCTGTTAGAGCAATCAGTGCGCAGCAAAAAACCAGAGACAACAACAGCATAAAAGCATACACAAAAGACACAGAAGATTAACGTGGTTCACCCAACCATTCTGGGCTACGTCCACCAAACATAGGCATCGACAATCTTTATTATCAAACAGGAGATTACAAGATATTCAATTTCCTCACAAACTCTCACACACACCTTCTAATCCACATGGACACCTGTTTTATAGCTAAGAGAATCTAACTGCCTCATAAATCCTCTTACAACAAATATAGGCTGCATTAACTCTCTCCCAACAAAATAGAGCTAATATAGCAACACAATCTGATTGTTGTCACCTACTGAGATTTTTGCCTATTTTACTAAAACCGAAAATCTCAACAATCTCCACCTTGACAACAATTAGCCTGATGCCCTGTTTCTTTATTACTTATTTTTTCTGCAAGCCAAGAGAAGCCAAACACCAACGCAGCTTCTCTAACAAAACTGGTTTCGTGAACATGTCTACACAGTTTTCCTTTGTATGCACCTTTTCAAGAGAGACTCCCCTTTCAGTGATAACCTGTCTTACAAAATGGTACTTAATTGGAATATGCTTTGATTTACTATGATAGGCCGGATTCTTAGCCAAATGTATTGCACTTTGACTATCACAAAGTAACTTGATGTTGTCCTGTAACCTACCAAACTCACCAAGCAAACCTTTCAACCAAACCACCTCTTTGCAAGCATGCGAAGCAGCAATGTATTCTGCTTCAGTAGTCAATAAAGCAACAATGTTTTGTAGCTTTGACATCCAGCTAATAGCTCCACCTGCAAGAGTAAAGACATACCCTGAAGTTGATCTTCTCTTATCCAAATCACCTGCAAAATTAGAATCAACATACCCGCAAACAAATTCACTACTCTTATTGTAAGTGATACAATAACTACTTGTGCCTCTCAAATACCGAAGCACCCATTTCACTACTGACCAGTGTTCTTTACCTGGATTTGCCATATACCTGCTGACAACCCCAACTGCATGTGAAATATCTGGTCGAGTACAAAGCATCGCATACATCAAACATCCTACTACATTGGCATATGGAATTCGAGACATATATTCCTTTTCTTCATCTGTATTAGGACATAAACTGGAAGAAAGCTTAAAATGGGAAACTAAAGGGACTGACACAGGCTTCACATTGTTCATACCAAACCTCACAAGTATTTTCTCAATATACTTCTGTTGTGATAGCCACAGCTTACCATTGCTCCTATCTTTGAAAACCTCCATGCCCAAAATCTGTCTTGCTGCTCCTAGATCTTTCATATCAAATGTCCTTGCCATCTGAGTCTTTAACCTGTTGATTTCTTCAATGCTTTTGCTTGCTAAAAGCATATCGTCAACATACAACACTAAGATAATGAACATGCCATTACTTAACTACTTAAAGTAAACACAATGATCATATTCACTTCTTATATATTTTTGACTCAACATGAAAGAATCAAATTTCTTGTACCACTGTCGAGGCGACTGCTTCAAACCATACAATGATTTCTTGAGCCTGCAGACAAATTTCTTATTGCGATGCTGAAAAAACCCTTCCGGTTGTTCCATATAAATTTCCTCATCTAAATCTCCATGTAAAAATGCAGTCTTAACATCTAGTTGCTGTAATTCTAAATCAAGCAAAGCAACTAACGCTAACACAATTCTAATTGAAACTATTTTAACAACTGGTGAAAATATCTCATGAAAGTCAATGCCTGCTTTCTGAGAAAACCCTTTTGCAACCAGCCTCGCTTTGTATCTGTCCTCTGTATCATTCACACCCTGTTTCACCTTGAAAACCCATTTACATCCCACAGTTTTCCTACCTTTGGGAAGTTCAACCAGATCCCATGTGCCATTCTTACCTAAGGCCATCATTTCTTCCTTCATGGCTGCTTTCCATTTGTCACTCTTTGAACCTTCTACAGCTTCCTGATAACACAAAGGTTCATCATCGTTAGCGGTCAAAGCAACTGAAGTAACATAATCATCATACCTTCTAGGAGGGCGTTTGATTCTTGTAGACCTCCTTAAGGATGTTTCTGGTGCTTCCGCAATTGGCTGACTACCATCTGTAGGAACTTATTCATGATCACCATCTGAGACCTGTTCATGACCTACATCTGAACCCTGTTCATAATCTGATTCTGAAACCTGTTCATGACTAGAATCTGAACTATGGTCATCATGACTATCATTAGAAGTGCTATCAAACTGAATGTGCTGAAAATCAGATACATCATCCTGTTTCAACTTATTATCTACATCTAACTGTACAAGAGAGGATTCATCAAACTTTACATCTCTGTTGATGATGATTTTGCGGGTAGTAGGATCCCACAATCTAAATCCCTTTGTTCCATCACCATACCCAACAAAGATATACCTTTTTGATTTTGGATCTAATTTAGTTCGCTGATGTTTAGGTACTAGAGCATATGCATCACAACCAAACACTCTGAGTTTAGAATAATCACAAGGGTGTCCTTTCCATACCTCTTGAGGTATCTTGCAACCTATTGCTATTGATGGTGACCGATTTATCAAATAACAAGCTGTAGCCACTGCTTCTGTCCACAACACCTTCTGCAAACCAGCATTACTCAGCATACTCCTTGCTCTCTCCAAAAGAGTCCTATTCATGCGTTCAGCAACTCCATTTTGCTGAGGAGTATAAACAGTAGTCTTATGTCTCTCGATCCCTGCATCCTTGCAATAGTTGTCAAACTCCTCGGAGGTAAACTCACCACCATTGTCAGTTCTTAAACATTTTACAATTCTACCAGTGATGTTTTCTACTAATGCTCTAAACTGCTTGAAAACTGTAAAAACATCAGACTTCCTTTTCAACATGTAGACCCACACTTTCCTAGAAAAGTCATCAATAAACGATACAAAATATGACGAGCCACCATATGAAGTTGTAGGTGTTGGACCCCAAACATCTGAATGGATATAATCAAGTATTCCTTTACTAGTATGTTTGCCTGTTTTAAACTTTTGCTTACTTTGTTTGCCAAACAGACAATGTTTACAGAAATCCAACTTTCCAGACCTTAGATTAGGAAGTAACTTGCGATCAGCCAAAATCTTTAACCCTCTTTCGCTCATATGGCCCAACCTTTGATGCCATAGGCGAATGGAACTATTGTCATGTTCAGACACCGTAGACACATGAACTGACCCTGTTCTTCCTTCTATCTTAAACAGATTTCCTACTTTCTTAGCTTTCATTACTAGTAAAATACCTTTGTAAATTTTCATTACTCCACCTTGAATTACAGTTTTATATCCATTTGTGTCAAGTGCCCCCAGTGAAATTAGATTTTTCCTTAAATCTGGTACATGTCTTACATCAGTTAACATTTTGGTTGTCCCATCAAACATTTGCAGTTGTATACTCCCTATTCCCACAATATTAGATGTGACATCATTACCCATGTACACGACTCCATCATTCACTGATCTATATGTCTTAAACCAGTCTCTATGAATACACATGTGGTTTGATGCACTAGAATCTAACAACCAATGTTGATCATGATTTTCCAAATTAACTGATAAGACTTCGTCGCTCATACCTGAACCAGATGCCGAACCTGTATCGGTCGTGTTCGTCTCCTTCTTCTCTGTCGATGAAGCTTCTTTAGAAGTTTGTTGTCACTTCCAGCAATCCTTCTTCAAGTGCCCCGATTTGCCACAGAACCAACACTTTACTTTATTCTTCTTTCCTTTTGACTTTGAACACAAATCGCTGCGCTTACCAGAGCGTCTTTCTCTCGAACGACCTCTAGCCATCATTGCCTCTGATGTAGAGGTGTCAGCATTCGACCGCTTCCTAGTCTCCTCGGACAACAAAGCTCCGACGACATCATCAAATTCAATGGTTTCTGATGAACTAAGACTTATAGAAGTAACAAAATGATCCCATGACTCGGGCAACGAGCACAATAAAGTTATGGCTTTATCCTCGGATTCAAATTTTACTTCTATGCTTTCTAATTGCACCATTAGAGTATTAAAAACATTCAAATGATCAGTAATGGAAGTACCTTCCTTCATTCGCAAACTGTATAGCTGCCGCTTCAGGAGAATCTGATTTGTCAAGGATTTTGTCATATACAGCTTCTCCAACTTCGTCCACAAACCAGCAGCAGTCTTCTCTGACACGATGTTAAATAAAACATCATCATCCAAACACAGTCGAATACCGCTCAAGGCTCTTCCATCCAATTCATTCCATTCATCATCTGTCACGGGGTAAGGCAGTTTGGATCTGCCCAACAACGCCTTCGCCACGCCTTGTTGTACCAGCAGATCATGCATCTTTACCTTCCAGATCTCGAAATTGTTTTTGCTATTAAACTTCTCAATTTAAAATCGGGCACTCTGAGTTTTCGCCATCGCGTTTAAAACAAAAAATATCCAAATCCAACTTTTAAATACCAGAAGTTAATATTTACAAATCGCCTATGCCTTACTGTACCAAATCCCTTTGTTGTTTGAATTGCAAATTACAGTTTAAAAATAGTGTAAACGGATTTGGTGCGCCGCAAATCATAAAATGAACTTGGCGCTTGCTGACCAATAACCGCGCGTTTATACCTCTGAATTCCGCGCCGATTCTGATCTTAGCGCGTTGGCGCGCTTCTGAATATCGGTCCAGCGCCAACGCTAGTTCTTGGCGCACCTATTCAGGGAATATCTGCGCCAATAGCCAAAAAACTGTTGAAAAAAAAAAAACGAAATACTCCACCGTGAATGCACTTACTGATCAGCGTTAAACATCATCGGCTCCACCGTTGAATAGCGTGAACATCGTTGGCTGGCTCCACGGCATATGCAGTCAATCTCAGTCATACGCACATACACACAATGTCTATTTCTATGTGCTGGCCTTCATAGCAATCAACACGCACCCACAACCATTCCGATATGGTTTAATCCCACTCCCACGCAGTTTCAACAAAAACAAAACTTTCTACGCTTTGGCATGCGCAGGTCCACCGTTTAGCACTGTCACTTAAGCCTCCCACGCAGCAGTTGTATGTCACGTGGAGTGTATGGGACATACGCAGTCACATACATATCGTTCCCTATTGATGAGACCAGAACGTGAAAATGAGTCGTGGTATGATGGTCTTCAATGTTCAAAGATTTTTGTAATATGGGCTATTAGGTTAACCTACATATGTATATAAGTGATGTGGATAAGCTTGGAGGTTATACATGTGCATCGAATATTCTAGAAGGAAAGTCAACAAAATTTAAAATGAATTGTCAATTATGCATAATTAAATCTTTGTGATGCCAATAAGGTTGTGTCGACCCTTTAAAGAAGACACAATTTTAAAGATATAAATAATGTAAACCTTCGAGAATCAATAACATTTGTAGTGGCCTATGCCACGAGCTATGGCATTACGAGAATCGTAACGATATCATGATTCACGGCATGTCAAGAGCATGGCCCTCTTATCTTAATCAAATCTTCTTTGGGGAACAATTATACAATGAAAAAATATATAAGTGTATGTAATTAAATGTGCCAAAAGGGGTTTGTTTGGGGTAGCTCAATTAGTAATGGCCATGGAAATGAATTCTCATAGAACAGGAAGTCTTGAATTCAAATGTCGTGCTACCCCCGATCAGGATGAGAAAATGGACATGATGAAGGTGTAGTCCTATCAAACTTGGAAAAAAAAAATTGCAAAAGAGAGGAAATTAATAATTAAGGAGAATACTTCCATTTTCAAGTCTAAAAAGGAAAATAAACTCCCAAGATCTTAGGAAATATTACGAAATGTGGTTCTTAAATAAATTCCTAATGAATATGTAACTTTTTTGCAATATAGCTCCTCGTATATATATAAGTATTCTTTTTTTTGTATAGTTGTTGAATTATATAGTAAAGATGATAAATATATATTACACATAAAAAATAAATTATATTGTTCCAAGAGGATTGCACGGTAAATTTAGGGGGATGTTACCATTCTTACCAAAGAATGAATACATTTATCTTCATAGTAATGTCACTGGTGATACTTTTTTAATTGAATGGACAACTTGATTCTCATAGAGTAGTAGTAGTGTCTTAGTGTAAGGATATAATTATTTAAAGGAAACTTCTATTGAAATTGGTAGTAATGTGAGGGGAATGCTTTGTGTAGTGTGGGGACAACTTATGGAAACACTTTCTCATTAATTAAAAAAAAACCAAAACATACAAATTAAGAAAAAAGAAAAGAAAAAACCTATATTACGTAGTTGTACAAAAATGCAGTAATGAATATGAAAACTTAACAATGAACATGAAGAGAATTTAGTAGGGTAATTAAGGTGTTAACATAGGAATTATTAACCAACATGTTTTGGAAATGATATTTTCACACCATAAGATGCTCTCTTTGATAAGAACTTCCCTCCCCACTTGTCATCACTCTGCACCATTGGATTATATGTTAGACGATTGGAGGATGTTTAGTCGTTCGATCATCATAGGAGAAGGTAGTTGTAAGAATGGCTTATTAAACCCTGACCCCCTTGTATTTTATTACAACTTTTCTCATTTTTTTAGAGGGTATATGGAGAAATATTCGATGGTCAATCATGCTCACCTTGACAATTAAACCCTTTCCACAATAGTAGTTTTTCCCCTGCATGTTCTTGTATACTACTTTTGGCCCTAGTGTTAGAATTTCCAGGTACCTACTAATCCTTTCTATTGGCACTTTGATCATCATAGATGAAGGTAGTTGGAGGGAAGGGTTATTAAACCCTAACCCCCTTACATTCTCTTACGTTTTTCCTTGTTCTTTTTATACCTATGTAGAGAAAGCTTTGATGGTCAATCATGGTCACCTTGACATGTAAACCCTTGCCACAACAACAGTTTTTCCCCTTGCATGTTGTTTATGCTACGTTTCTCTTGGGTTTAACTATATCTAGTTTTGTTTTAAAACATGCTTATCTCATTTTCATGACTGGCCCAATAATATTTAATACTGAAGCAAGGATTTAACAAAAAAAATAGACAATATTAGGTTTATAGAGACAACCACTAAAAGTGGACTGTAAATAAAAATATGGGCCTTATATGGCTGAGCATTATGGAAAATCCCTAAAAAAAAACATGAACATCTCCTAATTTGATTAAACCCTAGGTCACAACCTCCATATTTCAAGAAGGTTTCAGCATAAGAACCTATAAATACAACAATAAGACCTTGATAAGAATAGGAAGGAAGCGAAGTAATGTTTTCCAGTTTGAGCAAGGAAACCCTATTACTAATAAAGGCCCAACATAATACCTACAAAAATGCCACGACAAGAAGGAATAATTAATTTAATAGGGAGACAATCTCAATAAAATACATGCAAGGTATTATAAACAGGGTTATACCTATGGAAGGGGTTTAAAAATCCATCAAAAATATTTTTCATATACCTATAGGAACATAAGATAATAACTTCTTAAGTGTTAAAATACGAGATAGGGTTGCTAGTTCTTCTGACATAAGCCAAAAAAATTGCAACTACATGTGGGTTGAAGTGGTTGAGTTGTGGTTTAGGAAACCATATCCAAAACCACTTTGAACCTTAGTTATGGCTCCATTGGATGAATCAATGCAAACACAAAAGAAACATTAAAAATAAAATTAGAGCAGGTGGAGTAAATTGTGTTAAATAGAAAGGAAGCTTATGTATTGTGAAATTGAAACAAAAACTTGGTGGCTTGAACCATAACCCTCACTTGCATATTGAATTCGCATAGTGAAACATTAAAATCTCCTAATTTGATTAAACCCTAGGTTGCAACCTCCATATTTCAATAAGGTAGCAACATAAGAACCTATAAATACAACAATAAGATGTTTTTAAGAATGATAAGGAAGCAGAGTAATGTCTGCCAGTTCGAGCAAGGAAAACCTATTACCAGAAAATGCCCAACATAATACCTTCAAAACCTCCATGGATAGAAGGAAAAATTAGTTTAATAAGGGGAAAATATCAATAAAATGCATTCAGGGTAATGTAAACAGGGTCACACTTGTCAAAGGGGCTTGAAAAGCCATCGAAAATATTTTTCATATACTTGTAGGAACACAAGATAATAACTATGTAAGTACTAAAATAAGAGATAGGGTTGATGTTTCTTCCGACATAAGCCAAAAGAAATTTGCAACTACCTTTGGGTTGAAGTGACTGAGTTTTGGTTTAGGAAACCACATCCAAAACTGATCTGAACCTTTGCTATGGCTCCATTGGAGGAATAAACACAAAAAAAAATGTAAACTTTGAAACGAGAACTGATACTGTTACCCGTTTCGTAGAGATAGCAAAAAAGTGACCCGATTTTGAGAAGGGGCGATGTAGAACGCACATATTTTTTTTAGAGCATAGTTTTTGGAACTTTAATTTTTTTTATGTACATTATGTTTTAGAATGTTAGCGATTTGCATGCTAATTTAAAAAAGTGGTGATTCTGCATCAAGACCTTTTTTTAAAAGACCTATTTTTTTTACTTTAAATTTTCTATTGTATGAAATGTAAATAATTATTTTCTAAATTTAACAATTTTTGAAGTGGTCTTCTTCTTCATATTTTCTTGTTGTTGTTGTTGTTTTTTTTTGTAGTGAGATTTTTATTGTTTTGCATATTTAAAGAAGAAGGTCGATATTTTGAAATTTCCATATTCTACATATTTATACATCGTTAATTAATTTTTCAATGCACATGAAATAATTCTCTAAAAAACAATAATTTTTAATGATTGACATAAAAATAACCATTTTCAACATAAATATAACTAAAAACTTACACATTTTAATAATTTTTTGCTAGAAATGACATGTAAAAATCACAAATTTTATAAGAAATTTTTAACTAAAAATGGTTAAATAATAGTTTTTTTTATGAATTTCATGTCAAAAAAATAATAATAATCATTGTTTTTTTCAAAAAATAATGATTAATATAAAAATTAATGCGAAAATCACATAATATAAATATTGAACACATAACAACATTAATTGAATGCTTATTCTTCTCATAAAATGTCAAAGTCAAAACATTACAAGTGTAACTAATTAATAGTTACAAAAAATGAACTTGATTTCCAAGCATAACTTAAATTTAATCAACAATATCACGTAATCCAAACTCTTCATCCTCTAGAGTTTCATCATTGTCCTCTTCCACAATATTTTATGCTTCATTTTGCTCATTTTTCTCTTCTAATGGATCTTTGATGTCTGCGAATCTCCCAATGTATGCCTTTCTAATCTTTCCATGTAATGGTGGTTGAGGTCCCTTTTCCTTTTTTGCCACAGGTGATTCACTAAAGTCCTGTTTCTTCAACCCAATTTCTTGCATTACATCTGGAAGAAATTGAAGAGCATTAATTCTTTGCTCAATAAAATTGCACTGTATTGGATCTTTTTCAATGGCAATGCAATTTCTTCCTTTTTGAAAGCAACATGATAGTGTTGTACCTAATTATCAAGCACAAAAGAAATAATGAAGTAAATTAGTACAATGACATGTAAATTAAAATTAAGAAAAAAAATATTGAAATTAAATTTCATATAATACAACTTACCTGAGCTAGAAAATAAATCCAGAACCCAATCTCCTTCATTTGAACATATGTCTATAAGATAGTTAATCAATAACTGTGGTTTTTTATAAATGTTAACTATATCTCTTTTTTCTTCTTTGTCTTCATATGTTATTTTTCTCACAACAACATCATAAGCCAGTACTTGGCTATGACTCTTTCCATCTACCCGATTAAAAATCATAGACATATAGCTATCATATTTTGCCCAACTATCAATATGGATGAATTCACAATCATTTATAAATGGTTGATCGTCACGGTTAAGAAGATTTGACTTTTTCCTATAACATGAAATATTAAAAGTTCAATTAACTTGTACATAAATGAATTTTTTAACATTAATCAAATATAAATTTTTAACATCTTACCATGTAAGTTTTATCCTTGAGTTTGCTTTCCCCTTGAAGCTTGACAATAACATTGCCAATTGTTTGTCTGAATCGAGGAGTAGGATAAAACCTTTTCGTATCAATCCAAGATGTTCGAGTTATACAAGGGGTAGAGCAGAGTATCTGACGAGAATAAGTTCTATCAACACTCTCATTTCAAGTGAATGTTGTCAAAAAGATTGCTTGAAACATATGGATTTCAAGTTTGCTTTAGAAAAAAGGAAGAAATATTTGTCAATGAATAAAAGCATGCAAAATTCATATTTAGTTGGGTGCATGCAACTACATTGTCATGTTATGATTATCATATTAGGTCTTTATTTATCTGTAGAAAGGCTTTCAAAAATTTTCGTTCGATAGGTAGTTTTTGTCTCTCAAGAATCTAAGAAAATTTGGAAAAGGATCCCACCCACATTTTATTCAGAATTACATCATAAATGACAGTTTGGGCCATTATCAAATATTGAAATGTCATGGATGAAAGATTTCTTTTCAAAGCATGGAGAGTGTGTTGAAAATGCAACAAGATGATGGAGCTTAGTGGAAATGAGTCGCCTTCACTAAGTGGGCCCCCGGGCTATTTTTGGCGCAAAGTCTATTTTTAGACTATGTCTATTTTTAGACATATGGATCATGGTCTATGAGTTGCAGGATGCTATTTGTGGATGATTGGTCATGTTGGTAAAAATAGATGGAATTCTATTTTTAGACATATGGGCGGAGTCTATTTTTAGACTGCCAGGCTAAAAATAGAAAAGTCGAATATTATTAGCTCTTAATAATATTTGGACTATAAACATTATCTTATCCTCTTGGAGCACTTCAGTTCGAGCTACGGATGTGGCACATGCAGCTGCCAAAAGGAAATACACTTTTCTTATGGGTCAGTTGAGCTATTGCATGATGGACTTCAGTTAGAACTCAAGTGGTTGAGTTTGGTGGAGTTGATTGAGGAGTTGATGGAGTTGTGTTCAGTTTGACTTGGTTGAACTAGTTGTATTTAGTCTAACTGCAAAATACACTAGTGATGAGTGATGTGAATTAATTATTAATTAATTCACTAATTATTAACTCATAAATCAACTAAAGAATACATCAGTTAACTCAATGCATAGACAGTTCAATGGAGACAGGTGTTAGAGGTGAGTGAAAGGGCAAGACAGCTGTCAGTTGTGACTATAGTTGTGCATGAGATTTGCACAATCAATGGATTGAGTATTGCCAATGAGGATTGCGTGGTTCCGCCAAGGGAAATGCGAGTTTGGATCAGCCACAATCATCTATTCTCATGCAGCATTACGCAGTGGAGGCAGGCAAGCAGCGGAGGAGATTTGAACCTGTGATTGATTCAGATCTGAGCTAGTTTGTGTGTAACAGGTGGAGATAGTATTGAGTACTTGCGAGGAGTATTGTACTATGTATTGTTACATGTTCTCAATCAATATAATATACAGATAGTTGGGGGTTTTCAGCTGTATGCTTTCCCCGTGATATACTGTGTTGATATGTGTGATTGATGCTTCAATGTGCGCATGTGATTGTTTCTGAATACTACAAATTGATGATCAATAGTAGAGGAGGTTATGTATTATGCATGCATTCCAAAAATAGTGTATAATCAGGATAATCTCTGTGAATAAGTGTTATATTATTCAAAATTTCTACATGGTATCAGAGCAAAGTTGATCATCAGATCTATTATTCAGAAAGTGATTACATTTTATTTCTTCAGGCAGAGTCTGTAATCGGGCCAGGTAGCCTCTGGATTCATCCTTCTTTTGGAAGGTGAGATATCCGTAAAAGCCCATACAGTCAATCTCTGTACGAGAAATACTTTGTTCTCACGAATTTTAGATCAGAAGTGGTTGAGTTTTGAGCTGGTGGAATTCGAATTTGCAGCAGTGTTTTCTTGGTGTCAAAGTTGAAATGTCTTTCAACGGATTGCGATTGGAGTATGCTCTTGAAGGCAGCTCAAATTATATTGCATGGAAAGACAGGATGGAGGCGGTGTTAGATGACAATGGGTTGAAGGAGTTCATAGATGCTGAGGTCCCAAAGCCTACTGATGCTGCTCACATTGAGGTTTGGCAAAAGAAGACAGCAAAGTGTCGAAGAATTCTGCTGGAGGGCGTGAAGGATCACATTGTATCCAGCCTGCATGGAAAGGCTTCTCCATACTTGATGTGGAAAGCGTTGACAGATTTATTCTAAAGCAAGAGCGACCAGAGGAAGTTGGCGCTCAAGGATAAACTCAGAAACATTAAGTGTGAGAATGGAGACAGTATGCCCAAGTATCTCACGAAGTTCACCCAATGCCGGGATGAGTTGGGAAGTGTGGGGGTGACTGTCGATGATGAGGACTTGGTGATCTTGGCTCTCCTTGGTCTTTTGAAGAGTTGGCATTCCTATCAGGACTCTGTCAATGGTCGGGAGAAATTGCCAGGATGGGAGAGACTTTGGTCTGATCTTGTGCAAGAGCAGATCAGGCGGAATACCAGGGACGGATCTTCATCAAAGGCATCTCATGAAGAAAATTGCGCTTTGGCTACCAAAGCAAAGAAGGGTAAGGAGAAGGTTTCTCTTTCCGAATCCAGTTCTTCCAATGATGGGAAGAAGGTTGACAAATCGAAAGTGCAATGCTTTCGTTGTCATGAGGTGGGCCATTATGCTGCAAATTGTCCACGGAGGAAATCCAAGAAGGGATCCGGGGAAGGATCTGAAGGTGAGGCACTTGCTTCACAGTTTGAGTTGGATTTCACACTCTTCGCATGCATGGTTTCATCCATGGTGGGAAGTGGTTGGTTTCTTGACAGTGGAGCTTCTTTCCACATGACCGGTGACAAGAGTTTGTTCAGTACTTTGGAGGAGAAAGATCTCCAAATACTCATAGTGATGGGTAATGATGAGAAGTATAGTGTCTCAGGTGTAGGCACGGTTATTTTTCAGAGGGAGCATGGAGCTCGCCTTACCTTGACCGATGTCAAGTATGTACCAGGACTGAAGAGAAACTTGGTGTTGATCATGATGCTGGAAGACAGAGGCTATGATGTAGTCTTCAGTAAGGGAAAGGTTTTCCTTAGACACATCATCACTAGACAGGTGAAGCAGAATGGTTCACGGGTCAAGAACCTGTATGCTCTTGAGGTTAAAGATGCATGCAAAGCCTTGAGCAGCGAGGCAACTGATGGAGACTTGGTGGTTGAGAGGGAGCATATATTACCTCTCAACATGCAAAGCTAGAAGAAGTCTCAGACGATTGTGGAGGAGCCACGATTGGTGCAGCAGCTTCAGGAGGTTGTGGAGCAGCCACAACAAGGGAAGCTGAGAGGAGATCGAGTAGAGACATCTACTCATGCAGAGACCTCCAGTAGGGGGAAACTTTGAGCCAGGTGGGCTGAGGGATCACATGTAGCCATACCTCCAAGTAGGAGGTGGTGCGATATAGAGTGATCGTCCCAAGGAGGAGGGGCAGGATCCTTGAGGTACCCAACCTCTTGGATGAGACCTTGCTACGGGAGCCCCGATGTGTAGTAGCAAGAACTGACTGATTGGGTAGAGACAGATGCAGATGGAGCGGCAGAGAGAGCGACAGTGTAGGGAATCCTAGGACAGCGCATAGCTAGCAGGCTGCAACAATGCGAGAGGCACAAGTGTTTTGCACAATGCTAGGTGGCACAGAGAAGTGTGCAATGGTGCGAGATGCATGGAGATGTTACAGTAGCGTAGATGTCAGAGAGGGAGCACTTGTCAGCAGCAGGTAGAGCTTCAGCATCAGAGTATGTTCCTAGCCCAACAGAGTGGTCAGTTGGGAGTGTTTTTGTTCCAAGTGTTGTTGGAGCAAGTGGACCGGGCAAATGTGTTGCATGCAGAACATTCCAGAGTTGCAGGATAGGGGTGTAGATAATCCATATCTTGTTGAGAGGGAGTGTTTAAAATGCAACAAGATGATGGAGCTTAGTGGAAAGGAGTCGCCTTCACTAAGTGGGCCCGCAGGCTATTTTTGGCGCAAAGTCTATTTTTAGACTATGTCTATTTTTAGACATATGGATCATGGTCTATGAGTTGCAGGATGCTATTTGTGGATGATTGGTCATGTTGGTAAAAATAGATGAAATTCTATTTTTAGACATATGGGCAGAGTCTATTTTTAGACTACCAGGCTAAAAATAGAAAAGTCGAATATTATTAGCTCTTAATAATATTTGGACTATAAACATTATCTTATCCTCTTGGAGCACTTCAGTTCGAGCTACGGATGTGGCACATGTAGCTGCCAGAAGGAAATACGCTTTTATTATGGGTCAGTTGAGCTATTGCATGATGGACTTCAGTTAGAACTCAAGTGGTTGAGTTTGGTGGAGTTGATTGAGGAGTTGATGGAGTTGTGTTCAGTTTGACTTGGTTGAACTAGTTGTATTTAGTCTAACTGCAAAATACACTAGTGATGAGTGATGTGAATTAATTATTAATTAATTCACTAATTATTAATTCATAAATCAACTAAAGAATACATCAGTTAACTCAGTGCATGGACAGTTCAGTGGAGACAGGTGTTAGAGGTGAGTGAAAGGGCAAGACAGCTGTCAGTTGTGACTATAGTTGTGCATGAGATTTGCACAATCAATGGATTGAGTATTTCCAATGAGGATTGTGTGGTTCAGCCAAGGGAAATATAAGTTTGGATCAGCCACAATCATCTATTCTCATGCAGGATTGCGCAGTGGAGGCAGGCAAGCAGTGGAGGAGATTTGAACCTGTGATTGATTCAGATCTGAGCTAGTTTGTGTGTAACAGGTGGAGATAGTACTGAGTACTTGCGAGGAGTATTGTACTATGTATTGTTACATGTTCTCAATCAATATAATATACAGATAGTTGCGGGTTTTCAGCTGTATTCTTTCCTTGTGATATACTGTGTTGATATGTGTGATTGATGCTTCAATGTGCGCATGTGATTGTTTCTGAATACTGCAAATTGATGATCAATAGTAGAGGAGGTTATGTATTATGCATGCATTCCGCAAATAGTGTATAATCAGGATAATCTCTGTGAATAAGTGTTATATTATTCAAAATTTCTACAGAGTGTATGCCAAATAGAGAGACAATACATATTCTAGATAATTTTTCAAGACGAGAAATCTACAACTTATACAAAGAATATGCAGAAGGTGGTGAGGGAAATGGTCGATTTATTACATATCAATATTTTTTGAAGGTATGGAAGAAAGAATTCAACAATGTCTGTATTCCTAAGAAGACAAGGATGGGGATTTGCAGTAAATGTGCTTCTCTTAAATCAAAAAGGGATAAATGTGAAGGGTCAGAAAGAGGTAAGCATTCATAACTTTAAATTTTAAAATTGTATAGTCATCAACTATGAAAACGTATTTCTTAATGACTTTCTTTTATGTTGTGTAGATTCCATTGTCAAATAACTTCAAGAGCATTGTGAACAACAAACAAGTGAAAGGAAAAAGTTGTACAAGCATTGAAATAAGTGTTATGATAATCCGAATAAATATTTGGGTTTGATAATTGATGGAATGGACCAAAAGAAATCACTTTTACCGCATTTTGTTTGCACACCCAAAAATTTACAGGAGGAAAATTTTATTTAGTATCACTTGGTCGGTTGTATGGCCTTCAATGGGAAAATGTTGCCAAGGGTGTACTTCACAGCTCCAAATATTCATAATGATGCAAATCTGACAATAACCATAATTCATGATGTGCTTTCTCATTGGTCTGGTAATCTTCCTGAAGTTTTGTATCTACAATTGGACAACACTTGTCGTGAAAACAAAAATCAGGTTGTTTTTGGATATCTAAACATGCTTGTTGAATTGAGAATTTTTCAGAAGGTAAAGGTTGGTTTCCTTCTTGTTGGGAACACTCCTGACCATATTAATCAGATGTTCAGTCATTTTTCAATCACATTGAGGAGGAAGGAAGTTGGGAGATTTCCATTATTAATTGAATGTATTAAGAAATCATACATGCCAGAGCCTACTTTTTTTGTGTTGGAAGAAACTGTTGACATGCGAAGGTTTATTTTGGGATCGCATGGTGAGGAGAAATGCATTGAACAACTTAATGACATTAGCTTCCAACATCAATTTTGTATCAAAAAAATTGATGGGAAAACACTAATATGGGGCAAGAAGTATTCAACTACTACAGAATGGGCACCATCATCAAGTTTGGAACTTTTGAAGTTCATTCCAGATCATCCAATATTTGCATAAAATATATTGTTATTACAATCAGTTGCCGAAGTTCATAATGCACGCAAACATAATAGAGATATAAATGATTTTGATTGCCTAGAAGAAATTAAAAAATGTATTAGATATACATATGAGTACTTTGATATTGTTGATTCAGTTTGGTGGGAGTCATTTTTCAATAATCAAAGTGATATCATTTCAAGAACAACAAATGAAGATATACCTTTGAAAAATTCATTTATTTGGCCACAAAATATGTCAAATGAACATGAGGAAAGAAACATTGTTGAACAACAACAATATCAAGGTATTATTAATTCTTCATGGGCAGAGGAAAGAGAGATGTATATTGGTTCCAAAAGATCTCGTGCACAACGTAAGCCATGAAAGACCTTTACATGGTTTCATTACAGGATATTAAGGAGGGTTGCATGATGAAAGTGCTAGTAAATAGATATCCCAATGGCTATCCATTCTGGGTTGCTAAGGTTATAAAGGTCTTTACAAAAAATGAAGATGTTACAGGTGTTGAAGTGCATTGGTATGCTACAAATACACACCCATTCAATGGTGTGTATAAGCCAGAGATGGTAGTTTATAAATATATTTGGCAGAAAGAGAAAAAGAAAGGGTACAAATATAAATCATTGCCGCACAGACCTCTTAAAATTGGAGGATGTTAACATAATTGTTTATGACTTCAATTTAACAAAGAGAGGAACTCTTCGCTTCAAGACGATAGAGATTCTAAAAAGTTTGTTAGCAGAAAGAACAATGTTGAGATAGGAGTCTGCTGAAACGAGTTGTAGATCAAGAAGAATTTTGAAACCTGAAATGGTGGGCATGCATGTGGACTCAGATGGGGCACTAGTTGATGAAAGAGAGGAATATGGAACATCTTCATCGGCATCCAGTCATTCATCTGAAGATGCGAATTCTGATGGTGTGCAAGGAAATATGAGTGATTTTAAATAATTGTCTAAGATAGTTTATATAACTGATGTTTGCATCATATCTTGAAATAAAAAAAAATGATTTCAATATGGTGTTAAATGAGAAGTTGTGAGTCATTTTTATGTTGTTGGATTATATGTTTTAATTATGATGATTTTTATTGTTTAGAATATCTATAATGCAACAATAAATTAGAGATATAATGTATGTTTCATTCAATTTACAAATAATGACATTTTAATTAATTTAGTCATGTAAGTTGTTCATAATGTCATAGTTTTTTAATTTTATGGTTGAAATATTTCCAAGTTTTTTTGTATATGTAATGTTATGGTTGAAAATAATTATAATTTTAGCAATCTTTAGTGTGATGTTATTATATGTTTAACAACATGGATGAAAACTAATAGAACTTTAATGTGTTTCAGATCCCACTTTTTTATCTTTATCGTCATTACTAAAACATGTTGAAATTATACTTAGGGAAGAAAAATGTTATTCTACCAAAAACATTAGTGTATTTTTTTCCTCAAAAATAGTTGTTTTTTTTCACATAAAAACCAACCCTAAAAAAAAACCATCATTCCAGTATCAACACTTTTCGTTTTCAGGGTGTTTTTGCACAATTTTTTCACGAAAAATTCGTTTTCACTGCCATTTTTAAAACATGTTCAAAATTGACCCTAAATTAAAAACCATCCTTCTAGTATACACACTTTTCATTTTTAGCACTATTTTTTATGTTTTTTCGGGGTTGTTTCGCCAGAGTTCCCGTTTTGAGTTTATGGTTCTCATTTCAAAGTTTACATTGTTATTTACTAACATGTTGCTCCACTATGCACCTGCGTTGGTTCTAGAAATTCAGGAAAAATAGAGAGAATCGTGAAGCTTCTTATTCCAGAAGCTTCTAGGATCTATTGTTGTAACTCTTTGCCTCAGATAAAAGCCTTGAATCCTATCCTATCCTACCTTAGATTTTTCATCCCTTATCCCCTAATCTCAACCTCCCATCAAGAGTGGCTCTCAAGCCCTAATTGGTTAAAGGATAAGAATTCATGAACTACCTCCTTAACCTACATATTCACTGCCATGCATATGCAAGGGGTTGGATTTTGGAGAGTGATTCTACCCTTATGCTGCTGATGTGAGAGATATATTTCCATGGATTAGGGTGATTAGAGGTGCATTATATGACAAGGAAAAGACAAGTCAACTTGGAGGAGCTATTTTACGAGATCAACACCTATTTTTGGTTGTAAATCCCTCCATTTCCATTAATGCAAAGAGGTCATTGTTTTCCTATATATGATGTTATGGTTTCATAACAAAGTTACCGATCAAACGAGAACTATTACCTCAAAACGGAAACTTCCCCAAAAAACATGAACTGAAAACGAAAAGTGTTGATGCTGGAATTTTTTTGTTTTGTTTTGTTTTTTGGGGTTAATTTTCAACTTTCTTTAAAAATGGAAGTAAAAGCTAATTTTTTTTTGTGCAAAAAACACCCTGAAAACAAAAAGTGTTGATGTTGGAATAATGTGTTTTTTTGGGTGTAAATTGTCAACATCTTTTAATAATGATGTTAAAGATAGAATATCATGACTCTGAAAAACCTTAAAATTCCAATGATATGCATAACATTAAAGATAAAATATCACGTCTATAAAAAGTCTTAAAATTCCAACGATTTTCAGGCATGGCATTAAAGATAAAATATCACCTCTATGAAAAGCCTTAAAATTCCAACAATTTTCTGCAAGATTATTACCATTTAATTTATATTAATTTATTTTTATTTTAAGTTTATCATATTAATATCAATTTATTAAATATAACGTTTTTTTTATATAATGTATTGAAGAGAAACACTCTAGTTATGATGAATGAACAATTTTACAAAACAAATGAATTCATATGTTATTTTGGAGTTTTGATATTCTCTGCATTAAAATATTTGTTTTCTTGGAAATTTGTGTAAATATTTTATTTTTAAATAATTTTAACATTTTGAATTTAATAAATCCAAACAAATAAACATATTGAAGATTACACAAAAAAAAAAATTTGTCGTTTCCAGAATCTTATCGACCGCAAAGGAAGTACACCATCAACAAAAAATTGTTCTCCTAGGCTTATTACTTCTACATACTTTTTACTTTGACATATATATCCAATCAAATATAATGAGAATATGAAAACATTACAAAAATAAAAACTAAAACAAAACAAAAAACACAAAAAAAAAAATTAAAAAATAATAATAAGTAAATAAAAATATATATTAAAACATAAAGAAATTTAAAAACATTTAAAAAATACAATATAAAAAATTATATATAAAAAAAAAAATGAAAAATAAAAAATAATCAAACAAAAAAAACACAATTAACTTATAAAAGATAAAAATTTAAACGAACAACTAAAAACTAAAAGATAAAAGAAAAACTAAAATATAAAAATATAAATTAAAAAAAAAAAAATATTTCAAAAACAATATAATTTAAAAAAATATTTAAAAATTTGACAAAAAAAAAAATAATATGGTTGATATATATATATATATATATATATATATATATATATATATATGAAATTGAAAAAAAAAATATAAAAACAACTAAAAATTCATTAAAAAAAAATTGAAAAAAAACATTTAAAAAATCCTTAAAAAAACAAAAAACATTTTAAAGAAGAAAAAAAAGCATTTAAAAAAAAATAAATTTATAAAAAAAAAATCAAAACCCATGGGGCGAGCTAAAAGCTACATCTTAAATAAAAGATATTTATGGAAAAATGAATAAAAAAATTGAAAAATAGCAGATTTTAAGATATTTTTTTTTTAAATGATGTCATTTAAAGTGTTTTTTTAATGATTCATAAAATATATAAAGTAAAATAACAAAAAAAAGTCAAAAACATAGAAATAAATTTTTCAAAAAACAATATATTAAAAAAAAACAAAAAACTTTAAAACAAAAATTTTAAAAAAGAAGAAGAAGGAAACAACAACAACCAAAAAAACTAAATAAAAAAACATTAAAAATAATAATTAAAAAAACATTTAAAAGAAAAACATTAAAAAAAAAACTTAAAAAAATATGAAAAAAACTAAATTAAAGAAAACCCCTTAGCTCCCAAACCGCCAAGGGTGAGGCCTAGGGGCGGGAAAGTCGATTCTCAGAATGGAGTTCCCCAGCCAGTGGGTTGCGGGGCTTGACCTTGGGTGGGCGGGGAGCTAGGCGTGGATGTTGATTCTGCGAATCGTCTTCCCCGCCAGGAGGCCACGTGGCATGGCCCTGGGCAGGTGGGGAGCTACGAGCAACTCCCCGCCCGCTCAGAGCTTGGCCCCATGGCCCCCTCAGTAGGGAAAGTGATTTCATTTGGGAATCGACTACCCCACCCAGGGAACCACAGGGCTTGGGGCCTATGTGGGTGGTGAGCTGGCCATAGCTCCATGCCCGCCCAGGCCCCGAATTTTTTATTTTTTCTTTCTAATTTTATTTTTTATTTATATTTTTAAATGTTTTATTTTTTTAGTTCTTTAATTTTTTTTAATGTTTTTTTAATAGTTTTGATTTTTTTTTTTAATATGCTTTTTTTCTTTATTTTTTAATGTTTTTTTAATTATTATTTTTAATTATTATTATTATTTTTAGATTTTAATTCGTTTTTTTATATATTTATTTTTTTAAATGTTTTAATTGAATTAATTTAAACAAAAAATTGTTTTGATGTTTTTTTTTTTTTCTTCTTCTTCTTCTTTTATTTTTTTTTAATTTACTTGTATCTTTTTTATAACTTTTTATGTTTCATATATATATGTATATATATGTTTTTTTTTTTAAATTGTATGTTCTGTTTTTTTTTTTTAACATTTGTTTTTGGAAAAAATACTTAAAATGTCATCATCTTTGAATATAAAATTCATAAAAAAATTATAAAATTTGTTATTTTTTGAACTTTTTTATTCAATATTTTATTTAACATGTTGTTTTTAGCGAAAAGGTCCTTAAATGCATATTTTTAAATATATCTATATGCAAAATGTGTATTTTTTTGTCGAGTGTTTAAAATTGTTAATTTTTAGTGACAATTATTTTATGTGTATTGAAGTATTAATTAACGATATATAAATATATAAAAAATCATAACCTCAAAATATTAATGTTATTATTTTTTTCAAACTTTGCAAAACAAATTAAAAATTTCATTATAAAAAAACATTGCAAAGAAAAACAAAAAACACATGTTTGAAAAAACCTTAAAAAATAAATATTGTAGGACGGAAAACAAGAAAATGAATAAGACAGCTTAAAAAATGGTAAAATAATCAACATTTAAAAAAATTTATTCACTCTTAATACATTAGAAAATTTAAAGTGTCAAAAATAAGCCTTCTAAAAAAGAGGGGGTTGATGCTACATTAGAACTTTTCAAAATTAGCATGAAAATCACTAACATTAAAAAAACAATGTTCATAGTTGATACATCAGAGAGTTTAAAGTGCCAAAAATATGCTCCAAGAAAAAGGTGTATTATGAATAACCACTTCTCATAATCAGGTGATTTTTTTCATACCTCAAAAAAATGGGTAATCGGTATAGTTCTCGTTTGATCGGTAAATATGTTTCATAAATTCAATTCCATGTTGATCTGTTGCATAAAGTGATTAGATTATGCTACATATATTTCATGGATTGTTGGCTTGTGTTATATGCATGTGCAGGTTCTAATGATAGCGATTGGAGCATTCAAGCCAAGGAAGGAGCGAAGCATATGACAGACTCCAGGTAAGCTTCATACTGTTATCTATTTACTTTAATGAAAACATTAGTCCCTTTGTCTTTTTGTTGTTCTAGGTCAGTCCACGAGGCCTAGGGAAGATACTTCTGTTTGCAGTCGTAGATTCCGCATAACATGAGGAATGCATGCAAAATGGCGTTTTGATGTATAATTATAATTTTTTAAGCTTTTATAATTTTTCTCAATGAGTTGGTATTTGTCGCACATGGTCTTGTGTCAAATACTAATCATGTTCACCCCTTTTCCTATATCTGAGACTTACACAAATCTTTGGTTTCAAAGCAAACCCATTAAGGCCAAGAGTGCATGAGCACACTCTAAAGCCTTGATATCACATCATTCATTGTTTGAAAGTGCACCAAGAGCCCTCCATGAGCACAAAGCACACTCCTTTATCCATCTTTCCCCTTCCTTCTTGTGAATTGCACCCTTCAAAAACCAAGACTTCCTTTGAGCACACTTCTTTGAGCTGAAGGAATGTGTCCTCCTTAAGAGCACTCCTTCAACCTAAAGAAATTTTCCCTCCTTGAGAGCACTCTTTCGACCTAAAGGAATGTGCCATCCTTGAGATCACTCCTTCGACTTGAAGGAATGTAGCCTCCTTGAGAGCACTCCTTCAACCTAAAGGAATGGACCCTCTTTGAATGCACTTCTTTGACCTGGAGGAATGTGCCCACATTGAGAACACTCCCTTGAATTGAAGGAATTCACCTTCCTTGAGCCTCCTTCAACCTAAAGGAATGCACCCTCCTTGAGAGCACTCCTTTGATCTGAGGGAATGCTCCCTCCTTGAGTGCATGAGCATACTAAAAAGGCAGGAAGCTTCCTCCTTCAGCCTTTTTACTTGCGTCATACACACTCCTTGCCCTCTTGAGTGCATGAGCACACTCCAAAGGCACGAAGCCTCCTCCTCTTAGTCCTTTAGCCTTTCAAAGTGCACCTCTACAACCAAGATCTTTGTTTTCCCCTTTTAATCACACTAAAAAGGCATGAATAGAAAATTTCCACTAAACGTGGTAGAATAGGAGATTTTTAGGCCGATAGTTTCATGTCATGAGTTATTGCAGATATAGGTATTCGAGAAATAGGATGGCAAGCATGTACAAGGTAGATCAGGTAAAAATAACAAACAAAGGAAGCATGGGAAAAAAGAGGAACACACATAAATCTTGATTAACAAAGCACCCTCAAGACCCCATTTGATCAAAAACCCTTTGGAGGGTAGAGACATCAATGTAGGTTTTAACCCTGTAAAGAAATTACCTGCATACGAATTCTAAAACACACAAAATAAACAGTGCGAGAACATAACACATAAAACACATATACATAGAGATTTTCCCCTGGATCCCAAAACTAGGAATACTAGCTTGATTTTTCATTATGTTCCTTTCAATGTTATAATACATATTTATACATGTTGAAGCATCCAATACCATGGACTGAAAACCATCGCATCCAAAAACATGTGCAAAAATCATGCACAAAACCATAGGTGGGTCCGCCCAACCTAACATAGGTTCCAAAACCAAAATTTTCCAGGGCGCTACCTCGGACCCCATAGAGTGGTGTTACCTGCACCCCTCAAACCCCCTGTGACCCCCCGCTATGCAATCAGTGCAACGAAGGGGCGGCTCTGCCCCCCCTCTAACCCCCCGGTTAACTATGTGGGCTAGTCGTGGAAAGAATATAACACAACCCAACATTCTCCCACTTGTTGTTTTCTTTCCACAGGGGGCCACAAGAGAGCTTAGTCATTTATCCAGCCCTGCAACGTCCATTGTTTCTCTACACCAAGAAAACTTCTCAAAGCTCATAGATTTTATCAATGCATCTGTAGTATTCTTCAAAGTGTCCACCTTTACCAGCAACACCTTTTTGTCTTCTATCATTTCCCTCACAAAGTGATACTAAACATCAATGTGCTTTGTGTTTGAATGATATGCAGGGTTCTTTGCCAAGAAAATTGCACTTTGGTTGTCACAATCTATCCTTATAGCTCCCTGTACTAACCCCATACTTGAACAAAATCTCTGCAACCAAACTGCTTCCTTGCTTGCATGAGTGGTTGCCATGTATTCCGCCTCTGTAGTTGATAGTGCCACTACAAATTGTTTCTTACTCATCCAACTGACTGCACCTCCAAATAGGTTAAACACATACCCACTTGTAGATCTTCTCTAATCCAGATCTCCAGCCCAGTCTGCATCAACAAAGCCACGAATATCCAACACTCTGTCCAATTCTGGTCTTCCTTGGTAGCACAAGCCATAACACTAGTGCCACGCAAATACCTAAAAACCCGCTTCACTAATGTCCAATGCTCCTTTCCTGGTTTTGACATAAACCTACTCAATACTCCCACTGCATGTGTAATGTCTGGTCTAGTACAGACCATTGCATACATCAGGCTACCCACTGCACTTGCATATGGAACATGGGAAATGTCCTCTTCCTCTTCTTGTGTCTTGGGACACTGTTCAACAGATAACTTTACACCTACAGGAATAGGAATCTTCACCAATTTATTATCCTGCATATTAAACCTCTGCAATATTGTCTCGACATACTTCCTCTGGTTTAACCAGAGCTTCCTCTTTTCCCGGTCTCTTTTAATTTCCATGCCCAAAATATAGTTTGCAGCACCAAGATTTTTCATGTCGAATTTGGAGGACAATTGGGTCTTCAAATCCTGGATAATTTCTTTGTCATTTCCAACCAGCAACATATCATCCAAATACAAGACCAAATAAATAACACGGTCACCAATTAATTTAAAATACACATAGTGATCTACTTTGCTTCTGGTGAAGCCAAGTCCCCGTATAAATGTATCAAATTTCTGATACCACATCCTTGGTGACTGTTTTAACCCATACAAAGACTTCTTTAACTTGCATACCAGTTCTTTCTTACCCTTCACCACAAAGCCTTCAGGTTGCTTCATGTAGATTTCCTATTTCAGATCCCCGTGAAGAAATGTTGTCTTCACATCCATCTGTTCTACCTCAAAATCAAAAGCAGCAGCAACAGATAAAAGTAATCTAGTAGAAGTTACCTTAGCAACAAGAGAAAAAATATCACCAAAATCAATTCCCGGCACCTGGGAATAACCTTTTGCTACCAACCGAGCTTTTTATTTCTCCACCTTTCCTTCTACATTTGTCTTCTTTTTGAACACCCATTTGTTGCCTATGGGTTTCCTTCCAATCGGCAGCTCCACCAGATCCCAAGCCTCATTTTTGTGCAAAGATGCCATTTCGTCAACCATGGCCTCTTTCCAGATTTTTCCATCCTCTGAATCTACTGCTTCCTTCACAGTTCTGGGATCATCATCAATAATAGATAAAGCAAAATTTGAACAGAAAGCAGATGAACTATACCTTTCTGGCTGCCTTCTTTCTCGAACCGATCTTCTCACACTCGGAGTTTGTGGCTCTTCATCTTCTAATTCCTCCTCTACTGTAGAGTTTGATTCTTCCTCCTTTAGCTCAAACTCTATATTCTCAGGTTCCTTTGGTTGGACTTCATGTTTAATAACATCTTTCACCTCTCTGAACACCACATCTCAGTTGTACACAACCTTCCTTGTTACTAGGTTCCAAAGCTTATAACCCTTTAAACCATCCTTATAACCAATAAAGATGCACTTTTCAGATTTACTATCCAACTTGGTTCATTTCTTGTTTGGAACATGTACATATGCATCACATCAAAATACCCTTAGATGTGAAAGAGAGGGTTTCTTACCAGTACATACCTCTTGTGGAGTCTTATCCTCCAATGTTGATGAAGGTGACCTATTGACCAGATAACATGCAATCTCCACTGCCTCTGCCTAGAATTCCTGTCTTAACCCGGCACCACTGAGCATGCTTCTTGCCCTTTCCATCAACGTCTTGTTCATTCTTTCTGCAACTCCATTTTTCTGAGGTGTATATGGAGTAGTCTTCTACCGTGCTATACCACACTTACATAATTCTTCAAATTCCTTACTGCAAAACTCTCCACCATTATCTGTCCTTAGTGCCTTTATCTTCTTCTCTGTTTGGTTTTCCACCAGAGTCTTAAATTCTTTAAACCTGTCAAAGACTTCAGATTTCTTCTTAAGGAAATATATCCATATATTCCTTGAGAAGTCATCTATAAATTATACATAGTACACAGACTTACCCAGTGATGGAACCTTCACAGGTCCAAACACATCACTGTGCACAAGCTCTAATATCTGTTTCGCCCTCTTACCACCAGAGGGGAAACTCACCCGATTCTGCTTCCCATATACACAATTTTCACAGAAATCAAAATCCAGAGAGCTATTACTCATACCTTCTACCATATCTTTACCATGGAGTATTTGAAGGCGCTTCTCTCCAATATGTCCAATCCTTTGATGCCACAGCATGGTCATCTCTCCATAGACCATTAGATTTTCTGCTCTACTTTCAGGAACCACAACATTGTTGCACCCATCAACAACCGTGCTACTTTGTAGCTTGTACAGAGTTCCAATCCGAACTCCCCGCATCAATACCAGTGCTCCCTGAACCATCTTGCATGTATCCTTCTTGAACACTGTTTTTACACTTGCATCATCTAGCTTGCTTACAGAAATCAGATTTCTGGCCAATGTAGGAATATGTAGGACACCCGGAAGTGTTCTAACCCTTCCACCTTGCAACTTCAACTTTATTTTTCTGTGACCAACGATTCTAGCCTTCCTATCATCCCCTTAGAAGACATCACCCCCATCGTATTTCTCATACTCGCAGAACCACTCTCTATGGGGAGTGAAGTGAAAGGATGCACCTGAGTCAATCAACCATGCCTCATGATCTACATGTGTACTTGAAGAAGCCAAGTACACATCCCCACCTTCATCTGAGGTGGTTTTCACCTCTGCAGAAGGAGCATCATCAGATCCATTTCCTTTATCAGGAGCTTTAGATTTACAATCCCTTTTGTAGTGCCCTTCCTTTTCGCATTTTTAGCACACCACCTTTACAAGTTTTCCTGGAGATTTAGATCTCCCTCTGGATTTAGATCTCCCACTCGATGACTTATTTTTGTTTCTGTTCTGGGACCGTCCTCATACAAACAGGGCATCACCATTCTGGCTATCCATATTTTTCCGTCTCATCTCCTCCATCAGCAAGGATGAGACTATTTTATCAAACTGCAAGGCAGTTGCATTGCTACCTATTGCAATAACCAGACTATCCCACGAATCTGGTAGAGAACACAACAAACTAATGCACTTATCTTCATCTGAAATTTTAATATCAACAGATGCTAACTGACTTACCACTATATTAAATGTGTTCAGATGCTCTATCACCGAGTCTCCATCTTTCATCCTCAGGTTATACAACTTTTTTCGCATGAACAATTTATTCACCAGAGACTTAGATAGGTACAAAGTCCCTAACTTGTCCCACAAAGCCTTCACTGTAGCTTCCCTTGATACATTCAGCAATACTGAATCTGAGACACACAATCATATTGTGCTCTTTGCCTTCCGATCCAACTTCTTCCATTCTTCATTGGACACTCTCGTGGGTTTAGTACCCTGATCTACCGTGATTCGCTGATCTTTATCCACCAACAGATCCTCCAACTTGAGTTTCCACAACTAAAAAATCTAACCATTAAATTTCTCGATCTCTATCTTTCCACTACTTGCCATCTTTTTTCACCACTAGAATTGATCTCGCAGATCTCCCACTCAACAGGGTCTACCATAGGCCCGAGTGAAACCCCTCAGCAACAAAGGCATCCCCTTGAAGCCAAAACAGCTTCGATACCAAATGTAGGTTTTAACCCCGTACAGAAATTACCTGCATACGAATTCTAAAACACATAAAATAAACAATGCAAGAGCATAACACATAAAACACATATACATAGAGATTTTCCCCTGGACCCCAAAACCGGGACTACCAACTTGATTTTTCATTATGTTCCTTTCAATGTTATAATACATATTTATACATGTCGAAGCATCTAATACCATGGACCGAAAACCATTGTGTCCAAAACCATGGACCGAAAACCATCGCGTCCAAAAACATGTGCGAAAATCATGCACAAAACCATAGGTGGGTCCACCCAACCTAACATAGGTTCCAAAACCAAATTTTTTCGCGGCGCTACCCTGGAACCCATAAAGTGGGGTTACCTGCACCCCTCAAACCCCGTGTGACCCCCTCGCTATGCAATCAGTGCAACGAAGGGAGGGCTCTAACCCCCCAGTTAACTACGTGGGCTAGTCGTGGAAAGAATATAACACAACCCAACAATCAATAATCGAAGTTGCTTGAAGAATGAAGATACAAGTGAAAACCATGTCACCATTGGAAAAATTCTATGTCATTATTCATTGTTAGTCCTAGTCATCAAAGATAGTGACATGTCACATTCTCATCACACAATGATGTGGAATTCATGATGTATTATTTTAATCATTGTAAAGAGAAATAAGTATACAATGAAGTGCCATGAATGCTAAAGGGTCATGGAAGTCCAAAGGACATTTAATACAAATGTCATATGTAATTGCAAAAGTCATTTGGAATTCCAAAGGTCACTAGAAGTTGGAAGGTCAAGAGTCATGAGGATGTGAAAGGTCATGCCTCAAGTTATAAATAGATCCTCATTTCTCATGTAAAGGACTTTTAACTTTGGCCTCTTTGACAAGGAATTAGGGAGACATAGTTAGTACTTGTGGGGAGCAAGTAGTGGCTCTAATGCTCCACTCTTGGAGCTAGTGGTGTTCATTGTATTTATGTATCATGGGACTCTTTATTAATAGTTGAAGCCTTTTGGCTAGCACATTTTCACACATGGATTGTGGATGTTTCTAATACTATCATTTGGATGTTTATTATTCAAGTTCACATTAACATGGATTGAATTAATCAAACTATTTCAGTGACTTCGACACTTAACTTATTGTAAATGTGTTGTAATGGTTGTAACAATCGTCACATCTATGTGAACTATTTTGCTTGATGTGATATGAGTCTTTCTCATCTTTGTGTGTCTTCATTAGGGTAATACTATTAATTTTCTCTTGGAGGCTCACTTTATTTCCCCCTTTTCATTAAAAGAACCTTGATATATCTGCAGTTGAACATTCACAAGGCACACTCACTAGCTCATTCAAAATAATATGTGCTTCTGTCTCTCATGCTAACAAATAAAGTCAAGGCATATCTTTAAGAAAACGTCAGTCGGGGCATATTCTATATGGGGCTCCTACTCCAAATGTTGTGAGGTCCAATTGGGACTTCACATCAGGGAGACCCCTTTGGTTGACGTATTTCCAACCCCATCAAAATATACATACACCTGGAAAGAACATATAATAAAAATGTAGTTAAGAATTTTTTAATTTTAGTAGTTCTATTTTATATGACGTTTGAATAATGTTGAATGTTTTAATTATTTAAATTTGTATGCAGTGCGGAGGTTCAAGAAAGGCTTTGAATGTTCTTCTCTCATATCTCCGTATTCTACATAATGAAATCTTTTTTTTCATTTGGAAATGAGTTTGATATATTGATTTTGTGCAACTTGGATTTGTGTTTATTCACTTCCATGATATATAATATTTCTTAATGTTTTTTTTTTTTTTCATTTAATATTAATTTTTTATTATTGGAAGATGTACAACAATTTTTATTAACTTTATTTTCGAATAAAATGTTTTAATCTTAAGAAAAATGAGAGCTTCCTCCACTTTGTTTCATGTTTTCAATGAACAAGTTAATGAGAACAGTTGCATAGAGCTATGAAACCACATGGAATGAAGGATGTGTAGAAGAGGGGGTAAGTGCAGGAGAATGAGCGTACGGTAACAACCCATGATTGATTTTCCATGTAAGTAAAATAAGACCAATGTCATGGGACACGTATTCCAAGTTGAATAGTAGGCAAACATTATAGTGGGAATCACTTTTGGTTTATTTATCGCTATGGAAATTGGCCAAGGAAAAGAGGAAATAAATGGAAATTTAATTGTGAGAAATAAAGGAAAATAATATAAAAGGAAGGTGAAGAGACACAAATATCCATGCAAGGGATATTAGAGAGAAAATGAGGAAAATTAAAGAAAAATGAGACATCAATGATAAAAGGGAATCAGGGAAACAGTTCAAAACTTTTTATCAGATTTAGCTTTGGATTAATTTCAAATAGAGAGAGGTCAAATAGAAGAGAGAAAGAATGTAAGAAAAGGAATGTGAGGGGAAAGAAAAGGAAATCAAAGTGAAATAAAGGAAAGAAAGGGAGAGAAAGGAGAGGAGGTAACATGTTGCATGTGTGATTTCCTTGCTGATATTTGGATGCATGGTGCATGCATGTGGTTGCTTGGTTATTTGTTGCCATTGGCATGGAGATTTTCCTAGATTGAAAGTGATTTCAACCTTTACTTTCCATTTCCTGGATAGCCATGATGTAGTGGGTCCTATATTTCGATTTCTAATTGGTTCTCATGTTCCCTAGGATTGCAAGATGGGATAGAATCTCTAGATCCCTAGAACAACTTGGGTTCTCTCGAGGTTGTGGGTTGAGATGGGATATCTCTAAATCCTTGTAATATCTTGCGTTCCCTAGAGGTTTTGGGATGATATAGAATATTAGAGCCCTAGACAACTTGGGAAGAGACTAATCTCATTGGTACTAGTGATTTTTGGATTGATTAGGTGAAATCACTGTGGTAGAGGGTTAAGGAGATTAGCCTCTAGAAGACGTGGTTGGTTATATTTTGGTTTAACCCATGTGATGCCACATTTATGCTTGGAATAAGGCATGGGGGTGATTGGATGAAAGAGAGATTTGATTCAACCAAATCTATGCTCTGGTGGTGCATGGAATTCCTGGACTTGGTTGGCATTTGCATATGTTAGTATGATCGTGGTATGATCTATTTTCTTATTATGATTAATGAGCACATGTATTAGTTATTATGTTGACCTTATGGTTGATTTGTCATGGTTTATATTCTAGTTATATGATTGGTTAGATGATTTTCTCTTATTATGGATTATGTTCATGATTTGATAAGTTATTGAATGATTGATGTATGTATGGGCTAACAAGAGTTGTTGTAGCTAGCTTGAGAGGGAATTGAGCCTTCGTGATGATTCGCTAATGAAGTTCAAAATTTTATGATCAGATATGCATTCATGACATGTAGCTTCTATGTTTATTATCTGTTTTATGAAATGTGTATCATGTATTAGGCATACATTTGTCAAGATCTTGCTTGAGTATCATTTGTTTGGAGTGGTTAGCATCATAGACCTGATTTTGGAGAGCTTTGGGCATTTAAGGGTAGTGACATGTAGGCCATCCCTGAAAAAGTAGGACAGATCCCATGACAACATGCACAAAAAATAAAAATTTTGGTTATAACCGCATGCAGGAAGGCTTATGGGTGCGGTTGGAGCCTCAGAACCACATGCACAATGTCTCAAGGGTGCGGCTGGGGTGTTAGGATTGTGAAAATGAGTTATAGCTCAAGGATTGATCCCTAGGAGTGGATGTCAGGCTCCTGAGTGATCTAGTGTCCCTAAGAGGTGGTAGTAAGTGTTCTGGATTCTAGGCCCCATTTTCATAACTAGAACTTGGAGGTTGGGTCATCTCATACTAATACTCAAGTCATGTTTACCCTAAAGAGCTTGTAAAAGAGTGGAAATGTGGTAGGAGGTGGTCACAACTACAAATGGAAATTTATTCCGTAGAAACGAAATTATTTTAAATTAAAATATGTTTCTTTTTAATGTGTAACTATTAACTATGTTCAATGGCTCTGATTATGGAGATGCATAAGAAGAAGAATGAAGGATTCTTAAACACTTTTTCACTCTGCATAACTTGAAATGTTTAAAACATATAACATTTTTTGAACTTTACATTAAAAAGAATTAGAAAAGTTTGAGTTATGAAAACTTTGGAGAGTTGATTAATTGTTCCTAGTAATGTGTCTACATGGAGTCCCTTTAATTGAGGTTCCTAAATACTAAATTTCATTTCACATATGTGAACTAAGTTCTTATTATATGATCTTACATTAAGTGTACTCTACCCTTATGGCAAGGTAGTTAGTTCATTGTGTGAAATATGAAAGTGCGGAGAAAGCTTTCATGGTATGCACTGTGGAAATGAAATGTTTGTCAAAAAATAATATTGCTTAGCGATTTTATCACTTCTATTATTTAAATTAATTTATGATAAAAAAATAAACTATTTATGTATTTTTTCATGCATTTTGATAAATAACACATGTTTTAATCTTTTTAATTTGTGTGGAGAGTGGATATGCAGGAAAGGCTTTCATTGTGCTTCTCCTATATCTCCATATTCCGCATAATGAAAGCTTCTTCCGCACCTCAAAATGAAATTGATATATTGATTTTGTGCAACTTGGATTTCTGGGTATACAATTGCTTGATATATAATATTTCTTGGTGTTTGTTTTTCTTTCATTTAATCTTAATTCCTAATTACTAGATGTAGAACAATTTTTATTATTTTTATTTTCAAATTAAATGTTTTAATATTAAGCACAATGAGAGTTTCCTCCACTTTGTTTTTTTTTCTCAATGAACATGTGAATGAGAACAATTGCATAGAGCTATGAATCTTTGCGAAATGAGGGATGTGCAGAAGAGGTGATATGTGTGGGAGAACAAAGTTGCATAGGGATCTTTATTATATAGACATGAAATTATTTTAAGTTTAAATGGAAAAATAGTATCAAATATTAAATGACGTATCTTTTAATGCATGTGAGAAAGGAGTGTCATGCAAGACAATGGGTATGCAAGAGAAAATTTAATTCATAACGTTTTTCATCTTTATATACATTCCATATTAACCCACAATTATTAACTATCTTCCGTGGATCTCAGTAAAGTGATGTGGAGGAACCATAATGATTAACTATCTCCACTATTTTTTCGACATGGAGTCATTTTATTTGAGCTTCCCAAATACTGAGTATCATTTAACATTTGTGAACTAAGTGCTTATTATCCAATATTAAATGAAGTTTACTTTCCCCTTATGACAAGGTAGTTAGTTTCATTGTGAGAAATATGAGAGTGTGGAGAAATCTCTCATTATGCAGACTAGGAAAACACAATGTTCTCAAATAACATCAAAAAATAATATTTCTTAATGTTTGTCTTGCTTCCATTATTTAAATTGATTTAAGATAGAAAAATAAACTATTTATGCACCCATTCATGCATTTTAGCATTTCTTTCAATTCGCAAAAATCTAGGGATCCCATACAATGAAAATAGTGAGCCTATATGAAATGTTGTGATGAAAAAAATGTGAAAAGTTTCATCTTTGGAAAAACTTAGAGAATGCACCATGGAATTTCTTTCTTTTGGTGTATTTGTCATTAAATTTAAGGATATTTTTCTTGATGCTTCATTTGATTATCATTTTCTAGAAAAGTGGTAAGCCAAATGTAGCAAGAGGAGATATGCATTCTCCACACACACCTTCTACTACACACCCCGCGTACAATTTTTGCTACACTACTTGCATAAATTTTCTTCATGCACACATTATATCTGAATATGAAACACCCCACCCCACATTTACCCACTTTTACAAGCTCACTAGCATAAGCATAAGCTGAGAGTTACTAAGTGATGGGATGGGGTCCCCTAGGGTCAATTTTGGCGAAAAAGCCCAAGTTTTGTTGTATAAAGATGTAAAGTCTCCACAAGTTGTGGTCATGAAGCACGTAAATAATTAAAGAGTCATAAATGGTTCCACCCTTCTTTTATGTAATTTGAGTCGGCTTTTGAAGATCTACCCATGGTCCGTGGACCATGGGATTGTATAAATAGATGTGTCTTAGGATGTCTAAAGTAGTGGAAGAGAAGTAATAAAGTTCGGGTTATGAGAGAAGTCTAAAGAGTTAGAGGAGAAGAGTAGGAAGAAAGGCTTTGCAGCTCTGTGCACAGAGGCCTAGAGTAGAGTCCACAACTAAGTGCGTGGACCCCTGTAGATGAGTGCACAGGGAAGTCTTCAGTCTGTAAGCAGAACTTAATATTAATAAAGAAGATTGTTGCAGAAATACTTGTTTTCATCTCTTTACTTCTGTTTATATGAATGCTCCTTAGGTTATAATGGGTTTATGAAATAATGATGTATTGATGTGCAACTTTACACGACTTATACTGTTATATGAACGTAATTATTGTTAACTGTTTATGTGAAGATAATCTGGTTGTATGTTGAGTTATTGAACACTTACACTGATTTGAGTAATTACTGGGTTATAAGTAATCTTTGATGTGCGTAAGTTGTGGATTCGCATACTCAGGGTCCACAAAAGACAATCGTAGACCTTTGCAGAGGTCTAGAGGCTGATTAAAGGAAGTTACATCGATAAGCCTGAAAGGCTTATCAATCCATGTGAAGGCAGATTTAGGGCATAAAATGACATAAAGCTCATCTCTGGTGTGGAAAATGGGTTCTCGCATCCCCCCATACTGCTTCGAGTGAGACTTCATTCTGCACTCCGCGGATTGATTTCGAAAGGGCCAGTAGTGTAGGGATTTGTTTGGCGAAACTAACTCTAAACCTGGGTCAGGACCCACTAAGCCAACAAATGGTTTCATTGCCGAGACTAGATCTATAAGATAACAGTGCGAGACCAAGATTGTGTTAATCTGACGGATGATGGACGAATTGCATGGGACCGCTCTCTTGTACATCATATTTGAGTGAAGAATTGGAGCACTGGCAGAATAGGTTACACAAAGTATTTACACTGCGATGTAATATAATGACTAAATCGTTGCGCTGTGTATCATTTGAGGTAAGAATTTTATCTTTTTATGATGGTTTTATTGATGTAGATAAATCTCTAGATGCATTTGAAAGGGAAGTGCCTGAGAAGCATCACTTCTAAGCACTGTATTTGGCTTTGCGCGCTATGCCTACATGGTGGTGGGGTACACATAAAGATAGTTTTGAAGAATGGCACGACTATAGGAGGATGACGAGGATGCGATTTGGTCGCCCCAAGGTATGGTTGACTGAGAAGTACGATGGGAGAAATGATACGCGTGATCATTTGGCAAAGTGGACTAAGGTTTATGGAATGGAGCCATGGCCAGAGTGGGTGCATATTTTCTGTCACACCTTAGACATCATCCCTATGAACTGGTATTTGGAAATGGAGCTCTGCCATGGCATCGCGGAATGGAATATCTTAAGAGAGGGGTTCGTGAGGAGGTTTAGCTTTGAAGAAATATTCAAAAGTATTGATGAAGCACTACAGGAGGTTAAGGCAACAATCTTCACAATTCCGCAAGATCCCTTGGAATTAATTCAACTGAATTGGATCACCTAGCTGCGCCATGTGCTGGAATGTTATGATATGACTACTGAAGGAGAGGATGAGGATCCAAGGAATATTAACATCCCCGAAGTAGAAGGCCACCGCGAAGTAGAGGAACCATAGATAGAGAACCCAGACATCATCACGCCACTGAAAACTAAGCAAGTAAACATTGGTACAAAAGATGAACCGAATTTTGTGAAGATAGGGGATTATTGGGATGATGCTATAGTGGACAAAGTCTCTGATTTGCTCCACGAATATCATGATTTATTCCCTGCCATATTTCTAGACTTGAAAGGCATCATAAGCGATTTGGGAGTGATGAAAATAACTTTGAAACCGAACACGAAACCTGTTAAGTAGAGGCCATATCACCTTAATCCCAAATACAAGGAAAAGGTCTGCTTAAAGTTGGACAAGATGCTTGCAGTGGGTATTATTGAACTAGTGGAGGAATTTGATTGGGTGAGTTCGATGGTTGTTCAGGAAAAGAAGCTGAAGGATGAAATAAGGATTTGCGTAGATCTCAGGAAGCTCAACAATGCTTGCGTTCATGCTCCTTTTCCAACTTTGTTCACAGATGAAGTACTGGATCATGTTGGTAGGCAGGAGGCCTATTCCCTCACTGATGGGTTCTCTGGATACCATCATATAAATATCACGCCAGAAGTCAGGAGCAAGACGACCTTTGCGACAGAGTGGGGATGTTTCTAGTATACAATGATGCCGATTGGACTTAAGAATGCATTGATGATCTTCTCGCGCGTGGTCATCGTGGTGTTTAAAGAGTTCATTCACAAGTTCTTAGAAGTCTATTTCGATGACTAGATAGTGTTTGGACTAGTTAAGCGCCATGTAGATAGTTTGTGCTTAATGTTGGATACATGTCGAAGGTATCAAATTGCACTAAACCTAAAGAAATTCTTGTTCCGCATTCCTTTTGGGATCTTGCTGGTTCATGTCGTATGCAGGAAAGGACTTATGGTGGACCCTACTAATATCGCGGTAGTAATTAATTTGGAAGCCCTAAGGAGTGTTAAATAGTTGCGCGCTACACTAGGCCATACTGGATATTATCGGAAGTTCATCAAAATTTATGCTCAGATTACTGCGCCTATGGAAAATCTACTGAAAAAGGATGCTACATTCTGTTGGGACAAAGAATGTCAGCACAGCCTGGATGTATTGAAGGAGAAAATGGTCACCACATCGATCCTAATCTTCCCAGCTTGGAAGAAGGAATTTCATGTACATGTGGATGCTTTATGTATTGCACTAGGAGCAGTGCTGACACAGGCTGGTGAAGGAGAACTGGATCACCCTATAGTGTTTGTGAGCAAGAAGTTGTCTAAGGCTGAAAAGAATTATTCGACGACAGAGCGTGAAGGCTTGACTATGGTGTACGTGCTGCAGAAGTTCAGACATTACCTGCTAGGCAGACATTTTAAGATGTACACAAACCATTTTGCATTGAAATACCTAGTCAATAAGCCTATGTTTGGAGGGAAAATATGCAGATGGATGTTGTTGCTTCAGGAGTATGATTTCAAAGTGATTGTAAAGCTAGGAAGGTTGAATGCAGGGCCAAACCATTTGTCACACATTGAAACCGGTGAGGTGTTACAGATCCATTTGGGCACATCACTCCCATCATCAGGATTAGTGTTTTAGGGCTCATCAAAGCCTAACTTCAATTGCTACATGCCCTAAACAAGTCAACCTTTTGAATGCCTCCTTCCTAGACAGTTTCATGGCCTGAAGAGGGACCAGCGTAGGTAGGCCCATGCAAGGGTGCGCTGTAGAGCAGTTAAGTCCATGCCAGGGTGCTCTACAGAGCACTTAGGACCTCTTTGAACTGCGCTAGGCGAGTTTGAGCAAAGTTCACATAGGGTTTGGGGAATATTCTTGTCTTTTGGAGCCTTCTAGAAGATACCCACACTTATCATCTCCTATGAGCTTGAAAATGGATGAGGAATGAGTTAAGATACCTCTTATCCTCTCATCCCTTCCTCCATGGAACTAATTATAAGTTTGGAAGGCCATTCAATACCCTCATTGATGACAAAACCTCCTCCATCTTCCTATAAATTGAGCACTCATCTAAGTGATCAGGGGCTAGAATTCGATGAATTGTAAGGAGATAATATTAGTTTGAGAATTGAGACTATTGTAAGTGTCGTTATGCTGCCGGAATGTCACGCTTATGATGTGATGTGGATGGAACCAAAGCTAGAGGAGTGACTTCGAATTAGGCTTCATGGTTGTAATTCTTCTTGCTATTCAATAAAGTATTTACACCTTTTTCCATATACTTATCTTGATATGTGATGCTTATATGTGTGAATGTATTTGATTCCATTTACTTGTAATCAATAGATCTTTTGCTTTGATTGGTTCTTTGTCTTCTGTTGATGTTTATAGGTACTTCTCAAGCATGTTAAGTACGGGAAGGAGCGACAAGACTGATACAAAGGAGACAAGAGGAAAGCGAAAGTACAAGTAGGTCCTCTCATTCTCTTTGTCTTATCTATTGTTTATAGAAAAAGGTTAAAGTGCTTTAAATTGTTGTTCTAGATATGGCTACTTATCTAGGGAATTAGTATTTATCCGTAGATACCAAATTCTTCATAACAAATTGGCGACTCCACTAGGGACGATCATCGTTCCAAGTAGCTTATCCACATCCTAGGACACTCTAGCAGACCTTACTTCCTTTCATTGATTGTCTTTCAACCTTTTGAAGTGTTTTTTGGTGAAATTTGTGCTTGTAAGCCCCTAGGATGGCCTCTCTAGCACCAACGCAAACTTGGTCTAGAGACAGAGTGTTGCAGAGCACCCCTAGCTTGACAGTGCTCTGAAGTGCACTGTCTCCCATTCAAGTCTGCGCTGATCCCTCTTAGGACAAAAATCCCTCCTCTGAGTAGATTTTTTGCCAAATTTCCTTCTGTTTCTGCTTGCTGAAATATCAATGATGCTTGTCTCTCTGAAATCAATTTGTGTTTCCTTTGCCAGCCCTACTTTGTCTTTGATTGTTTAGTGTTTCTTAAATTATTTATTTATCACTATCAATTCATTGTCAAAGTTGTATTATAGTTGATTAATCTTTGTTCGAAAGAAAGTGTCGTAAAAGTCTTCTTTTCCTTCGAAATAGAATTGTCGTAAAGTCTTCGTTCTTGTAAAAACATTGATTGATTGTATGTGCATTAGTTTCTTTTTGTTCATAATAACATTAAGGGAATTGAAAAGAAAAACTTGCAGCATGCATTGAAAACGTTTGTGTGTGCTCATAGGAATATTTTAGGGAAATTGCATTAGATTGTGCTCTTTGCTCTTTGATTGAAAGAAATCTGATTTATGTATCCCTATTAGCTAAGATTTTCATTGTTAAATTGAATGGAAAGAATGCTTATCATATTAGTTTCATTCTAGGAATTGAAAATACATCAAGTGGTGAACATTGAAAGGAAAATTATTAATCGAGATCAACTTAAAATTAACATCAATTAACCTAATGGAGCATTGTCATCTAATGCAAAAGATTTAGAGGTTCTAGGCTAGAGATGTGTTCCAGCATCGTAAAACATAGCATTTTTTGCTAACTTGTCTGCAATACATCCCGAGTGTGATATCTCATTCCACGTACGTGAGTGTATTGTAGCTCTTCCACATACCTTCGGGTATATAGGGTGGTGTTATAGTACGTAAAGTATAAAGGAATGCTCTCAATGTGTGGTTTCGCATTAGACAGCGCTAACACAGATTGGGCCTCCACGTACTTTCGGGATATATGGGAGGACAACACTAGGTTTCTACCCATCCCTAGGTAACCAAGTCGGCTGCCTTGTACACTATGATATAGCGAACACAACATTCGGGAAGATTTCCTGCCCGTACTTCACAGTTCGCCGGGAGGTATTCTGTAGTTCACAGTTGCTTGGTAATCCTTTTGCATAGATTATCCCTATTTTGTTTTGTTATCTTATTTTGATTAAAATAAAGTTAATTGACTACGGATAACATATTCCACTGTCACTCCTTAGTTAATCTTAGGTTGAAACACATGGCAACAACTCCAGAGTCTACCGATCAAGGAATTCCTTTTGAAGGGAATCCTAGTCCTTTTCCTCCTTTTGGAAATATTGGTGCTCCTTATATGGCTACATTGTCCCTTCTGGGACTTACCATTGGCTTTCCAGTATGGTTGTTCCCAACCTCCTTGGCCCCGCAAGTGAATATTCCTACAACTGGAAAAAATCAACCTCCAATTGATCTGAAAGTTGACCCTTTGCCTTCTTCCTCAGTTGTTTCTTCCTCCCCTCCTTCCTCTTCACCTGGTGAAAGTATTGGCACTAGTAACCAGGTGGCTAAGAAGAAGAAGAAAGGGAAGAAGAAGAAGAAAAAGAAAATTCAGCAGGGGGCAACCAAGAAACCATTGCTTTGACTACAACTTCCAATGAGAAATCATTCTATAAGCCCCGCAAACTTCGATATCCTTGCAAACTTTGTACGGGAGACCATCTTCTTCGAAATTGTTCTGGAATTCCTCAGATCTTAGAAGAATGGTCTTCTTGTTCACATCATCCTGTGTCATCAACTTCTGGAGATCATGTTGGTGACACACCATCAACTAGTGGTAGTAAAGTTCATGGAAAGAAGGGTAAAGTTAAGTTTCCCTATAGGCTATGTGAAGGGAATCACCCCATTCACCTTTGTCCCTATGTGGATGAAGCCAAAAAAGTGTTGGATAACTGTCATGCTTCTCCGCAGCAACTTCCATCTGGTTACGGGATACTCTCCCTTAATCCTTCACTAGTTGATAAAGTGACTGACCCAAATCAACAGTCGGTCAAACCCACTCTCTCTGAATGTGAATCCAATGAGTCTACACCTCACCCATCACATGTCGAGAAAATAGTTGACCCAATTTCACCTTCAATTAATCGTACCTTTCCCGTAGAGATTGAGTATGATACCACTCAGGTTCTTTTTGTTTCTTCAGATTCTAATGAGTTTGGAGACAATCCTCCTGTTCCATCAAGAGAGGAGGAAAATCCTCTCATTCTCATAACATAAGGGGATAATACTCCTGTTTCTACGGTACCCCCTCCAAGTAGTCTGGTCACTTCCTTTAATTGGAATCGACTGGTAGGATGTCGTCTTCCTTCTTATGTGCCTTTTGAGATCATAGTACAGGTTTGTAATATGATTGTACCTGGCACTATTATAGATGAAGGTGCATCTGTGAGTATCCTTTCCTCCACTGCTTGGCAAGCGCTCAACTTGCTTCCACTTGTGCCTGTTACCCAAAATTTGTTGGCTTTTAACAGAGGAACCAATCAACCATTAGGGATCCTTCTTTAGTTGCCTATTACTTTGGGAGAAAAGATCATTTATCTGAATGCGATGGTAGTCCCAGGCCCTTTAGATTACAATTTAGTTCTTGGACACGACTATGTTTATGACATGGGAGCTATTATTTCAACACTCTTTCGAGTGATTTGTTTCCCACATGAAGGAAAAATTGTCACCATTGACCAACTTTCATTTCTCGGTCCAAATATGGCTTCCAATCAACCATCTTCCCTAAATGGTCCTTTTGTACCAATGGTATCATCCCCACCATGGGTTAATTATGTGGCAACCCGTTCCATGCCTACATCAACTGACGATCAATTCAGTGATGTTGTACATTATGTACTGGGGGCATTGGAACTAGATCTCTCTAATGGATTCCTTGCTGCAGATCCCTTATAGAGCATTGTTCTCCCATTTGATGAGAACCTCTTGGAAGTCATGTCTTATGAGTTGTGATCGAGGAAAATGAGGATGGTTATTTTACTGTGTCAACCTCATTAAAAAATGAAATAACTCCCATGAGAATAGTTCCTTGTCTTGTGTCAACCTCGTTAAAAAAAGAAACCAAGGATATGAGGATAGTTCATGGTCTTGTGTCAACCTCGTTAAAAAATGAAACAAAGGGTATGAGCATAGTTCCTTGTCTTGTGTCAAGCTCGTTAAAAAATGAAACAAGGAATACGAGGATAGTTCCTTGTCTTGTGTCAAGCTCGTTAAAAAATGAAACAAGGAGTATGAGCATAGTTCCTTGTCCTATTTCAAGCTCGTTAAAAAATGAAACAAGGAATCTGAGTAGAGTTCATTGTCTTGTGTCAAGTTCATTAAAAAATGAAACAAGTCCCCTGGAGCAAAGTTTCAAGTCGAGTCTTTGAGTAGATCTCGTAAAATCCCAGTTGAGTCTTTCACTTGATCTCGTAAATTAACCTTCATTCCATCCATGTGATAGCCATGAGTAGTCTACTTAGGTGAATGTAATGAAGCTTGGGGGGCATGCACCTAGAATTGAGTCGTCATGCTGGGGGCATGTAAGCCAATCTCAAGCATAGTTTTTCATGATTCAAGCTTGTGTAGAAATGAAATTGAATTCAGGCATAGTTCTTCGTTTCATGCTTGTGTAAAAATGAAACTGAATTCAAGCATAGTTCTTCGTTTCAAGCTTGTCTAAAAATGACATTGAATCCAAACATAGTTTTTCATTTCAAACTTGTGAAAAAATGAACCCATTTCCATTTTAACCCTCGTGATTTCCATTCTATCAACCTTTTCCGTCAGATGACCCTTGGATTTTCTCCTTCCATCGTCATTATCTACTTGGCCGTTCATACGCTTTCACTTGGTTGTTTTACCCTTTTTGAGGAAAATTTGCAATGAGTGGTCTTATTAGCCAGCCTATTCACATAAATCAACATGTTTTGAGAAGTTCCAACATCACCAGAACCAGTTGCTATCCTAGACACCACTCGTTCCTCAAAGTGGAGTTCTCTTTAAGCTCTTTTCAGAGTCTTTAAATATGAAAATATTGCCGAGTGCTTGTCCTTTTCAGTTCGTTAACAGATTGGAAACGACATCTACTCAGTATAAGTTTAACCCTTTTCCGGACTAAGATAGATTATTTACGAAAAAGGAATACGTTGACTGAACATGGTCAATAGGTTCTCTCTTGTACTTTTTTATGCTTTTTCAGGCTTGAGAGACAAATCTATGAAAAAGAACTTGTGGAGTTTTCTTTTCGTCCCTTTTCAAACTCTCTAAACATGAAAAGGACCGAGTTATCTTTGTCGTTAAAATCGTTAAAACATCAAATAGCAGCAAACTTGTTTATCATGACAAGATCGAGTTTCACCTTTGTTAGACTCGTTAAAACATCACATAGCGATGGATTCACCTGAAGGGTGAAATTATACAACAAGCATATGTTATCCTCCATAAGCTTGATAAAAATAAAGAGGTACTGGTCAGCAATGACTGGGGAAAACGGAAAAATGGGTAAACCACTTTATGGCAACCGCTCGCTCTTGAACATGACACTTTCACTTCATCATTGTGACTATTTGGGTTGGGTTATCTGCTTAATGGTCGTCATACCTTGGTCTATCATATCATCCATTACTTTTTTTTTGGGTTAATGCTGCCAATCCATTCAATGTCGCCGACATGTTCAAGAGAAGTACTCAGTTAAAATTCATCCTTTTCAATACTCATAAACCTTCATTTTCATGACCACCATTCCCGAATCTTATGTCATCAGTCAAATTCCGTCTCCAAAATCATTACGCTCATTTCATGTCGTTGATGTGGGATACATCAAGGCCCTCCTGCGACGAGTCACTTCTTGTCAACGTCAGCTCATTATCCAAGAAGTTGACTTAGAAACACCCTTCCAGTACCTTGAGGGTTGCATACATCAATGGCAGGTTTCTCGCTTCCAGCGATAGGTTGACATCACTGGCCTTTGACTGAAAGACTTTGTATGGTGTTATCCATCAAAACATACATTCACACGATACAGAACGTAGTGTAGTACCTTGAGGATCATTATCATTATCGGTCATTTCTCTCGCATCTGTTAACAGCTTACATCATTGGCTAGTAATCAGACAGTGTCTTCCCATGTTAGACTTCAGATCACATATTCACATGGTTAGACTCATACTTGAGTGAACGATTGAACGAGATAGAAGACCCTAGATCTAGTTTCATCCATCTGGGCTGCAATTTCAGGAGTACTAAATCATATGTACAATGGCCTTACACTGATGGTCATCCTTCCATGGGTCTATATCTGTAGATGACTATCTATGTACATATAATGAAAAGTTTATATGCTAAGCATGGGGATGCCTTCCCTCAGTAATTCATGAAAATTCCAAAATATCATGAGATTATGTATTGTAATTGATGCAGGTCACCATCCACTTCGGAACCTCCTCATCACGTCGTAAAGCATTTCATTCGACATTTACATTTTCGACTTCATGCTTTAGGGGGTAGCTGTTACAGATCCATTTGGGCACATCACTCCCATCATCCAGATCAGTGTTTTAGGGTTCATAAAACCCTAATTTCATTTTCTACATGCCCTAAAAAAGTCAACCTTTTGAATGCCTCCTTCCCAGATAGTTTCATGGCCTGAAGACATCCTGAAATGACCTCTAAAGGGACCAACGTAGGTAGGCCCATGCAAGGGTGCGCTGCAAAGTACTTAAGTCCATGCCAGGATGTTCTACAGAGAATTAGGCCCTATTTGACTTGTGTTGGGCAAGTTCAAGTGAAATTCACATAGGGTTTGGGGAATATTCTTATCTTCTGGAGCCTTCTAGAAGATTCCCACACTTATCATCTCCTATGAGCTTGAAAATGGATGAGGAATGAGTTAAGATACCTCTTATCCTCTCATCCCTTTCTCCATGGAACTAATTCTAAGTATGGAAGGTCATTCAATACCCTCATTGATGACAAAGCCTCTTCCATCTTCCCATAAATTGAGCACTCATCTAAGTGATCAGGGGCTGGACTTTGATGAATTGTAAGGAGATAATGTTAGTTTGAGAATTGAGACTATTGTAAGTGTCGTTATGCTGTCGGAATGTCATGCTTATGATGTGATGTGGATGGAACCAAAGCTAGAGGAGTGACTTCGAATCAAGCTTCATGGTTGTAATTCTTCCTGCTATTCAATAAATTATTTACACCTTTTTCCATATGCTTATCTTGATATGTGATGCTTATATGTGTGAATGTATCTGATTCCATTTACTTGTAATCAATAGATCTTTTGCTTTGGTTGGTTCTTTGTCTTTTGTTGATGTTTATAGGTACTTCTCAACTGTGTTAAGTACGGGAAGGAGCGATAGGACCGATACAAAGGAGACAATAGGAAAGCGAAAGTACAAGTAGGTCCTTTCATTCCCTTTGTCTTATCTATTATTTATATAAAAAGGTTAAAGTTCTTTAAACTGTTGTTCTAGATATGGCTACTTATCTAGGGAATTAGTATTTATCAGTAGATACCAAATTCTTCATAACAAGAGGAGCCTACCAATTTGGAGGAAGGGCTACCTGACACGCAGCTCTTCGCGGTGCGCGTAGCAGATAAGAAATTTGTAGACATCATCCACTTTCTGACCACAGGGATGGCTCCAGAGGGATACACCAGTCAACATAAGAAAGAATTGGTTGTGCATGCGGCAAACTTTTCAGTTATTGTAGGCCATTTGTATAAGATGGGATCAGATGAAATACTTCGACGCTATGTGCCCAACTTTGAAAGAAATAGTATCCTCGCTAAAGCTCATGGAGGAGCTGTGGGAGGGCATTATGCAGGAAAAGCGATAGCGCAGAATATTTTACGCATTAGGTTGTGGTGGCCAACGCTGCATAAGGATTCTAAACCATATTTCAGGGCATGCGATGAATGTTAGAGGATGGGTAGGCCATCACCGAGTGATCTACCTTTGAATCAGTAGGTGTCAGTCTAGCCATTTGAGAAGTGGGCAATTGATTTTGTGGGATCGATTCGGCCTCCAGGAAAGAAGACAGGTGCGTTGTATATCATCACCGCAGCCAAATATTTGACCAGATGGGCAAAGGCACAACTTGTGAAGGACTATATAGGGGCAACAACAATGAAATTGTTGTTTGAATATGTGTTGACCACGTTTGGTTGCTCGAAGGTTTTGATGAGTGACTGCAGTACACATTTTCTCAATGAAACGATCAACGCGCTGACAGAGGAGTTCCACGTTTACCATCAGAAGAGTATGCCATACCATCCTCAGGCCAATGAAACGGTTCAGGATTTTAATAAGATATTGGAGAATTCACTGACAAAGGTTTGCAACATGCAGCAGAATGATTGGGATGTGCACGTACCAGCAGCGTCACGGGCATATAGAACTACTTGTAAAAAGCATATTGGCTAGACACCTTTTAGGTTGGTCTATGGTGTAGAAGTTTTAATGCCTATGGAATACATTGTGCCTAGTCTACATATAGTGGATTTCACCAGAATGGTGGACTGCGGAACCTTAGAAGAAAGGCTTGTGCAGCTAACAGAGCTCGAGGAAGATAGGTTTTTGGCTGGATTCCATCAGCAGGTTCAAAAGGGATGTGAAAAAGCTTGGCACGATTGGCACATCAAACTGCACACCTTCAAGGTAAATGATTTAGTTTTATTATATGATAGTAAGTTTGATAAGTTTCCAGGAAAATTTCAGATGCACTGGATGGGGCCATATGTTATCAAAGAGATCATAGATGGTGATGTAGTTTAGCTTGCGAAGTTGAATGGAGATCCATTTCAGGGAAGAGTAAATGGAAGCCAATTGAAGCCATACACCGGGGATCCGGCCCAATGACTACATGACAGTAGCACAGTCTTAGCGCTCCAGGCAACTGCAAGGAGGTGCGGGACTCTAAAATACATTGCCCAGTTTATAGAGCTACGCAACAGGGGGTTTACGCGAAACAAGATGGTGTCAAAGTACCAGACGAAGCACGAAGGGAGCTGCGCTATAGGAGGAGAGACCATGCAGCGTAGCCAGAAAGTAACCGTTATAGTCATTGTTCATGATTTGACTGCTAGAAGATGGTTAGGAGGAGAGGGGGGGCGACATTTAAGGAATTTAAGGCATTGAAGGCAATTAAGGTTGTATTTAAGAATGAAATATTTTGAAATCTATCGCCAATTCCGCATTTATGAACGGATTTTGGGGGGAACAATTGAATTTGAATTCAAATTCACCTATAAATTACGTGTGGCTATCCAGTGAAAAACACTTTTCATCCTTAGAATTTCTATGTGGAGCTATCGATTGTTTAAGAATCCTCAGTTTTTTGTTGATTTAGTCACTTCTTCTATATTTCATAAGTTACCCGAGCAATTCATTCTCAGCACCATGCCCAGACTAGGAGAGACTGCTAGTAATGGGGGAGTTGTCACCTCTGAGGGAGCTGCTCCAGAGGTGATGAGCATGGAGGTTCCAGCTGCAGTGCCTACGGCGCTGAGGTCACCTAGGCCGAAGCCTACACCAGTGAAAGAAGTCCCCAAACCTAAGAAGGATGAACAGAAGCCCATGCCGGTGCGCGAGTCACCAAGAAAGTATGCAGCCACCCAGGCTCAAAAGAGAGACAAACCAAGCATGAAAGAGAAGGGAAAGGTGGTGGACTTGGAGGTTGAAGAGGGCGCAAAGGACATCGACACCAAGGGGGTGGATCCAATATCCAAGTTTCCGGATTACATCCCTCCATGCAAGGGGAAAGTGAAGGTCCCTAAGGACCCAGATGTAGGAAAATTCCTCCTTAATACACCCCTGCTACCGAAGAACATTACTTTTGAAGGTCCGTGCTTGGCGCAGATTCCCCATCTCAAGCTGGAAGATTGGGATTTGGCGGACCATGAGAGGTTCCCCCACTTGGCCACAGAAAATTACATGAAGAGGGTGTTCTACAAAGAATCAGGTGTTACTGTGCTAGAGCCGGTGGAGTGGATTCGCAGAGTGAACCAGTCGGGGTTGCTGAACTTGTTATGGGTGCCCCACTACCATCGCTCCAATATCAACTTGATTGTCATTAAGCAGTTGTTGTGCCGGGTGCACGACGGATGTTTTTAGCTGAGTGCACCAATTCCCATCACTAATACGCCGATCCATCGGATCACACTGTTGTCACACTCAGGGTTGAATCTGGCCAAGGAATTTGGCGGAAAGACGAGCGAGCGTGACCTCGCAGCAAAAATGAAGGATAAATTCAAGCTCGAGAAGAAGCCGCGTGAGTACTCTATAACCTCAATCACTAACCCCATGGTAAAGGTTTCCACGTAGATCCTTGCTAACAAGGTTATGAGAAAATGCCACATGGATGAGGTTCCGGTGCCAATAATCTCCTCGGCTACACAATGTGCGAAGGGCGTGTAGTTCAACTGGGCACGCTACCTTTGTAGTGAGTTCCTCACAAACTGTCGAGAGGTACAAGATGAGAGTAAAACATTCCACTATTCCTGGTTCTTGCTCTAGATTGTGCTCATCACTTGGGTTCTACTGGAGGATAGCTAGTTTCCTCCTGTGGATAAGGATTTTCTAGAGGCTGCAAAGTTTGCATCTCTCTGGGCCACAACAGATGTTGCACGGGTCACAGAGACCAGAGTCTTTTGGGTGCTGATGGAGGTAAGCATTCACATGTCCATCAACTAGAATCTGTGGTTGTCAAAAACCATGTTTGAACAACTTTCAGGGTATGGGGAGTTCAAAGTTGACTTCCACCGCATGTACATCCAAGCGCAGAAGGATCCACAACAAAAATGGTTCGACCTATGCTACCTTGCTATAGATGGCGATATTAAGGAGGTCATTAAGCATTGGCTGACAGATTAGCATTCCCCATATGATTTGGCTACAAGGACTAGCAAGTTCACGGAGAAGAAGAAGAAGGAAGCAGCGACGCAGAAGGTTCAGCAGTTGGCTGAAAAGCGGAAAAATGTGGTTGAGGAGAAGGCCCGAGTGGAAGCGGAGTGCACCGTGAAGCAACAAGTTGAACAGGAAGAGCGCAGCGAAAAGTCTCCTTCGCCCCAAATATAGGAGGAGGAACAGTCAAAACAAGGTGGCGGTGTTCAGGAGGAGCTGGAGAGCACTCCCTTATGGATCAAAAGATATAAAGAAAAAGGAAAGGAAGGACCACGGAAGAAGTCAAAGGTGACAAAGTCGTTGCTAGATCCAATCACTTTAACGGACGACGACCTGGACAAGATCGACAACAAGGTGCAGGAGACTGCAACAGAACTACTGCAACAGTTTGAGTAGCAACAACAGCAGGCACTGAGCACCATTCAAAAGGATCTATGCGAGCTACAGATTTAGGCAAATAGGATCTAGGTAGGCGTAGGGCAGATCAACACTACATCAACAAGTTTGGCACCGGGGACCACTCAGGCATCAGAGATGGTTAAATCACTAGATCTACAGACAGTTGTGCTGATAGATGGATCTTTGAGCGTGGAGGCGATCGACGAAAATGCCATAGTGATCTCTTTGAAGAAAATTGGCCTCAACCTCGTTGTGCCCCTGAATTAGTACCTGCACACACTGCAGGCAGGAGTGATAGAAGAAACCAAAGCTTGGGAGCAGCACATGCTCAGCCTCATCAGCAAGTATAGAGCGAACAACGAATAGATGTTCACTAAGAAGTTAGAGGCGTTGGAGGCACAGAAAAAAATCCAAGCACAGAACAACTAGCTTGCAGTTGCGGTGGCAGAAGTCTACAGAACTATGCCCGAATTGCATATGGCAGAGGAAGCGCCATTGGAGACGAAGATCAGAAAGCTGGTTGCAGGTGTGCGTGACACCAAGACAGAAGTGGCTAGAGTTTAATTTGAGCTGAACTTGAAGATAACAAAATTAGAGTTGAAGTCATAGCCTTCAACTCTTCTAGAGGTCAGGGAACAGCGCGAAGCCGCTATGAAGGATGGAGTCATGACAGTGGATGCTGCGATGGTAGACTGCACCGTGCTTTTTGAGTAGGAAATGGAGGTATTCATGGCTCTGAAAGAAGATCCCACCCTGTAGGCCTTGAATACAGAAGCTCACGAACTCCAGCAACAGTATGATGAAGTAAGGGCAATGACGCACACCATTGCTACCGCATAAAGCCTTGCTAAAATGCAAGAGGCGAGGCATCTGCATATACAGGTGGAAGCAGCGTAGAGGAAAGAGGTAGTCCTCAAGGCTAGACTGGGGCCTTGGTTGAATGAGGCCTACATTATCTCCACCAACATTCAAGTGAAATTGGTGAACTTGCAGAGCACACAGCAGAAAATCCAGCAAGACAGTGTCGGACCAGCCACAGAGTAGCTGGTAGAACAGATCAAGCAAGCAGCCACGTAGAGCACGACTGAGGTAGCAGTGGTACGAGTGGAGTTGGGGGATCTTCGCAGTAAGATCTCCATGCCAGCAGAGTGACTCGAGGGCGAGTCACAATCTTTGTGTTGGGGGCCTGTTGGGATGGGGTCCCCTAGGGTCAATTTTGGGGCAAAAGCCCAAGTTTTGTTGTATAAAGATGTAAAGTCTCCGTAAGTTGTGGTCGCGTAGCGCATAGATAATTAAAGAGCCATCAATGGTTTCACCCTTATTTTATGTAAGTTGAGTCAGATTTTGAAGATCTACGGACCATGGGATTGTATAAATAGATGTGTCTTAGGATGTCTAAAGTAGTGGAAGAGAAGTAATGAAGTTTGGGTTATGAGAGAAGTCTAAAGAGTTAGTGGAGAAAAGTAGGAATAAAGGCTGTACAACTATTTGCGCAAAGGCCTAGAGTGGAGTCTGCAGCTGAGTGCGTAGACCTCTTGAGTTTGTAAGCAGAACTAAATATTAATAAAGAAGATTGTTGCATAAATACTTGTGTTTATCTCTTTACTTCTGTTTATATTAATGTGCCTTATGTTATAATGGGTTTATGAAATAATGCTATACTGATACGCAACTTTATGCAACTTATACTGTTATATGAACGCAATTACTGTTAACTGTTTACACGAAGATAATCTTGTTGTATGTTGAAGTTATCGAACACTTAAGCTGATCTGAGTAATTACTGGGTTATAAGTAATATTTGATGCGCGTAAGTTGTGGATTTGCCTACTCAGGGTCCATGGAAGACAGGTGTAGACCTTTGCGAAGGTCTAGAGGCTGATTAAAGGAAGTTACATCTATAAGCCTTAAAGGCTTATCAATCTACGCGAAGGTATATTTAGGGCATAAAATGACATCACGCTCATCTCTGGGTGCGGAAGCTCAGAATCCCCCCATATTGCTTTGGGTGAGACTTTAGTCCATGCTCCGCGGATTGATGTTGAAAGGGCTAGTAGTGTAGGGATTTGTTTAGTGAAACTAACTCTGAACTTGGGTCAAGACCCATTAAGCCAACACTATGCATGACCCAAAATCCTAGATCCAATTAAGGAAATGGGGCCTAACGTACCAGTTTGTATAAAACTTACTGCAACACTAAGGGACATATGATCACACACTTGATGGCTTAATTCCACCGGCGACCATCTGCTTGAGCTCAAACCACTTCTTAACCTAACTTATAGCTTAGTCTCACACAAGTAGTTATACCATTGTGGCCAGAAGTCTCTACTCATACACACAACTCACCCTTAGTGCGATTGTGGATGAGATTTACTAGTTCTGTGCCTACAGTCACAAAATTAGTTCTAGAATTTTAGGGCTAGCCTACAAGCCAACTACCTAGATCTGTCCAAAATTGTCCAAAACATGATAATTACAAGTTTGCATAATCTATTCTTAGGCTCAGATGTTGCCCCATATTTACCAACACATATGACTAATATATACAAACACTTAGTGAACATAGTAATTGTGGGTCATGAATGTATATTTGTTCATTGCTTCCTTAGTTTCATCAAATGTTCATCAAGAATGCTTACTTCCCTATCAAGCTACCTACAAAAAACACTCGTTAGCTCATGCATTCATATAAATATTCAATAACCTTTCAAATCATGAACAATATTATTAACAAGAGAACAACATATAATAAGAGGTATACCATGCTTGTAACCAACATTTAACTAGAATGAAGCCACGAAAAACCAATCATAAAATCAACACAATAACTAATACTTGTGCTCATTTATATCAATAAATAATAACACATAATAACATATAAATAGTTCCAACCAAGTCAAGGACTTCACAATACCACCCAACCATATATTGGGCTGAACCAAATCTTTCTTCCAACCCAATCACCCCCGTGCCATATTCCAGCATAAATGTGGGATCACATGGGATAAAACAAACATAACCAAGCATGGAATCCATAGATTAAGCCACCTCCACCCTCAAGCCATAGTTATTTCACCTAAATCAGTCCAAAAATCACCAAAACCAATACAAGCTTGGATGCCTCAGGATTTCTTCACCGTACCCACTGGAATTTTCCTATCTCCACCCACCTGTCAAGATCTTCCTAGAGAAAACCATTTCCATTCTCAACCCTTGGGATTTTCCTAAGACCACCTCAACTGAATCTAAATCCACTGGAAATCCAAAGCTCAACCAAAATAAAAACTCACTATACCATGGATATCTAGGAAATGGAAAAGAAACATTGTACATCACTGCTAATCCAAGAAAATCCCTTCCTAATGATAGAAAACATGACTAATAAACCAATGGATAAACCATGCATTCAAATCCTGATAAGATAATCGCAGATATAACTTGTTACCTGCAAAATCCTCTTGCCGACTTCTCTTTCTTTGAATGATTTATCTCCTTTCTTATTGTTTTCCAATCTCCTTTTTGCACTTCCTTTCTTTCCTTGCTTGCTTGCTTATGTCTTCCTTGTGTCCAAATTCTCTCTCTCTTGCTTCTCCTTGTCCAAGTGAGAATCCTTGAATGTTTTCTCCCTTTCTCTTTTATTTTATTTTACATTTCCCTCAATTTCCCTTGCATGCATATTCTTGTCTCTTCATGTCCCTTTTCTCATATTTTCCTTTATTTCTTGTATTAAATTTCCATTTATTTCCTTTTTCCTCTTGCCAATTGCAATGCCAATTTCCTTAGCCAATAAATAAAAAATTAACCACAAATGGATCGCAATGTAATGTTTCCCCCCTTCATTCGGCTTGGAATACATGTCCCATGACCTTGTTCTTAATTTTCTTTTATAATTCCCATTTATTACATGGAAACATAATCAGGGGTTGTTACATATATGAAATGTTACGATGAAAAAAATTTGAAAATCTCATCTTTGGTGGGGCTCAAAGAATGTACCATGGAATCTCTTTCTTTTGAAGCATTTGTCATTAAATTTAAAGAATTTTTTCTTGATCCTTCATTTTATTATCATGTTCCAAAAAACTAGAATTCGAATGGTGGAGGAGGAGACACATATTCTCCAAACATACTTTCTATTACACTCCCCGTATACAGTTTTTGTTGCACTACCCGCAAAAATTTTCTTCATGCAAACATTGCATCGAGTCGTGCTTGTTTAGAACACCTAATAATTCGTTTCATCTACAAATGCTTCCAATGTTCTTGACTATTTGAAGTTTCTCTTTTCCTAAAAAAGCAATAATAATTTTTCCTCTCCCGCATACTTCTACTCTACAACTACTTTTTTTATTGTGTCAGTGGAAGTGCAAATGGTGGTAAAGTTAAAAATTAATTAAAAATTAACAATATATAGATCAATATAAGTTGATGTAACTATGAAAGTTAGTCGAAAAACATTGTTTTTTTAAATAGTTAATGGGGAGGTGTGGAAGATGCTTTCATTATGATCCTTCTATATGTGTTCATAATGGTATCTCCACTCTCGGTGCCATCAAACATATAACATTGGAGCACCTGTAAATCATTTTTTAAAACTATGTTCATTGACTTCGATTGTCACTAGATTGTTGAGTTACATGTTTTAATTGTTTACATTTAATTAAGTTATTTCCATTGTGCTTCCTTCGTAATCTACAATGCACACAATAAAATCTTTATTAACATTTCCACATTCGGAACAGTGTGTCGATGCTTGAAAATGTTGAGTTTTGGCTTCTTTTTTTAATTGTGCATTTTCTACATTCTACATAATAAAGTTAATTCGATTAAAAGAAAATAAATTAACTCAATTAAAATTCATATTAGGAACAAGTACATACATGAAAATTTCAGTCCCACAAAATTAATATATCAATTTCATTTCGAGGATTTAAAATTGTGTGTAGTGCAGAGGAAACACAATTGTGCGGAAGTATGGATAAAGCTATCACTGTGCGGATTACAGAGGTGTAGATAAAATTTTAGTGAAATTGGTTTTCATTATGTAAGATACAGAGGTGCGTATGTGAAAATAGCCAGAAATTGTGGAAATGTGCACATTCTCGAATAACGAAGCATCCACTCCCCCTCCGCACTTCCCACAATACAAGTTTCCTATATAATTATGTACTTTCTACAATGAAAATGTTCGTTGCCCCTCTGCACTTCACACAATGTTAAATACTCAAAATGAACTTGAAAAGGAGGTTGTTGGGTGTGGAGCTTGATTATCTTCTGTATTCAAAGGTTTCAGCTGGATGTATACCCTAGGAAGATTGTACACCCCTCCATGTGGGGGGGACTTGTCCCCCCCGCGGGGGTCTGGGGGCCAGCGATCCCCCGGCGGGGGTTTGGGGCCAGCACCCCCAAAGCTAAAAATAGAGGTAAAATTGCCTTGTAAAAGTATAGTACTTTCTAGTCAATCTGGGCCGTTCATCAGGAGGATGATCTGACGGTAGAAGTTATGTTTAATTTAGGGTTTTTTGCCCTAGAAGGAAACCCCTCACTATATATGAAGGAATTGTATTGCATCTATGTAGATCTGTATTCTGAGTGAGGAAGAGAGAGGAGATTGAGAGCGAAGAGGGAGTTACAACGGATTTGTTGTAGGTTGTATTTCTTCAGTTTGTTGGATAATATAAAAAGAAGGACTAGCTGTTTCTCCATGGACATAGCCCAAACTGGGTGAACCACGTATATCTGTGTCTCTCTTGTTTTCTGCGATTTATGTGTTTATATTTCTGCAATATTTTATGTGTTCCATTGCTCTGTAATATATAATTTTCTAACAACTGGTATTAGAGCCGAAGGTATATTTGGCTAATAAACTTGCAGGAGAGAAGGGTTCCTGGTTCAAGTGGGAGCAATGGCGGAAGATGGTAGATTTAGGGTCGAAAAATTCAATGGCCAAAACTACCAGCTGTGGAAGATGCAGATGGAAGATTATTTGTATCAGAGAGATCTGTACCTACCATTGAGCGGAAAGACAAAGAAGCCGACGAGTATGACAGACACAAAATGGAATATTCTCAACAAAAAGGCACTTGGAACAATATGGCTGTGCCTAGCGGCGTCAGTAGCGTTTAATATTTCAAAGGAAATGACAACAGAGGGTTTAATGTCGACATTGGCCAAACTATATGAAAAACCCTCGGTCTCAAATAAGGTATTTCTTATGAAGCGTTTATTTAATATGAAGATGTCAGAAGGTGGATCTGTTGTAGACCATTTAAATGATTTTAATACAGTTACAAGTCAGTTAAGTTCTGTAGGGGTAAATTTTGATGATGAAGTTAGGGCTATTTTATTTCTGTGCTCATTGCCAGAAAGCTGGAATGGTTTAGTTATGGCCATTAGTAACTCTGTCTCTAGATTTAGTACTTTAAAGTTTGATGATGTTGTTGGTGCAATCCTTAGCGAGGAAATGCGACGGAAAAGCTCCAGTGAGACATCAGGTAATGCTTTGACTGCAGAGACTAGGGGAAGAAAAATGGAAAGAGGAAAGAGTCCAGGATACCCCAGTAAGTTAAGAAAAGACATATCCAAGTCCAGATTGGGGATAGTGTGCTAGAAATGTGGGAAGAAAGGGCACCTTAAGAATGACTGCAAGTCTCGGAAGGGAAAAGAAGGAGACGTGTAGCAAGAAACTAAGCATGAAGCAAATGTAACAGGTGATGTGTTGCAACATGCTTTGACTCTTTCATTAGAAAATATTATTGATGCCTGAGTGGTAGATTCAGGGGCCTCATTCCATGCCACACCTGATAGGAAACATTTTTATGATTATGTTCAAGGAGATTTGGACAGGTTCGATTGGGTGATGATAAACCCTGTAAAATCATTGGAATGGGTACAGTTTTCATAAAACAACAAAATGGAAATCAGTGGCTATTGAAGGAGGTAAGGCATGTTCCAGATTTGAAGAAAAATCTGATTTCAACAGGGCAGTTGGGAGGTGAAGGTTGCGTAACCACTTTCACAGATAAAACCTGGAAGGTCACTAAAGGATCCCTGGTAATAGCGAAAGGAGGAAAGGTTGGTACATTGTATTTATGCAATGGTATTTCTAATTTTGTTAATGCTTTAACCTCTATAGGAGAAGATACGGCATTGTGGCATCATAGGCTCGGGCACATGAGTGAGAAGGGGATGCAGATTCTTCACTCAAGAAATTTGTTGCCAGGTTTGAAGCATGTTGATTTAAAATTCTGTGAGAATTGTGTTTATGGAAAATAGAAGAGAGTCAGATTCCTTAGAGTTGGGAAAGAAAAGAAGAGCAAAAAATTAGAGCTTGTGCATACAGATGTATGGGGACCTGCTCAGGTATCATCTCTTGGTGGCTCTCGTTATTATGTTACTTTTATTGATGATGGAACCAAAAAAACCAAGATTTATTGTATTTGAAATAAATCTAATGTATTTGATACTTTCATGAAATGGAAAGCTTTGGTTGAAAATGAGATAGGAAAAAAGTTGAAGTGTCTCAGATCAGACAATGGAGGTGAATATTGCAGCAAAGAGTTTGATAAGTACTGTTCAGAGAATGGAATTCGTAGAGAGAAGACAGTTCCAGGAACACCACAAGAAAATGGTGTGTCAGAAAGGATGAACAGGACAATCATGGAGTGTGCAAGGTGCATGAGATTGCATGCAGGATTTCCTTTACAATTTTGGGTAGATGCTGTAGATATTGTTGTTTATCTAATAAATAGAGGGCCTTCAAGTTCCTTGGATGGTGGTATTCCAAACAAGGCATGGATAGGTAAAAAGGTAAACTACTCTTTTTTAAAGACTTTTGGTTGTGAAGCCTTTGTCCACATTAATAAAGAAAATAGAACAAAGCTTGAGGCAAAATCAAAGAAATGTACCTTTATTGGATATGGTGTTAATGATTTTGGTTATCACTTTTATGATTATGAAAAACACAAAATCATTAGGAGCAGAGATGTAATATTCAATGAAAAGGTTTTGTATAAGGATCAACTACAGGAAAAGAAACAGGAAAAAGAAAACAGAGAATACACAGTGCTTGACGATATCACAGGAAAAGTGATGGTGCCTGAAAATCATAATGATCAATAGCCAGAACAACAACCACAACAGCAACAAGCACTTCAAACACCTGAAAGTGGTGTTAGAATATCTACTAGGATAAGTAGACCCCCTGAACGATACTCTCCTTCATTATATTATGTATTGTTGACTGACTCTGGTAAACCAGAATGTTATGAAGAAGCAGTGCAAGTAGAAACCAGGAAGAAGTGGGAGCAAGCCATGAAAGAAGAGATGGACTCCTTAGCACATAAATAGACTTGGGACTTAGTGAGGTTTCCTGCAAGTAAAATGACATTACAGAATAAATGGGTTTACAAGTTGAAGGAAGAAGATGGAGGTAGAAAAAGCTATAAAGCTAGACTTGTGGTGAAAGGTTTGCACAAAAAAAGGGTATAGACTTTGATGAAATATTTTCTCCTGTTGTTAAAATGACTTCAATCATAGCTATTTTAAGTCTAGTTGCAGTTGAAGATTTGCATCTTGAGCAGTTAGATGTAAAGACAACCTTTCTCCATGGGGATTTGGAGGAACAGATATATATGCAACAGCCACAAGGATCTGAGGTAAAAGGGAAGGAGAAACTAGTGTGTAGGTTGAAGAAGAGCTTGTATGGCTTAAAACAGGCTCCAAGGCAGTGGTATGTAAAATTTGACAAGTTTATGTCTAAACAAGGTTATACTAGATGTCACTTTGATCATTGTGTTTATCCGAAAAAGAAAAATGATGGCAGCTATATTATATTGTTATTGTATGTAGATGACATGCTTGTTGCAGGGTCTAACATGCAAGAAATAAATGTGCTCAAAAGAAAATTGGCAAATTCATTTCCAATGAAGGATTTGGGAGCTACAAAACAAATCCATGGTATGAGAATAACTAGAGACAGAAAAAATCGCAAATTAACATTGTCGCAGAATGAGGACATACAAAAGGTGTTGAAAACATTTAATATGCACAATGCAAAACCAGTTAGTACACCTTTTGCTAGCCATTTCAAACTTAGTAAGGAGATGTGCCCAAAGACCCAAGAAGACATGGATTATATGTCTAAAGTTCCATATGCATCAGTAGTTGGAAGCTTAATGTATGCAATGGTCTGCACAAGGCTTGATATTTCACATGCAGTGGGAGTTGTAAGCAGGTACATGAACAATCCAGGGAAAGAACATTGGATGGAGGTGAAGTGGATTCTCAGGTATTTGAGAGGTACCACAAATCAAGCATTATGCTTTGGTGGTTCAAACATTTCTCTACAGGAATATGTTGATGCAGATATGGCGGGTGATAGAGATAACAAGAGGAGCACAATAGGGTATGTGTTTATTGTAGGTGGAACAACTGTTAGTTGGGTCTCGAAACTGCAAAGTGTTGTTGCACTCTCAACAACAGAAGCAGAGTATGTTGCTGCTACAGAGGCTAGTAAAGAAATGATTTGGTTACAAAGGTTTCTGGATGAATTGGGTAAGAAGCAGGAGTTGGGTAGGTTATACAATAACAACCAGAGTGCCATACATCTTGCAAAGAACTTTGCATTTCATTCCAAGACTAAGAATATACAGCTCAAGTACCATTTCATATGGTCAACATTGGAAGATGGACAGTTGAAGCTGGGAAAGATACACACTAGCTAAAATCCTGTAGATATGTTAACAAAAGTTGTAACCAAGGAGAAACTGAGAATTTGCTTAGTTTCAATTGGTCTTCAAGTGTGATGAAGAAGATGAGAAACAACCAGGTCCAAAGTGCAGTCATTGTCTAGCAAATGAAGCAGCGGTGGAGTTGCTATAATCAGTCTCCAAGTGGGAGATTGTTGGGTGTGGAGCTTGATTATCTTCTGTATTCAAAGGTTTCAACCGGATGTATACCCTAGGAAGATTGTACACCCCTCCATGCGGGGGGGACTTGTCCCCCCCATGGGGGTCCGGGGGCCAGCGGTCCCCTGGAGCTAAAAACAGATGTAAAATTGCATTGTAAAAGTATAGTAATTTCTAGTCAATCTAGGCCGTTCATTAGGTAGATGATCTGATGGTAGAAGTCATGTTTAATTTAAGGTTTTTTGCCCTAGAAGGCAACCACTCACTATATATGAGGGAATTATATTGCGTCTATGTAGATCTGTATTCTGAGTGAGGAAGAGAGAGGAGATTGAGAGTGAAGAGGGAGTTATAGCGGATCTGTTGTAGGTTGTATTTCTTCGGTTTGGTGGATAATATAAAAGAAGGACTGGTTGTTTCTCCGTGGACGTAGCCCAAACTGGGTGAACAACGTATATCTGTGTCTCTCTTGTTTTATGCGATTTTTTTGTTTATATTTCTGCAATATTTTATGTGTTCCATTGCTCTGTAATATATAATTTTCTAACAGAGGCATAGCCTTAAAATTACATTGTGAGGAGGACACATAAAGGATGATATATATTATGTCAGCCCATAATAATAATTAATTGATTTAATTTTGGTTCATAATGGTTATTATGTTTCATCTTTATTAACTTTGATTAATATTGGCTTCCAAGAATTTCTATGTTTTAGACCATCATCTCTATTCATTGTGTTGGCTTTGTTTTCTATTTCAATGGTTTATTTTAATCTTTTTTTTAAATAGTGCTCTTCCTTGAATAAGTTGTGCATTTTCCATGCAAATACAGTGTGATGAGGAGCACACGTGTTTTTCCATGGTAGATTTTGTTGCCCTATTCCTTGATATGTATGCCATGTGTTATTTTAATCTTGTGCCAACAAACATTCCAGTTTCACCTATGTATTGAATATTCTCTCCCTCATGAACAATGAATTATTTATACTCCTTTGTGTTCATTTGGGCCAATTATATCCTTAACAAAATTTTTATTATTTTAAGTATATTAAGATAACTCTATTACAAGTTTATCAAAGTGTTGACAAAGCTATCAAATAACCACAGATTAGGAAAATGCAAGCATTCTAGACCATTTGATCTTGCTAATGGAGAGATCAAAGCATTTTCTAAGGAAATATATTGCAACTACATTCGAGAATGATCAACAAGAGGTAAACTGTAGAATCAATATATATCATTAAGGGAAATCAAAATATTGATTTGGGAAAGGAGGCCTGCTATATTTATCCATACAAATGGATAATCACACAATATACAAAATTGCATCTCCACACACACTTCCCTCCACCAAAAGAAACTGATATATAATATTGGTTAGTATTTGCTTAATATGAGTTTCTTGACTCTGCATATTGTATGAATCCACACCTCCACATTTCATACAATGTAGCAAAAAATCTTAGTATTTTGTTATACTGCTAAGACACATTATTGGGAGGCCACATGTGCAGAGTGTGAAGGTGCAAAGAAGGGGTGTGTAGAGATAGGGGAGTGCAGAGAATAACTTCACATAAGAAAAGCTTTGACTCCACCTCCGCACTTTGTACAATGAAAATGTTCACTTCCCCTCTACTCTCTACACAATGAAAACGTTCACTACCCCTAGACACTCCACGTAATGTTAAATCCTTGAAATGAAGTTGATATGAATTTTAAATGTAGGGAAAATATGGGCACCTTACAAAGAGGCGTATCCTTAACAACACATTGTGTGGAATGCAAAGATCGAGATAAAGGTTTTATTTTTCGCTTTGCAAAAATTTTGTAGAGTGCAAAAATGTGGGAATTGCAAGAGAAAGGGTGTGTGGAGAAATCATCTGCAAGGGAGTTTGTTAAACAACCATTTAAAATCCAACACCGAGATTCATGGTTAACTTCACAATGAATAATTCATCAAATCCAGCATTATGCATAATGAAAATTATGAGCACACAAGAAAAACTACCTCTACATCTCCTAGTGCAACTCGATGAATGTATGAAGCTATGTGAAGATGGATTTCATTGTGAAAAATACATACATGTGAACGTGTAAATAATGACAAACTACAGAAATGTGGAAATTCTCGAAGAACGAAAAAATGTGGGCCCCACGGAAAGAGCCATGACCTTAATCAATTAAGTAGCAGTAGAGAAAAAGACTATTCTGCATTGCAACTATTAATCTTGTTTTCTGTAGTGATAATGTATTTTGTAAATTTGATAAGTAAGATATTATTTTTAAAAGAAAAGAAAATAATTAATTATTTTTTTAAATATTTGAATGTGAAGAGAAAATATATCATCTCACCACACAACAAAATATGCAATAATATTACTTTACAATTAAATTAAAAACTAAATCAAAATTGATAAATTATCACATTCAAGATTAACAAAATAATAGTAATGAATTATATATATATATATATATATATATATATATTTTCTAGTTTTTTGTATCTTAATTCTCTTGCAACCAAAAAAATCTTTAAGTGAAATATTACCTTTAAGTGCAATATTACAGATAATATCTTTCCTGCGTTGTTTACACATTCTCGTTAAGAAGATTATATAGAAAAAGTAAATTTTATCGTCAATTTGTTTTTATTCTATTATACACTTTCTATACTAAAAATTGATTTGTATCTGATATTTGATATATATTTTTATTTACTCAATTTATATTAACAATCACAAATAATTAAGGATAAGGAAGGTTGTATACTTTTTGAGAAGAGTTATTCTTATATACCTAAGTGTGGGGATGATAATTTTGTAAATATAATAGCACAAAATTTCATGGTGAACTTGCTGCAACACCAAATATTGTTGTAGGTTAACAATGGTCTAAGTGCACACTAACACAATGATGTTGATGTGAAAATAATGTCGTGCCATTTTTCTCGATTCCAACACTTTTTGGTATGTAAAATGTTAGCTCAACATAAAAGGCATGCATACTCTAAATCAAAGGTCATCACAAGATTTGGGATCTAAGATACTCATGTGGATGGAAAAAATGGATACATGAAGCATAAGGAATTCAAGTCACCTGTGTGTGCTTAGAGTAAGGAAATTTATGTTAATGAATTCAAGTGGGAGACAACGTAATGGTATGGGATGAGTGAGGGAATGAGGATAAAATGTTAGCTCAACATAAAAGGCATGCATACTCTAAATCAAAGGCCATCACAAGATTTGCGATCTAAGCTACTCATGTGGATGGAAAAAATGGATACATGAAGCACAAGGAATTCAAGTCACCTGTGTGTGCTTAGAGTAAGGAAATTTATGTTAATGAATTCAAGTGGGAGACAACGTAATGGTATGGGATGAGTGAGGGAATGAGGATATGTAAAGAGTGGAGGATCTATAACCATACATATATGTTAATGCCATGACATGTACCATAGTGACGATGAAGAGAAATGGGGAATCTAGTTTTATTTGGAACCCTAATGCAATTACAGTTTCATAGTAATTTTCTTAGTGTTAGTTCTCTTGTTGATTGGATGATGGTTTTTCTTCTTTTCCCTACGAGCATTTTTCCCCTTTATTTACTAGTCATCCAACAACTAGAGGCTATCTTTCTTCTTTTTTAAAAATTTTTCTACCTACAAACTATAATAAGTCCACTTCGATGAGTTCCCTCCTTTTTTTGGTTCAATATTTGTGTTTCCCATCCTCGTACGATCTATGTTAGAATGGTTGGGTGCTTTTCTAGGGACATGTTGGGTTCAATAGGGGTCATTATAAGAAAATATCATTGTCAAACATGGTCCCCATTATGAGGAAATGTAGGCCAATATGGACATCCTTGAATCTAGCATGAATGGTACAACTAGAATAGGAAAGGGGCACCTGAATCCTTGCAAGTGCATCTCTCCATGTCCTTGAGACATAGGTGTAGAGGGGGATTCTAGGAAAGAAAGGTCACAATATTAGTAAAGATTAATTCCACATACTCAAAAGGTACAAGAAGAATTGGTTAGTTCAGTGAAACAATATCATAAGAAAAATTCCACACAACATACTATTGTTGAATTTTAGAAATGCTTTTAGGACTATGGTTTCTCTCGATTGTGTGACATTAAAATCTTTTGAGTAATGAAATTTTATTAGCATGGGCCAAAACCTAAGATTTTATTTACTTAGATAACCAAAGGACTCATGAATCAAAATCTTTGGATAGAATCAAGATGCGAAAACCCAACTTTACCTTCCTCTACATAGTAGATTTTGGTCTCAGCTTCAAGGTGCATGGTAAAGGATTTGATGGACGGGGGGGATGATATAGCTTATGAGTCCCTCCATTTCTCAAGGCATCAACTCGCACCCAATTATCATTAAAGATGACACAAATTAGAAATAACATATGAAGGGAAAAGCATCAAAGGCGTCCTCTCATCTAGGTCAATCTCACCACTATAACTTGATTATATCTTTTGTTTTCTAGTTAAACTCTCTATTAGTGTTATTCTTACAATTAAGTTTGTATCTTAAGTTCATATAATAATTATATTCTTTTATATATATATATATATATATATATATATATATATATATATATATATATTTATATATTTATGAACAATAAAATAGAATTTGTAAATATATAACTAAGGGTTAGCGTCTTTTTGACCAACCAAAAAACACCAAACTTATTATTCTTTTCCAATATTTATAATAATATAAATTTAAAATATTAAGAAAAAGCATAAATATATACATTAAAAATATGAGGTAAGTGTGATTATTATGTTGAAAATCATAATATAAAAATACCATACTAATCATGTCATTACAAGCTTCATAAAGGAAATTAATTTAAAAAACTTATTATAAAATAGTTTTTATATATTTTATTTCTAATTAAATATTAAATTATTTTATTAATATTATTAATAATAAAAATACTTGATCAAATTCCATTATATAAATTATTAAATTAAATAAATAAATAGTATTAAATTTATAAAAGACACTAATTTCGTAATTAAACCTTTATCATTATCATATTACTTTCGTTTAAATAATGTATATTCTTATTTTATAATTAAATATTTGATTATTTTATTAAATATATTTATTCACATTAAAATATTTAATTACTTTTAAATATTATATTATAATCAAATATTGTATTGTTTATAGCAATTATTTTGTAGATGGGCAGTTCAAGTACTTTTTCATACATGCAATTTATTTTTATTTTTGTTATTTGATTATGTAATCATTTTATTCTTCCTCACTGTAAGATTGGTGTAAATAAATATTTATTCAAAAAATAATTTAATTAAAAAATATTCGTTGTTTGACCCTAATTTTACTCCCACATAATTTTTTTGCAATTTCTTTTTTTTTGAAGAATTGAAGGGGAATGTAGAGGGTATAGTATACATTGTATATAGATTTACTCAAAAACAAAAACATATGAAAATTGGCATTATCATTCTCAAATTGATTGGATTCCGAGACTTTCTTTTGCATGAGGTTTCTCATTTTTTGGAATTGTAGCAGAACTTACTATCTTTTGTTCACATTCAACACGAAAGCCATTATGTTCACATATTTGATATAAAAGTTGAAATAAGGGGTCTTCTCACAACATAATAATCATGATAAGATAGGGGAATGAGAAATTGTTGAAGTTAAAAAGGATATTTAGACGAGCAAATAATTTTGCATACCTCTCTCATCATAATGAAGGTATGTTATCTTCTAGTCTCTCGTTCCATGCTAGATTTGGGCTCATCAATTATGATAGTCTTTATATATTGAAGAAAAAAGGTATTTTTAATTTTCCTAGAATTGTAAGGAACTTCAAGCAATGTGAGGCATATATCATTTGTCAACACAACAAACATATGTTTTATGATTCTATTTCAAGAGCACATAGAAAGCTACTATTGATGCACAATAATTTGTGTAGTCCCCTAACTATTACATATACCTTTGGTCATAAATATATCATGACTTTTATTGATGATTTCACGATAATGCATTAGGCTTATTTTTTCAAACAAAAATGTCAAACATTTGAAACATTAAAAAAAATCATCTTTGAATTGAAAATGAAGCACAATAACTCATTGGTATTATGTGTAATAATAATTGGGAGTGATATACTTCTATGAATTTGAAATACATCTTTTCCAAGACAGGATCAAGCATAAACAACCTTTTGATTTTGTCCTTGGTAGAATGGTGCAGTAGAAATGATGAATATGACACTTCTAAATATGTTATGTTCCATGTTATTTTTTGAGTAGAAGTTGAGATTTTGGTTGATGAAATTTGATGTGCAATGTATGTGAGAAATAGAAGTGCATGCCATGCTCTTCAGAACAAGACTCTTTATGAAATGTGGTATGACCACAATCCTTTAGTTAGGTGCAACATCTCATTTTCTCCCATTTTCTAATCATAAAGTATGACAAGGATCACTATAACTGTGGCACATATGCTCTAGTGGATTTTGAATTACCATGGAAAAATGTATAATTATGTCAAATATTTCACTAAGTAATGAAAAAAAACATTCAACAAACTAACTAAAGGATGGAGTAGCAATATAACCCCCAAGAGCACTAGTGGAAATTAGTAGCAGGGCTAAGAAATCAATTTAGCTCTTAGATATATAGCCATAGTGGAAAACCAATGTTGCCAAAATGCCAATTTTTTAATTTGAATTTTCTTACCTCACAATTTCCTCAAAATCAATTAATAAAGGGAGATGGTAGTTGGGAAACCAACCACCCATAATTATTGAAGCATGAAGTGTGAAACTTGGAAAATTGTTAGAGGTGGATATATTGAGTACCCTTCTCAAGTTCTAAACACTAACCCATCAAATCCTTTGTCAAAGCTTACAAAATATGGTTTTCTCCTTTGTTGGAATAAGAAAATGAATATATAGGGGGGAATCAGCCACCTTGTAAGGTTTTTTGGAGCATGGTGAAGTACTACAATGAGTTATGGAAGATTTGGACGTGAAAAAAGAGTACGAATGAGTGTTAATTGAGTATATTTGCAAGTGCTTCTTTACAATTTTTTTCTAGAAAGTAGAGCTCCCTAGGGCATCTGAATTTCATTCCCAAATGTAGTTGAATATGATTAGAGTCCATTCTAGAATGTTTGTACATGCTAGGTGTTGATTTTTATTTCTAATTTGGGTTAGAAAACCCAAAAATGGGCTAAGGAAAAGATGATTATGAATTTGATGATGGATGGGTTGTAGAGGAAGCATTGAGAGGGGAGGTCATTGAGGGACTAGCAAAGAAGGGACTCTCTTTTACAATAGTGACCAGCTAGGAAAGCATATGAGAAATTTGTGAGAGTGTCAGTCTAGTGGGTAGAGGGTTACTGCCATTTTTTTTTTTGAAGGAAAGTGACTTTCTTAGTTGAGAAATCCCCATTGAGAACTTGAGTCAATTTCCTAGATGTTGTCATTGTTTGTCTTGGGAGTGGTCAACAACAATAAAGACTACAATGTAGCTAATCCTAAAGTGGGCTGGAGAGTGGCTTACCCTTGTTTTGTTTCTAGTAGATTAAGTATATTAGATAAGTTTATATACATCCTATGAATGAAATGACATGATTTTTCAAGCCCCGTGAATATTGTTATGATAGTTTTTATGCTTGCTAGTAAAAATAGATAGATGTGTATGTTGGGGATATATAATAAGTGTGTATGACCTTAATTGTGTTTAATACTTCATGATCATGTCTATGTTAGTTTCATGTTTATGAAATAAAAATGAGATGAGAAAATATGTATTGTAGTTGGTATTTATTTGTTATTTTGTCCTATGGACAAATTATGTTCATGGGAGTATACACTGGTACAAAATGGCCAATTAGTTACTAAAAAAACAACTAAAATTTGCATATAAATGACTATTTTTCAGTCGGTGACCAATAGTAGCTAATTTACAGTATCTTATAATGCGACCAACTTTTAGTCGTTTTTAGCTTAGCAATTAATTGGTTGTCTCAATTTTATTATCTAGTAGTATATTTAGTCATTAATTTAGACATTGATTTGGTCATTGATTTTGTCATTGATTTGGCCATTGATTTGGTCATTAATTTAGTCATTGATTTGGTCATTGATTTGGTCACTAATTGTCACAATTAAAGACCAAATATACAACAAAATATATTACTAAAAGATCACCAAGAAAACCAATTAATGACCAAAGAAATATGACCAAAATGTTGGTCGTGTTATAAGATACTGTAAATTAGCTACTAATAGTCATATATATGCAAATTTTAGTCATCGTTTAAAACCAATTAATGAATAAAGATATATGACTAAATTTTAATCCTGTTATAAGATACTGTAAATTGACTACTAATAGTCGTATATATTCAAAATTTAGTCATCATTTGCAATCACAAATTTATCATTTGCCAATTAGTTACTAAAAAAACAACTAAAATTTGCATATAAACAACTATTTTTCGATCGGTGACCAATAGTAGCTAATTTACAGTATCTTATAATGCGACCAACTTTTAGTCGTTTTTAGCTTAGTCATTAATTGGTTGTCTCAATTTTATTATCTAGTAGTATATTTAGTCATTAATTTAGACATTAATTTATTCATTGATTTGGTCATTGATTTGGTCATTAATTTTGTCATTGATTTGGCCATTGATTTGGTCACTAATTTAGTCATTGATTTTGTCATTGATTTAATCATTGATTTGGTCATTAATTGTCACAATTAATAACTAAATATATAACAAAATATATTACTAAAAGATCACCAAGTAAACCAATTAATGACCAAAGATATATGACTAAATTTTAATCGTGTTATAAGATATTGTAAATTAACTACTAATAGTCATATATATTCAAAATTTAGTCATCATTTGTAATCACAAATTTATCATTTGCATTAGTTATTTATATTTTTTGGTAGTATCATATTCATTATATAAATTACGACTTTAATAGTTTATATTCATTTCATTTATTTTCATTAAAAATCGTTATAAGAAACTAATTTAGTCCTATATTCATTTTATGTGTTCACTATTAATAAACATAAACTACTAATTTAGTAGTTTTAAATTGATTTTATGTTTTCATTATTAATCAACATAAATTAATTAGTATGATTTTGCAACTAAATTAAAAAAAATGGCATACAATGTAAATGTTCGTATAATATGAAAACACAAAGTTACATATGTTAATTACAATTCTAAGTAATATCAAGTGCAATTATAAATAATTCCAACCACGTAGATTATATTATACAAAATGTCAATTATTACAATATGAGTTTCCATCTTAATATTGATTGGAGTACAATTTGCACATGAAATAGTGATTAATCACTTCAAAACATTATCATTGTGTTGCCAAGGCATTGTAGGTGAATTCACCAACTCTGAAGACTTGACCATTAGTCTTTATGTGTGCGTTTTATGCGGGATATTGGCTCTACAGGTATCAGTAGACCAGTTCTCTTCTCTTTCTCTTTAATTTTCATTTTGTCTCTCTAGTGTTATTGTTCTCCTCTTTTTTCAATTCCTGCTTCTTACCATCAATACTGAGTTCCTTTCCTGAAAAAAGAAATACAATGCAAAGTATAAGACATGAAATTCGATGAACACTGGAATATAAACTAAAGTAGACTATAAAATATTTATACGATATATACCTTAACATCAGCAATATTGTTAATGTCATTTTTCCCGATAAAATCAAGAAACTCAAACAAGTTTTCTTTAGTTGGATAATAGTGGCCACTATGTGGCCAGATGACCTATATAAACAAAGCAAAGAAAACACCACCATAGGATAAATTGTGTACCTACTATGTTTTCAGTGTACAACATTTGTTCATGAAATGTTATCTTCAACTAAAGTAATAAATGTAAATAGATGCACACATTTCTATCCCAATATTTTGAATTCCCATGCTTATGGAACATAGCAATTTTGATTTTATCCAACATAATCAAACACATCGGACCTAGCAATTTGAATTAAGAATGTCTCATGCTCCACTTTTGTAGTTGTATTGTTTCCTCTATAGTTATATTTAAGAAGCAGTGACACTTCAACAATAAAACTGATTAGTAGAAATCTAATGGGTAGAGAAAAGTATTGCTGATACAATATTACAACAAGAAACTAAAAAAAAAATAAGACAAGACTTTGTAAATTGTGATACTAACCAGGAATATGGCTTCAGCATAGTAATATTCAATTGTCAGCGTACTATTCCGGGGGAAAAGGAATCCAATTCCCAGAAGCCAACAAATTATGTATGCAACATTAGCACATGCAATTTCCATTTAGAATCTTTGAAATGATTCTATAAATATTCAAAGAAAACATAATGTTACTCATTCATTTTTCTCTAATGCAGACAAAACTAAATATGCTAACATGTTTTTGAGCTAAAGAATTATGTAATTCATTGTGTCCAAAATCATTGCTTATTGTCATGACAGTTTTTTTTAATGATCAGGCAATGGGCCTATATTTGATCAGAATACATATTTTTCAGAATATATTCCATTTTTCTAATTCAAAGCTAAATTTCCTTCCAGTTTATGACGTTCAAACAAACCAAAATCTTTTTCCTTTAACAAGTCATTGTTGTAATATATTACTAAATGAGAAGCTACGTAATGAATTTATTAGTGGTGGAATACTAATAAATCAAAAATACATGAAAGAAATAACACCATTATGTCCTAGGAATGCCAAGTCTTTATCCTCTTGGTTGGAAATATTACTTCATGAAAACAACATATTTGATAGAGAACTTTTCTGAAACTAACCAACACCAATGTATCCAACAACAATGACATTTCTATTGGCATGCCCTCAAAATGTGTGGAAGTATCAAACATGCGTACTGCACTTCCCTATACACACTCCTCTTTCTTCATGTGTCTTCATAGGAAGCCCTCAAGTTCGATACTCTTGCAAGTACTGCTACAAAGTTCTAGCTCTAAAGGCACTCAGATTTCAAATAGATGAATGTATTGTATCTTGGTTCTAAATGATAGACACAGTGATGGAAGCATCTGCTAATCCTAAGCTCGATTATATGTCTCTATGAAATAGCATTAAGGAAAATATTTCTATAAAGCTTTAGGTCCAACTCAACATGGACAAAGAAACAAGGTTTGACTTAAAATTGGGCAAGACTTAAGAGTTAATTCAGGAAATTTGGTCAAAAGAAAATAACTTGGACAAAGCTTTTATTTTTTAACTGTCAAGTTTTAGCCGATTCTTTCCCAAGCCCAAGTCAGATCATGAGAGAGTTATGCTCAAGTCTGAGTTAGACCTTGAATTTTGTCCAAGTTAAGCTTCGACTCCATCTGATCTGCTCATATTTAGATCCCAGTTGAGTCAGACTAGCCAAGTAAGCTCAGTTGAATCTGGTAACTATGGCTACAAGTATCTTTACCCGTTAAGGTAACAATGGCCCAAACCTGATATGAAAAATAAATACAATGTGATGAATCATTTCTTATGATTTAGGATTGATACATTTTAGATGATGGAAATGTTATGTTGTCATGTATGGATAGGGTTGACAAGTATATGGTGAAATTTTCAAAGGTTACAGGTTGTCACAAATAATGGTATGGTAATTCAAGACCAGTTTCCTTCCTATGATCAGTTTTGATTATACTTATAGGACCATTTATTTCATATGTGTTGGAAAATGCATCAAAAGGTTTGTGTTAGGCCATTTTTTAGTTCAGATATTGTTAAAATTGGCAACTGGGGTAAAACCTTCATGTGGGTCTTCTTATTTATGGTAGCTGATAGTTTTCTTGGATTCCTCTCGTCGAGAGGTGTAGGATTTATCTAAAGATCATGCGATTCCGACATGTATTCATGGAGATATGAATTTATTTATGTTATTTGACAATTTGTCAAGGTCAACCAGCAACCAAATTACCCCAACTTGTCCTCAATGTTTTATTATAAATAGAAGAGGTCTTCAAGTCATTTTGTACACACACTTCTCCTAAGATCTCTCTCCACTCGTTTGGGTTTGGTGGCTAGAGAGATCAAGAGGGAGAAGCCCTAGACACAGTGAAGAAAGGGTCTTCTAAGAGAGCCCTAGATGCAGAACTAAAGAGCCCTAGCCGCAGTCTTATGGGGAGATATTTTTGCAGGTAAGAGGAGATCTATACGCTATCAAGAGGGAGTTATATTCGTAGCTCAAGGAGGAAGTCTATTCATTGCTCTAAAAGGATATCTGACCATGCCCTCAACGCAGTCACAAAGTATGTATAGCCGCTATCTTGGAGGTGCCCTAATGTCCTAAGTGCAGGCCTTATTCTGCAACAACAAGAGGCCTAATAAATAGCCCTAATCTGTTGTCAAGAGAGACCCATACGTAGTTTTGTGAAGCTCCTATTTGCTAGACCTTATACACAGCTCTCTTAGCCGCAGTTGGAGAGGCCTTAACCACCAACATATGAAGGCCTAAAGCCATAGTTATAGGATGCCTCATCACAACATGTAAGGGATCCTTAGACACAACCAGAAAAGTGAACCTAGCCTCAGCGAAAGGGAGTATCTCATCGGCGTGAAGGGACATATTGTTGTAGGTGACAACATGGTATAATGCAAGGTTGTTTGGGCATGTTAGCGCTATTCTTGAGCTCGATTTGAAGGGTATAAGTATCTGAAAAAAGGAGGAGCTATGGATTGCTTTTTAAGGGTTGTTTGGATCACTGTTTGAAGGGATCAAAGCTACAGTCGACTGCTAGGCTAAGCCACAGGCCATAGCCAACAGTTGGAGGCCTTTTAGTAGCTGCGTTCAGAAGGTAAGCAACCCTATAAGGCAACGTATCATTGGAGTATTGTATGAAGGCTATCCATAGTAAATAGATGAATTGTGGGTTGTGTTTAGGGTGTTGTAGCACTCAGAGCCTGTGCCCTAACCAGTGACCAGGTCTACCATGAAATGCACTAGTCCTTGTAGCATATGAAAGGTGTCAGATTAACAACCTTGTCATGATTAGTGAAGCAACGAAGGAACTACATATCTTCAGTACTTGATATCAGAATTGCAACCTCATTGTGTCATTATCATGGAGAAGATATTTGATCACCTATTTGGCAAGTAAAGTATTGACTTAAAATCATTGTACTCTATCTCTTTCTCTTTGCTAGACTATTGAAGAATATAAGAAGAATTGATCAAGGGTTTCCCCACATTAGGGTTTGTCCCTGGCTGGTGCCACACTTTGTGTCCTCTTGTCTTGGCTTGTCTTCTGTTATTTATGTTTATATTCTATCTACACTTTACTATCATGTTGATGTGATTGCTAATCTGAATATTGTCATTGGGATAATATGAAAAATTGAAGTAAATTTCTCTAAGCATAGAACATACCAAAATTTAACAAATATTGTTAAAATTGACAACTATGGCCAAAATCCATGTGGGTCTTCTTATTTATGGCAACTGATAGTTTTCTTGGATTCCTCTCATCGAGAGGTGTAGGATTGATCTAAAGATCATCTGATTTCTACATGTATTCATAGAGATATGAATTTATTTGTGTTATGAGACAATTCGTTAAGGTCGGCCAGCAACCAAATAACCCCCTCTTGTGCTCAACGTTTTAGTATAAAAGGAGATGGCTTGATAGCCATTTAGACACACACTTCACTCTTGATTTCTCTCCACTTGTTTTGGGTTTTAGTGGCAAGAGAAATCTAAGAGGATGAAGCCATAAACGCAGGTCTAGAAGGAGACCCTATACGCAGCAAAAGAAGGATGCCCAAGCCACTGTCATAATGAAGCCTAGCCGTAGGTCTTATGAAGGTTTGGCCGCAGTTCAAAGGGAGACCTATCCACTATTTAGGGGAGCTTCAATATGTGGCAAGGTAGCCCTAATCTTGGAGCCCTAGCCACAGATCTAAGGAAGCGTTATAACCCAGCTTTGGAGGAGCCATAGTTGATGTAATAACATGCCCTAGCCGCAGTCTATTCATAGATAAACATAGTCATGATGCCCTAACCCTATACGCTGTTATGGAAGGGTTTCTAGTCATGGAGGACAGCCCTAAGACATAGCAAAGAGGCTAAGACAATGAGGCAGTTTGGGGACTGTGTTAAGTGCTCATGGAAGGATATACAAGCTACTGTTAGGTGGTCGAAGAGCTGGCTTGAGGGTCGAGTTTCAACAGAGGATAACGCAGATCTATGGGGTAGTTTTAAGGTAGCTTATCTATGGGTTTATGTGGGTCGTAGGTACAGGAGGAGAGCTGTTATTGGAATCCTAAACGTTGTTGTTCTAGACATGTTAAGTTGTTTTTGTGCTAGGCCGCAGGCCATAGCACCACAGATGGGCTTGCGTAGGGCAGCTAAGGATTGTCATATCAACGTAGCAAAGGAGGGGCTATCCTTAAGTATGTTGCAGTCCTTCAAGGGTTGTTTGGGAGTATGATTGGATGAGTTTAAGGCTACAACCATATTCCCTAACTAGACAGTCACAATCAGCTATATGCAATCAAGGTTGGAGCAGCTAGGATCAGTTTGATGTTGCTGCCTATGTATGAGGGTTGGTAGGACTATCTTGATGGCCCAAACAGTCCTTGATGAAGGTTGTCCCATCTACCATCCAATGCAGCAAACAAAGACCCTAAACAGTGACCTTATATAGTCCATGATAAGATGTGACAACAAGGTGCAACATGAAGTTTGAATGTTGCTCCATAATGATGGGCATCATAACGAAGTGTAGTGTAGCATGTTGTGTGTTGCACAGTGATAATAAATGCTACTATGAGATGCAACATGATGGGCACAGTGAGGTACAATATGAGGCAGCACTGGTAGGTGCAGCATGATGATAAGGTGCAACAGTATCATGTGTGGAGCATGGTAAAGAGGTCCAACATGATGATTGGGTGCAACATAGTGAGGTGCATCATAGTGAGGAGCAGCATGGTGATGGAGTCACCTTGGATCAGTGGAAGAAGTATGCCTTCCACTCAACTCAGATCAGCTACATTTTATGCTATCTTCTTAGAGAAGATCTCTTCTCTTATTTAGATAATTCAATATGTTGACTTCTGATGTATATGTACTATCTCTCTCTCTACTAAACTATTGAAGAACATATAAGAAGAATTGATCAAGGGTTTCCCCACATTGAGGTTTGTCCCTGGCTAGTGCCACATCTTGTGTCCTCTTGTCTTGGCTTGTTTCAGCGATTTATTTTTATGTTCTATCTGAATTTTATTATCATGCTAAATGTGATTGCTAATATGGAATTGATATTGAGCTAATATGGAAAATTGAAGTAAATTTGCTATCAGCATAGAACATACCTAAAATTAACAGATATCAACCCCAATGAACAATGTACTTTTAGGCATATAACAACATGAGTTTCCAGAATTGCTATACAAAATTTAAGTGGATTGATACTCACTGCCTTGAGATCTTATTGTCGACATAAGCGGACAAAGTATATATGTGTACTAGATAAAGTGATAATCTAATACGAAGCTTCCCATAAGTGTTGTTAATTTTCATTAGAGTTATCTTATCATTGATTTGATTTTTACTTTGGAAAATTATGAACCTTATCTCAATGCCCATTCTGAGTCATCCAGAGTTAAGTACTTGATTGACTATCATGCCCGCAATCACTTGGATAGTTCACCAAATACCATGGCTCAAGATTTGTGGTACTGTATGTAATTCCTAGTTTGCACGGAAGGAGATGGATTTTGTAGTTATGGGTAATGTTGTACATTATGCACGGCGATCTACCCATATGCTAAATGTACTTCCTCAAGCTGAATGGTTTACACGTTATGGGCAACAACATACAAATCTATGGGACAATATTGCTCACAGGGAATGAAAATTGAATGTTCCCTTTAGTCTGGGCCACTAGATGTCAAATATTGACTTGACATATCAAAATGACCTCATGTAAGCACCTGCATGGTCTTACCAAAATGACCTCATGTAAGCACCTGCATGGTCAATAATGACTTACATAGTTTATTACTCAAGCTGGTGTCATGATGCTTGTTGCATGACTTGTGTGATTTATTAGTCAAGCTAGTGTCATGGTGCATGTTGCATGACTTGCATGGGTTTTGTTGCATGAAATGAAAGGCCCTTGCCTCATGCAATAAATTTATCCCATGGTGTTTCCTATACCTATGTCCTAGTACCCTTTTGCATAGGTCCTAACCTATGGTTTTGCTAAAATTACTACACAAATGTTGGTTTCTGATATACGTAAATATATTACAGGGGAGCTTACCTCGATAGTTATTGGAAATCTGTTTGGAACAATTGGAAACAACAATATTCAGTTATCTATAACAAAATTATCCTATTTAGACCAGACTTGTCACTTGTTTGCATTCCAAAAATGTACTGAAGATTAAAATACAGTCCTGAATAGATATTGAACTCATCAAAAGGTGTACCATTGTTCTAATACAAATCTTGGCATAAATCATGTTGAAAGACCTGTGGTAAATCTACAGGCATACAAGCATCTTAGTTTAGAGTGTAAAAAGTCTTGTTGACTGCTCAATGACAGGTTATAAATATTGTTTATGTCCAGTTAAGGAAGCAACCATTAATAGTAAGAATAAATACAGTGAAGACAAATCTAATCCTGTAGGTTTATACTCTGTTTCAATTGGGTATATCTTTGTTTTACTGCGTATTGTTATCACTTTAATCCTTGCGATTTAATCTGGCCAAAAGTATCAAAGGGAATGTATAGTGTGGAGTGTATGAATACAGGTAGAAGGAATCAACCTAGATACTTCTAGAAACAAAGGGGTGGAGAGGTAACATGCATAGTTTCTAATTTCTTATGGATAATGGATTGTGTTACATCTTTTGCAACCAGTAGAGCACATTTTCAATTCCACAACTTCCACAAAGTCTTGTCATATAGAGTAATAGCTGCACAAATAAATTCAGACTCCCAACATATTTGACCCCTAAAGAACTTCCAAATTTCTGGAAATGGTTGGAGTTGTATTCAAGACAAATCTTTGAGCTTCCATGGGATGACTGTGCTTGTGGAGGTCTGTCTCTGAGTATTAGTCACATACAATCACTATGTAATGGCCTATGTATTCGACATCTCTCATCAAATTGTGTGTGATTTTAAGGTTGTAATGAATAACTTAAGCTGACAGAGATGTTCTCCATGTTCAACATTAAACTTGTAAGTGGTAGATGGATCAACTCTTGTATCAATTGTGCACACAAAATTTCTCTAAAGTAATAAGCCTAGAAAGTGAACAATTGACCTAAAGGTTTAAAGAAATCAAGGGTTTCCTATGTGGCACATTACAACAAGTCTTATCATCTTATACTAATATTTCCTTCTATCAATTAGTGAATACTATCCAATGAATCATTCTCAGATAAGCATCTTCATTTGATTACTAGTGGCATGATATAGGCAAATGAAGCATGGGTTGGTTTCAAAGAGATGAGTTGGTGCACAGAAATGAATAGACAAAAGAAGTTGCCTTCTACAAAGTTTGCAAAGGAGAAGGAAAATTAACTTGCAAAGCTTGTGTTGCACAAAATGGTTCAACAACTAATAAAGTTACATCTTTCACAACCAGTAGAGAACATTTGCAATGCCACAAGTTCCACAAAATCTTGTCACATAGACTAATAGCTGCACAAATAAATTGAGACTCCCAACATATTTGACCCCAACAAAACTTCCAAATTTTTGGAAAGGGTTGGAGTTGCATTCAAGATAGCTCCTTGAGATTCCCTAGGACGATTATTCTTGTGGAGGTCTGTCTCTGAGGATTAGTCAGATATATTCACTATGTAATGACCTATGTATCTGACATCTCTCATCAATTTGTGTCTGATTTTAAGGTTGTTATGAACAACTTAAGTTGACAGAGATGTTCTCCATGTTCAATAGTTCACTGGTAAGCGATAGATGGATCGACTGTTGTATCAACTATGCACACAAAATTTCTCTAAAGTAATAATCCTAGAAAGTGAACAATTGACCTAAAGGTTTGAACAAATCAAGTGTTTCCTATGTGGCACATTACAACAAGTTTTATCATCTTATACTAATATTTCCTTCTATTAATTAGTGAATATTATCCAATGAACTATTCTCATATAAGTAGCTTCATTTGACTATGAGTGGCATGATAGAGGCAGATGAAGCATGGGTTGGTTTCAAAGAGATGAGTTGGTGCACATAAATGAATCCAATGAATCATTCTCAGATAAGCAGCTTCATTTAACTACGAATGGCATGATAGAGGTATATGAACCATGGGTTGGTTTCAAAGAGATGAGTTGGTGCATAGAAATGAAGACACAAAGAAGTTTCCTTCTCCAAAGTTTGCAAAGGAGAAGGAAAATTAACATCCAAATCTTGTGTTGCACAAAATAGTTCAACAACTAATAAAGTTACATCTTTCATAGCCAGTAGAGCACATTTGCAGTGCCACAAATTCCACAAAGTCTTGTCACATAAAGTAATAGCTGCAAAAGTAAATTGAGACTCCCAACATATTTGACCCCTAAAGAACTTCCAAATTTCTGGAAATGGTTGGAGTTGTATTCAAGACAGATCTTTGAGCTTCGATGGGACGATTATGCTTGTGGAGGTCTATCTCTGAGTATTAGTCAGATATAATCACTATGTAATGGCCTATGTATCTGGCATCTCTCATCAATTTTTGTGTGATTTTAAGGTTGTTATGAATAACTTAAGTTGACAGAGATGTTCTCCATGTTCAACAGTTCAGTTGTAAGTGATATATGGATCGACTCTTGTATCAACTGTCCACACAAAATTTCTCTAAGGTAATAAGCCTAGAAAGTCAACAATTTACCTAAAGGTTTGAACAAATCAAGGGTTTCCTATGTGGCACATTACAACAAGTTTTATAATCTTATACTAGTATTGCCTTCTATCAATTAGTGAATACTATCCAATGAATCATTCTCAGGTAAGTAGCTTCATTTGAGTACGAGTAGCATAATAGAGGCAAATGATGCATGGGTTGGTTCAGGGAAAATTTTAAGAACCCCCCCTAAATTTACATGTATAATAAATAGGCGAATCTCCATGGTATATAGGAAAAATGGAAGGCGATTTTATCAATAATATGATATGTATATATAATTTTTTGGCGAATCTCTCACCAGGCATGGCGAATATTTTACTCAATTATAAAATCTTGTGTTTATTGAATACACAAATGAAATCATTGCATTTCTTTAAAATATCTTTTGAAATCAAAATTACCGAAATTACATATCGATAACCTAGTGGGTGTAGGATAAAATTCACCCGTGCCATTCACAGAAAGCGTGATAAAAAACCTAATACTATATATAAAACCAAGAACAATTCAAATTCATCACTTCTAGGGACCTCGTAACCACCCTGCCAATACACAAGTATGTTCCTGTTTGCAATTAGGAAAATTACCCAAATTACAATTTGTTTACTCCAACATATGTTGGAAAGTTATAGAAGGATGACTAATGCAATCAATCCATTCCTTTTAGCCCTGGATTTGTTTCAGTTTAAAACAGAAGTATACAAATATGCTTGTCCAATGTCTATGCTTTAACCATTCACCTTAAGATGTTTTAACAATATAATTTCCTAAGTCTATTTAATATCTTCATTATCATAAAAACCAACCTATATCCATCTTAACTCCACATCTACCACTCTTAGGGGGATGAAATCTATTTATCCCTTTGAGCACTTAGTAGACCCAGAATTAAGATGGATCTAAGATGATAAAATTTCCCCTTTAAATAGTCTATGCTCACATGAATACCATGGTATTACCATGGGTCAATACCATGGGTTATCATAAACCTAGAGCTTAAAAATTACTATTAGTAATTTATAAAAATTAATAAAATTAATAGTTGATTTTTATTTTATTTTTATTTTAACCAAGCTAAAATGTTTAACATACATTAAATTACAACATCCACATACATTAAATTACAACATCCATTTTTACTCTTGATCGGATCAAATATTTTTTCACTCTATGCTAGTTTGCATATCACGATATTTGATACCTATTGGAGGTTAGTAGATCCAGAGTAAAGATGGATCTATGCTAGTTTAATTCCCCCATTTAAATAGGCTACATTCTAGGTGAATACCATGGGTCAATACCATGTGCCATTTTGGTGAATACCATGGGTCAATACCATGTGCCATTTTTATTTTTATTTTTTTTGCATGGTAATAATAACGATCTAGTCCATGGTATTTGTCCCATAATATTTTTCCCATAGGTTTCACCTAAATATAACGCATTTTTTAAGTGTTCGTAAATATAAGGTGACTTATGGAGTAAATATAAAAAAATGTTTTATTTGTTTACCATACCTCTCGTTTATTTATATTTTTATTAATTTACCATACCTCTTTTACAAATATGGTATTTGGCCCATAGGATTCACTTAAATAAAACCTCTTTCTTGAGCCTTCATAAATAGAACGAGGGTTATGGACTAAATATAAAAAAAGGTTTTATTTATTTACCATGCGTCTAGTTTATTGATATTTTTATTTATTGACCATACCTTTTGAGTAAGTATAAAAAGACGTTTTATTTATTTACCATACCTCCACTTTACTTATATTTTTATTTGTTTACACCCTTGCATAAATATAAGGTGACTTATGGAGTAAATATAAAAAATGTTTTATTTATTTACCATACCTCTCATTTATTTATATTTTTATTAATTTACCATACCTTTCATTTATTTATAATTTTATTAATTTACCATACCTCTTTTATAAATATGGTATTGGGGCCTTTGGCCCATAGGATTCACTTAAATAAAACCTATTCTTGAAAATGGGCGAATGGATTCACTTAAATAAAACCTATTCTTGAAAATGGGCGAATGGAAGGTTGTAACTCCTAATTTCAAGGGCTAAATTTACCTTTTTTACCCTCTCCCTTAAAATAAGGTGGGCTATTTGAGGTGATTTGTAAAAATGTACTATGATACAAAATATTCGCCCACTAAAAATTCAAAACCCCTTAATTTCGCCAAAGGGCGAACATTCGCCCCTAAAATTTTCTATGGGTTGGTTTCAAAGAGATGAGTAGGTGCACAGAAATGAAGAGAAAAATGGAGTTGCCTTCTACAAAGTTTACAAAGGATAAAGAAAATTAACATGCAAAGCTTGTGTTGCACAAAATGGTTCAACAACTAATAAAGTGACATCTTTCGCAACCAGTAGAGCACATTTTCAATGCCACAACTTCCACAAAATCTTGTCACGTAGAGTAATAACTGCACAAATAAATTGAGACTCCCAACATATTTGACCCCTAAAGAACTTCCAAATTTCTGGAAATGGTTGGAGTTGTATTCAAGATAGATCTTTGAGCTTCCATGGGACAATTATGCTTGTGGAGGTCTGTCTCTGAGTATTAGTCAGATATAATCACTATGTAATGGCCTATGTATATGACATCTCTCATCAATTTGTGTGTGATTTTAAGGTTGTTATGAATAACTTAAGTTGACATAGATGTTCTCCATGTTCAACAGTTCACTTGTAAGTGATAGATGGATTGACTCTTATATCAACTGTGCACACAAAATTTCTCTAAAATAATAAGCCTAGAAAGTGAACAATTGACCTAAAGGTTTGAACAAATCAAGGGTTTCCTATGTGGCACATTACAACAAGTTTTATCATCTTATACTAATATTGCCTTCTATCAATTAGTGAATACTATCCAATGAATCATTCTCAGGTAAGCAGCTTCATTTGACTACGAGTGGCATAATAGAGGTAGATGAAGCATGGGTTGGTTTCAAAGAGATGAGTTGGTGCATAGAAATGAAGAGAAAAATGGAGTTTCCTTCTACAAAGTTTGCAAAGGATAAAGAAAATTAACATGCAAAGCTTGTGTTGCACAAAATGGTTCAACAACTAATAAAGTGACATCTTTCGCAACTAGTAGAGCACATTTTCAATGCCACAACTTCCACAAAATCTTGTCACGTAGAGTAATAACTGCACAAATAAATTGATATTCCCAACATATTTGACCCCTAAAGAACTTCCAAATTTATGGAAATGGTTGGAGTTGTATTCAAGACAGATCTTTGAGCTTCCATGGGACAATTATGCTCGTGGAGGTCTGCCTCTGAGTATTAGTCAGATATAATCACTATGTAATGGCATATGTATCTGACATCTCCCATCAATTTTTGTGTGATTTTAAGGTTGTTATGAATAACTTAAGTTGACAAAGATGTTCTCCATGTTCAACAGTTCACGTTTCTTGATATTTGCTTATTCCTAGATATTGGTAGCTTTGTTTTCCATCTATTTTTGTGGGTAGCATGATACTTGGAAGACTACTTTCAAAATAATGCAAGGATTGCATGATTTGTTGATTATGCCATTTAGCTTATGGAGTGCTTCAACAACATTTATATATTGATGTGATGTCTTGAGACCATTACTCAACCTTTTGGTCATTGGTTATTTGGATGTATAATTTTTAGGAAAACTTGGAAGGAGCTCGTGCGACATTTGGGAGATAGTAATTCAAACCCTTCAAATTTTCAATAGCATAGCTTGTAAGATAACATGAAGAAATGGAAGTTTTCATGACATGTTGTATATATATGCCTTGGTGATGACTAAGGTAAATATCATACAGATCCATTGATGGCAAAAATTGGTGAGAGATCAACTTCAATCTCAAACAACAATTGTGGGTTTTCCAGACCTAAAACCAATGCATTGCCAATGTTTTGGTTTCAATATTACAAATGCTTTGCTCTTGAGCCACGATCCATTGAATTGATTTTCCTCCATTTATGACTTCATTAAGTGGCATGGTAGCATTTCCATAACCTAGGAAACAAGGATGAGAAAGAGAAACAATCGTTGGTTGTACGTTTTTGGGGTGATTTTGTCAAATCTGACAAGTAAAAATGAGCTTGTAAGAGTCTCATCCAAAGTGTGGTTGCACTTGCAAAAGGGATGGTTTGAAGTCTTCTATTGGGAAGTCTGACCAGTTAGTTGAGGCTAATTCCTAGAGGTGAAGAATTTGTGCCATATCAACAGGCAATGTTGTTACAGGATCAAGAATTGTTGAGAAGAAGCATGTCCAGCAGGCAAGGCAAGACATTTAGTCTACCATAACACTACTAGGCTTAGATTCATAAGCATGGTGGGCTTCAGGTTTCTGTTGAGATGACATGAAATACTGCAACACTAAGTTATAATGTAGGAAAAGACTGCAAGTTGAACTTGCTGAGTTTATCAATGCCAAGGTTACCAGTATAGGGGGTTGAAAAAGTATACAAAAGAGTAAAATATATGGGGTGCTTAATTAACAATTTGTCTGAGAGTCACTATTCATTTCTAGTATGCAATCTGATTCTAGTGATGTAGATGAGGTTAAAGAAAAGTATTGTGGATATAGAAGCTACGTTCAGAGACACCATGTGAAACAACTTAAACCACAATTAAAAATCACTTGTAACGACATAGCTGAGTCTAAAGACCATGGGTGCATGAGAATGATTTTCTGTTTTGGTATCATAGCATAAGAATACCAATCATCATCATTATCGCATCAGGAAATTGGCTCACTAATCTATGTTGTCTTCAACTTACCATTATGTTTCTTTTTGTCTAATTGTTTTCTACCTAAGGAAAAACATACCTCTTATTTGAGATGAATTCAAAGGTACATTCTTGAGGTGCCTTTGGCACTGCCAAAAAATGGGCTTAGGAACCCTTCAAACTAGACAGACCTTGGACCATTACTTCAAAAAAGAAAAGAAAGAAAAAAAACTTCTCCAGTATCATAATTGTTCTAATCTTATATAAATGACTGATTAAACAGATTATAAAGAAAGTCTCAAACCTACAACATATTTAAAAATCCAGCCTACCATCCACCTGTCTACCCTCTTAGCAACAAGAATAATGTGAAGCAGCCATAAGCAGTCCCACTTTAGATTGATGATTTTCCCTCTCATTCAATTCACGATAGATATGAGAGAAACTACTATGATCAAACTGATGAGAGACATTTATGACCTATTGCGCAAGTGCCAGCAGAGATATATTATTCACCTGCAACAACCCTAACTTCCAATTGATGACCAACAGTTAATCCGTGAAAAAATGTATAATCTACCTTCTCATTGTCATCTTCAATGCATAGAACAATGTTGAAACCTCACCCTTATTGTTTGTGTCAAATCTGAAGCTGGATTTGAATTCAATAGTGTGAGTTCGATAAGAAAAATGATAAAACCAAAGCCTCAAGATGTAGCCCCATCTTGGCTAGTTCCATTGGAGTAAGCCCACGAGATTCCCTTGTCACTAGGAAGAGCATGGAGTTGGGGCCCATCCAAGTGTGCTCAAGGATGAGATCCTTTAGATCTAGAGTGTCATGAAGAAAGGAGGTGCCTAGCTATAGGGAACCCAAAGGAGTCACGGGAGGGGGGAGCCCACATACTCTCAGATTGAGCTCTTGGGCTTGACAATGCATTCTTCGTTCAACTTTTCCTGTACCACCCCTTTGACCACAGTAATAAGGGGAGGTTGCTCCTTTTCCAGACCACATCAACCTAAGAATTATGTGTTTCCTGTTATATTTCTATCTTCTATTTAAAAATAGCCTGCTGTAATTTCATTCTTCCTATAGATTTTTAATGTTCAGAATTTTTTTTTGGAGCACAGGGGGATCCTCAATTGATTTCTGTAAATGCAATTTTCTCGTGTTTTCATTACAGAGACCGACTGCTTGAGGTCGATTACTTCTCAATGGAGCCGTTGGTTTTTTAGCTTCAAGAAATTCCACCCTCCGCAGCAAACCAGCTAGAGTCCAATTGGTTGAAGGGCTGGTTAGTTTTTTGTAGATGGACAACTTGTTGAATTTTGTGATGGAGCCAAGGGAAAAAGTCAGTGGCTAGGTTGAAGATTAAAAGATTCACTGTATTGGATAGTCACTTGAGGGATCACAACAATAGGAATATTAAGGAGAAGAGAAGAAGGATTTCCTTGAGGACATGAAGCCCTCACCTCTGATTACCAAGAGCACCAGGTATTGTAAACACAGACCTGTGAATGTGGAATCTTAGAGGTCATGCAGATTTACAATCTTAAAAATTTGTTGGTTGGTAGAGTCTTAGACTGTTTTGAGTTTGACAGAAAACACTCACCATACTCACACAACTCTTCAGTACCTTGTTTGTAAGAACACATTGAAGTCCTGAATTTATGGTTGTTATTTATTAGTATGGTTACAACTTCTATCCTACAATGAGTTGTACCCATACCCATCACACCTGCACCTTGATGTTCTCCACCTTTATAAACAAAAGTTACCATACCCCCATAACCCTTGTTCAATAAGTTTTCACCTTACTGTACCTATGCCCAGACGTACCCATGCAACATAGTTTATTAGCAATTTAGTAGCAACTAGAATTCGAATTTCAAACCTGTCAACTTAGCTTATTCATTTTTTCCTGTCCTTTCATTTTTGTATGGATTTTTTTGTCTTCTTTCTTTACATTTCCACAATTTAGGAGTTAAATGGTTTTCATATTCCTAGGAACTCAATACTTTGCATCCTCAATAGAAATGCAAACACCTCTCAAACAGATCCATAAGACATACCTTACTATACTAAGGAAAAGTACAAATGTTTCTGCTAATGTCACTATTCTACAATGGCTTTGTTTCCTATTGACTGGATGTGTTTTGTAGACAAACTGAATATATTTGCAACTTCTTGCCATCCATACTAGTTATTAGTCACATGACAAGGAGTTTTTCCTGGAGTTTGCTGGTGAACTTCAGAGTATGTTCTAAAGGGATGAAATTAATGATTTTTATTACTACGAAATGCTACCAACCTTTTTCCCCCAATCCTGTTCAATTGGAAAAGTGCTTCCTGAGGAAAACAAATATAAAATGTACTCTAGAATAAGAAAAATAGAGGCCAGAATACAAACACCAAACAACAAAGGAGGATAAAAACAATATGCTTACCGATCATCTTTGTTTTTCCTTCTTGAGAATAACTTTGTTTTATATTTTGAAACTGGAAGGGACGCAATCAAATCTGGGCAAAGGCCTCTGCTATGAGTTCCGATTGCCTATCCTAACTTCACTAGTGCCGAGGGCCTCTCCTAAGTAGTACAAGTACAATGTGGGAATGCAAATGCAACTCCTAGAAAATGCCAAAGCTAAATCTAGGGTAAAATGAAGCAAAGAAGAATACAATAATAGGACACCCTCATAAACATGTATATAAACAGATCATGTAGAAGGCTAAGTGAAGGTAATAAAGCTATTCCCATTCATGAAAACACATTTGGTGGCTCAAAATTGCATTCTGAGTTTGAGAAAAACATAAATATAACACCTAAGCTGCATTTTTATGCCAATGAAGAGTGTGGTAGAGATAAATAGAGGTCTATTCCTAAGACAGATTGTGAAGTGCAAACAGTGGGATGTTGCAGTCAAGCCAATACTCATTTTGACGTAATGTTAATGACCACCCCGTTGAATAAGACAAAGAACAGTTTCCAACAACTTTTTTGGCCTACTCAACTGGCTTGCTACACTTGGACATGGATATGCTACATTTCCCTTCATTTGATTCCCCCTTGAAAACAATCTAGATTTCCAAATGATTGATAGTGTGAGAAAAGGTCTTGAATGTAGAGGAGGAATATCAACAGGAGGGTAGGAAACAACTTTCTACCAATCTTGCAATCACCTAAGAAGACTTAGCACATGATGACAGGGGTATCATGTCATGCCTTTTTTCTACACTAGAAAATTGAAATTCAACCAACATATGACAAAATCCTGAGTGAAGATGGAGATAATGGACCAGAATATAGTTCTAGTTTCCCTGAGAATGATAGTAATAAGACACTCATTAATGAAGGGAAATCCTGAAGATCCCCTAAGGTTCAAGAGACCAATGCTCCTATCTGTGATTTTGAATATAGTAGAAACTTTGGCACCCATAATGATGTGCATCTCCAATCAAAATTACCTATTAAGTTTGAACAGAATAGTGCAAGATCCTACATTTTTTTCTTTGACAATCATCATATCTATGACATGGACTCTGATGAGGAAGAAAAGAAGGTTGATCATATTATCAAGTCGTTTTGTGAACCATATGAGACACAGGTAGAAAGGTCCATTCCATTTGTTGAAGGCATCCTTATTGAAGATGAATAGTCTTGTCATATTGGAAGAACTAACCAATATCCAAGCATACAAGAGGACTTCTTCAAACCCATAATTGATTAACTACACAGTGAGCAGAATCATTTCTAGGTTTTTCTCTTATTGTTCATAGTTATGATAATTGATCTTCAAAGGAGGTTGTTCTCCTAACTACAAATTATATTTGGGTAGCTTTAATTTCCCATATAAAACAACCCCCTATCCGCAACACTGATGCTGATGGCCAGCATAAAACTGTTCCTATGTTTGATCTAGAAACGTTGGAACTAAAGTCTCAATATTTACTTCGACCAGAATGACCCAAGGAGACCATATCTTTATAGGAATGGAGAGCCAGATATGGATCTCTCTCCCAGCTCAAGGTAGATTCTAAAAGGGCCCAAAATATACCCTCTACACCAAATTCTTTCGTGTTTTGTTCCCTAGTATTAGAAATAAGTTAGAGTTTCTTCTATTTCCTCCTCGGAGCATTTTATGCAAATTGGTTCCAAGATTGAAGCCAAGTTACATAAGACCATTCAATTCTTTTAGATGAAGGGAATTTCATCCTCATTTTCTTTCTACTAATTACTCAGCCCAACAATATTGGGTAGAACAAAGGAGAAACCAATTCCATATCCTCTACCCACTATGGGAAGAAGAAATATGGCACCTATCATATGGAGCTTGCCCATTCCAATGAGGAATGTCAAACATTTAGGCCAAAGAGCTCTAAAAGGAAAAATACTTCCTTTCTAAGCAGTATTGAGAGTTTGGAGACTTAGAGGTTGATGTCAAAAATACTCTCTACATTGATCCAGACTTGATGCTAATGCCAAAAGATAGCCTTGCCATCAACAACGAAGCTCTTTGAACATAGAACTGTCAAATCAATCACAAACTAGCATATATGGTCATTGATAATGACAACCAAAATAACCTTTTCTTGCTTCAATTGGAAAATGAACTTAAGTTACCAACCTCAACTCATCACAACTCACATTAGCTTGGATGGTAAAAGATGCACATTAGCTTGTGCTAATCAGTTGAGAATAGATCGAACTGTTTCTAAAAGATGGCAAGATTTTGCAAAATTGAAACTTGAAATTCAACCAACATATGACAAAATCCTGAGTGTAGCTGGAGATAATGGACCAGACTATAGTTCTAGTTTCCCTAAGAATAAGAGTAATAAGGCACTCATTAATGAAGGGATGTTAGGTCCCTATAATATTAGTGATTCCTCCATTACTATTGTCGTTGTATCCCTTATTATTATTGTTGTGCCCCTATTGTCCCCATATTGTTATTACTTTGTCCCATAGAATCTCTCTATTGTTATTTTTGTGCCTTTATATTATTATTGTTAGGTTAGCTTGGTTATATTGTGACCCTTAGACTCCTATATATAGAAAGGAGGTTTTGTCATTTGAATCATCCAAGAATTGTTCATTTGTGTAATGTAAAGGAGGTTTCCCCCTCGAAGAGGCTTATTTCTAAGGCATTCATCTATCTTTTCTATCTTTTGTGAGCTGGTTTCATAACATTTGGTATCAGAGCTTTGAATTCTAGGGTTTCGCTACTCCAAACAGGTCATCGTGGAATTTTCACTATAACTTTTTTTCTGTGATGTTTCAGAAGCTACAAAAAAAACCCATGTGAGCCAAAATCGGTCTGAACTTCGGGTCCAAATTTCAGAGCTTGTCTCGCTATATTTGCAGAGATATGATCTGAGGAATTTAGGGTTTTTACAAACTCCCGAATTACATTCCAAACATATCACCTAGGGAAATCATCATAACTTTTGTTTTGAGCATTAGATTGAAATTTCGTAAAAATTTTCAAAAAGAAGATGGCCTGTAGTTTTCAATGTATCAGGTTCAGGTAGTAAGGTCGAAATAGTGACATGTGACATGTCATACAAGTTCGCTCTACTGAACTAGTCTATAATTAGGTCACCGTGGGAGATTTGGCATAACTCTTCCTTGGAGAATCCAATCTTGATCAGACTTGCGGGGTTAGAAATAGGATCTGGATTATAGGGAGCTCAACAAGCTCACTATTAAAGATAAATTTCCCATTCCTGTCATTGATGAATTATTGGATGAATTGCATGGATCAATTTACTTCACCAAGTTGGATATTCATTCAAGATATCATCAAATCAGAATGAAGACTAAAGACATTCTGAAAACAGCATTTAGAACTCATGGGGGTCATTATGAATTTTTGGTCATGCCTTTTGGCCTTACCAATGCACCTTCTACATTTCAAGGTTTGATGAATTCCATTTTCAAACCCTTCCTTAGAAAATTTGTGTTAGTATTTTTTGATGATATACTAATCTACATCAAGTCTTGGAAGGATCATGTTGAACATGTTGACAGGGTGCTCAAACTATTGGAGGAGAAACAATTATATGTAAAAAGCTCCAAATATTCTTTGGATTACAAGAGGTGGAATATCTGGGTCATATTGTATCTCATGAATGTGTTAAGGTAGACCCTAGCAAAATTAAAGCCATTAAGGAATGGAAAATCCCCACATCCATAAAGCATCTGCGAGGATTTCTCGGGTTGACAGGGTATTATCACAAGTTTGTTAAGAATTATGGGAGAATAGCAGCACCTCTAACAACATTATTGAATAAAGATGCATTTTCATGGACTCCAGAAGAAACAAAGGCCTTCAAACATCCTAAAGAGGCAATGTGCCAAGCACCGGTCTTAGCTACGCCAAACTTCTTGAAAACCTTTATTGTGGAATGTGATGCTTTAGGAAATGGAATTGGTGCTGTTTTAATGCAATATGAAAGACCCATTGCTTTCGAAAGTCATCCAATCAAGGGAAAGTATTTACACAAAGCTATTTATGAGAAGGAAATGTTGGCAATACTACATGCACTTAAGAAATGGCAACCCTACCTAATGGGAAGACACTTCAAGGTAAAAACGGATCATGATAGTCTTAAATACTTCTTAGAACAAAGATTATCCTTTGAAGAGCAGCAAAAATGGGTCACAAATATGTTGGGTTATGACTTTGAAATCATCTACAAAAAATGGAAGAAAAATGTTGTGGCAGATGCACTCTCAAGAAAGGATGAGGATGTGGAAGCATTGTTGTGCACCATTTCTATTATCCAACTAGATTGGATAAATGAAGCAAGGGAGGAATGGAAGAATGAAGATGAAGTGTGGGCACTCATTCGAAAGTTACAACAAGATTCCAGTACATCTGATACATTTAGCTGGAAAAATGATTCATTATGGTACAAAGATCGCTTATACCTATGTAAGAATTTCCAACTCAAACAAAAGATTCTTATGGAATTGCACACTTCTCCCTTAGGAGGGCACTCAGGATTTTTAATAACTTACCATAGGGTTAAGAAGGAATATTTTTGGGATGGCCTTAAATCAGATATTCAAAAGTTTGTGGCGGAATGTTTGGTTTGCCAACAAAATAAATTTGAAACATTTAAGACCCTAGGTCTATTACAACCTTTATCCATTCCAAGCCAACATTGGGAGGAGGTTTCAATGGATTTTATCACAGGTTTACCCAAGTCTGAAGGAAAGAGTGTCATCATATCCATTTAAAGTCAGTGCAGTTTCTACTGCATTTATGGAAACAATTCAAAAGATACATGGAAACCCAAATATTATTGTAAGTGACAGAGATCCCATTTTCACTGGAATTTTTTGCACAGAATTATTTTCTTGTCTCAGTACTCAGTTAGCTCATAGCTCGTCTTATCATCCTCAATCTGATAGGCAAACTGAGATAGTAAAAAAATGTTTGGAAGGATATCTTCGTTGCTTTGTATCTAATAAAAAAACATAATGGGTCAAATGGTTGCCTCTGGCTGAATGGTGGTATAACACTTCCTTCCATACTGCAGCAAAAATGACCCCATTTATGGCACTTTATGGATATCATCCACCATCCATCACATCATATTTAAGAGAAAATTATAAGGTTCAAGCAGTGGAACATCACATCGAGCATCAACAACAAGTTCTCCAACTCTTAAAGGATAACCTCACATTGGCGCAGAATAGAATGAAACAATAGGCAGATCAACATCGCAGCGAAAGAAGTTTTGATGTAGGTGACTGGGTATTCCTATGGCTACAACCATATAAACAAATGTCCCTCAAGCAAGCTAAGAAGGATAATAAATTATCACCAAAGTATTATGGTCCATACAAGGTGTTGCAAAAGATTGGTACTATGGCATACAAATTGGAGCTTCCTGCAGGTTCTCGAGTGCACCCAGTTTTCCATGTTTCATGTTTAAAGAAGGTTATAGGCAACAAGATCCTAGTTCAAACAATATTGCTAGAACTTGAAGAGGAAGCAAAAATTATATTGGAACTAGAAGCAGTCACAGAAACAAGAACTCGACAGCTATAAAATCAATCAATTTCAGAATATCTCATCAAGTGGAAGAACTTATCCACTGAATATTCCACATGGGAGGATGAGAATTTTATACAGAAGCATCCAGAACTACTCAAGCGTTGAGGACAACACTTTTTTGAAGGATAAAGGCATGTTAGGTCCCTATAATATTAGTGATTCCTCCATTAATATTGTCGTTGTATCCCTTATTATTATTGTTGTGCCCCTATTGTCCCCATATTGTTATTATTCTGCCCCATAGAATCCCTCTATTGTTATTTTTGTGCCTTTATATTATTATTGTTAGGTCGGCTTGGTTATATTGTGACCCTTAGACTCCTATATATAGAAAGGAGGTTTTGTCATTTGAATCATCCAAGAATTGTTCATTTGTGTAATGTAAAGGAGGTTTCCCCCTTGAAGAGGCTTATTTCTAAGGCGTTCATCTATCTTTTCTATCTTTTGTGAGTTGGTTTCATAACAAGGGAAGTCCTAAAGATCCCCTAAGGTTCAAGAGACCAACACTCCTATCTGCGATTTTGAATATGGTAGAAACTTTGGCACCCATAATGATGTGCATCTCCAATCAGCATTACCTATTAAGTTTGAACAAGACAGTGTAATATCCTATATGTTATGCTTTGACAGTCATCCTACATATGACATGGACTTTGATGAGGAAGAAAAGAAGGAAAATTATATTATCAATCCATTTTGTGAACCATATGAAACAAAGGCAAAAATGTCTATTCTATTTGTTGAAGGCATCCTTATTGAAGATGAATAGTCTTGTCATATTGGAAGAACTAACCAATATCCAGGCATACAAGAGGACTTTTGCAAACCCATAATTGATTTACTACACAGTGAGTAGAATCATTTCCAGGTTTTTCTCTTATTGTTCATAGTTATGATAATTGATCTTCAAAGGAGGTTGTTCTCCTAACTACAAACTATATTCAAGTAGCTTTAATTTCCCATATAAAACAACCCCCTATCTGCAACAATGATGTTGATGGCTAGCATAAAATTGTTCCTATGTTTGATCCAGAAACGTTGGAACTAAAGTCTCAATATTCCTTCGACTAGAATGACCCAAGGAGACCAGATCTTTATAGGAATGGAGAGCCAGATATGGATCTCTCTCCCAACTCAAGGTAGATTCTAAAAGGGCCCAAAATATACCCTCTACACCAAATTCTTTTGTGTGTTGTTCCCTAATATTAGAAATAAGTTAGAGTTTCTTCTATTTCCTCCTCAGAGCATTTTATACAAATTGGTTCCAATATTGAAGCCAAGTTACATAAGACCATTCAATTCTTTTAGATGAAGGGAATTTTGTCCTCATTTTCTTTCTACTAATTACTCATCCCAGCAATATTGGGTAGAACGAAGGAGAAACCAATTCCATATCCTCTATCCACTGTGGGAAGAAGAAATTTGGCACCTATAATAGGAAGCTTTCCCATTCCAATAAGGAATATCAAATATTTAGGCCTAGGAGCTCCAAAAGGAAAAATAGTTCCTTTCTAAGCATTATTGAGAGGTTGGAGACTTAGAGGTTGATGTCAACAATCCCAACTATATTGATGCACACTTGATGCTAATGCCCAAAGATAGCCTTGTTGTCAACAAGGAAACTCTTTGTACATAGAACTGTCAAATCAAGCACAAACTAGCATATATGGTCTTTGATAATGACAACCAAAATCACACTTTCTTGCTTCAATTGGAAAAGGAACTTAAGTTACCAACCTAAACTCATAACAACTCATATTAGCTTGGATGGGTAAAAGATGCATATTAGCTTGTTCTAATCAGTTGACAATAGATAGGTTTGTTGCTAAAAGATGGTAATATTTTGTAAATTTGAAAATTGAAATTCAACCAACACATGATAAAATCCTGAGTGCAAATTGAGATAGTGGACCAGACTATAGTTCTAGTTTCCCTAAGAATGAGAGTAATAAGACACTCATTAATGAAGGGAAATCTTGAAGATCCCCTAAGGTTCAAGAGACCAACACTCCTATCTGTGATTTTGAATATGGTAGAAACTTTGGCACCCATAATGATGTGCATCTCCAATCAACATTACCTATTAAGTTTGAATAGAATAGTGCAAGATCCTATATTTTTTTCTTTGACAATCATCCTACATATGACATGGACTCTGATGAGGAAGAAAATAAGGTTGATCATATTATCAAGCCGTTTTGTGAACCATATGAGACAAAGGCAGAAAGGTCCATTCCATTTGCTGAAGACGTCCTTATTGGAGATAAATAGTCTTGTCATATTGGAAGAACTAACCAATATCCAGGCATACAAGAGGACTTCTGCAAACCCATAATTGATTAACTACACAGTGAGTAGAATCATCTCCACGTTTTTCTCTTACTGTTCATAGTTATAATAATTGATCTTCAAAGGAGGTTGTTCTCATAACTACAAATTATATTTGGGTGGCTTTAATTTCCCATATAAAACAACCCCCTGTCCGCAACACTCATGATGATGGCCAGCATAAAACTGTTCCTATGTATGATCCTGAAATGTTGGAACTAAAGTCTCAATATTTCCTTTGACCAGAATGACCCAAGGAGGCCAGATATTTATAGGAATGGAGAGCCAGATATGGATCTCTCTCCCAACTCAAGGTAGAGTCTCAAAGGGCCCAAAATATACCCTCTACACCAAATTATTTTGTGGGTTGTTCCCTAGTATTAGAAATAAGTTAGAGTTTCTTCTATTTCCTCCTTGGATCATTTTATGCAAATTGGTTCCAAGATTGAAGCCAAGTTACATAAGACCATTCAATTCTTTTAGATGAAGGGAATTTCATTCTCATTTTCTTTCTACTAATTACTCAGCCCAACAATTTTGGATAGAACAAAGGAGAAACCTTTTCCATATACTCTACCCACTGTGGGAAGAAGAAATATGGCACCTATCATAGGAATCTTGCCCATTCCAATGAGGAATGTCAAACATTTAGGCCAAAGAGCTCCAAAAGGAAAAATACTTCCTTTCTAGGCATTATTGAGAGGTTGGAGACTTAGAGGTTGATGTCAAAAATCCCAGCTACATTGATCCACACTTGATGCTAATGCCCAAATATAACCTTGCCAGCAACAAGGAAGCTCTTTGTACATAGAACTGTCAAATCAAGCACAAACTAGCATATATGGTCATTGATAATAGCAACCAAAATAACCTTTTCTTGCTTCAATTGGAAAAGGAACTTAAGTTACCAACCTCAACTCATCCCAACTCACATTATCTTGGATGGGTAAAAGATGCACATTAGCTTGTGCTAATCAGTTGACAATAGATCGAACTATTGCTAAAAGATGGCAAGATTTTGCCCAATATATTATATGTTCTTACAAACAAAGATGAGAAGACTTACGAAAATAAGATGATGATATCAACTATAACTAATTTCTCCTTTTCCTTGAAGTAATATAAGGTGAATTTAAAAATAAAAGGCATATTACAAAACAGGAATGCCACAAATGCAAATATATTGTAGTACAGAAAGTCCAAAATATAATGAAGTTAATTAATGGAGTAAATGATTGAAAAATCAATGGGATCATTGGTGGTTGTTTGTCTCCTAAAAATGGGAGTTACAATTAGATGTTTACAAATACACTGTGATACATTCCCACTTGCCACTTGTCACCTAGTATTATTCTCACCTCTTCCTCCTTGCTTACAAGGAATTGTTCCCTAAATTAGCAAAATGGAAACCAGTATGCTATTAGGCTAAATAGGAATTGTGCTATAAACCTATCTACGATACAAAACCAAATTGCTGTTATGATGCATGACTGAAACTCACCACTACATTGAAGATCCTACACTTATGATTCTATGCAACTCTGCACCTCTAATACAATGACTACAGTGTGAACATACTTAAAATCTCCTTGAATTCTCTCATAGACACAATTTATTCAGTTAACAGACTGTTAAGTTTAGGTATGTTCTATGCTTAGAGCAATTTATTTCAATTTTCACCGTTAGCTCAATATCTTTTCCAGATTAGCAATCACATCAGTATTAAAGTAAACTACAGATAGAGCATAAACATAAATCGTAGATGACAAGCCAAGAGAAGAGGACACAAGATGTGGCGCTAGCCAGGGACAAACCCCAATGTGGGGAAACCCTTGATCAATTCTTCTTATATGTTATTCAATAGTTCAGCAGAGAAAGAGAGAGAGAGAGATAGTACATTTACAACAAAAGTCAACACTTTGACATATCTAGATAAGAGCATAGATCATCTCTAAGAAGATGATACATGAGATCAGTTGAAGACATGCTGCTTCAACTGATTCTCGAAGGTGACTCCTTCACCTATCATTATGTTTCATCTCATCATCATTTTGCACCTCACCTTGCTGCACCCATCATCACAATGCTGGACCTTATGACCATGTTGTACACATCATACTATTGCACCTTATGCTGCACTATTGTCCCAATGTTTGACATTGTTGTACCTTGTGCCACTGTTGCACCATGATGTCACCCATGTGCTTGTTGCACCATAGTTGCTTTGTGTACTTGCTGCACCAAGTACCATACTGTTGTCCCAATGTGCTATACTATTGCAGCACCATGAACTTGTGGTTGTTGTTGCAATACATCATGTTGCTACAATATATCATACTGTTGCACCTCACCATTGTGCTGTGATACACTTCATCACTATACCCATCATCATGCTACAACATTTGCCACAATGTTGTCACATCATATCATATCATGTTGTTGTTTGTTGCATTTAGGATAGCCTTCACAATGTGGTTATGGACTAGTTAGGGCATCAATGACAGTCCAAACAGCCTTCATACATCAACTACAACATCTCTACCAAGGCTACGGTCACCCTTATTCAGCACTCCTACATCCCACGTTGGTTTGTCATACCCCAACGGCCTTACAACCTCCTAATGTAGACTTGTAGGTGTGATAGGTACTGCATCTAGCTACAAAAAGCCTATCCTTTGTTGTGGTAGCCCTTTCCAAGGGTTACAGCCCCACAAAACTATGCCTCCGGCCCTCAAGACAGCCTGCAGTATCCATGACAGCCTCTCGGCCTCCACCAATGTGTCACTACTACTCCAGCAGTTATATCGGCCTCCATTGATGAACTCAACATCCTTCACACTATACTAGAGCCTCCCTTTCCTGTTGCAGCTAGGGCTTAGGGCTATTGTAGGTGGACTCTTTCTCCTCCACGTGGGGTACTTAGGCTTCTACCATGGCTGCGTTAGATAGGGCAGCGTTAGGGATTCTTGTAATTGAGATAAGGGTTGTCTTTTATGATAGCATTTAGGGCATCATTAGGGATTGTAAGGACAATGTAGGTCTCTTCACCATGACTTCATTAGGGCTTCTCCATAGGGCAGTGTTAGGGCTACTTCCTCGTGGCTGAGATAAGGTCTACCCTCCATGACAAAGTAGAGCCTTCTAGGGCATCTCCTATGATAGCGTGGAACCTTTCTCCATTAGGGCAGTGTTGTCCCTTAGGATCTCTCCTCCCACCAAAACCCAAAGACAAGTAGAGAGGAAGAGATCCCAAGTGAGTGTGTCCAAATGACTTTCAAGGAACCTCTATTTATACTAAAACGTTGAGCACATGTGGGGTTTATTTGGTTGCTGGCCGACCTTGACGAATTGTCCCATAACACAAATAAATTCATATCTCCTTGAATACTTATTGGAATCGGATGATATTTAGATCAATCCTACACCTCTTGATGAGAGGGATCCAAGAAAAATATCAGCTTCCATTAATAAGATGACCCACATGGAGTTTGGCCCTAGTTTCCAATTTTAACACAGACTCAGTTAATCTCTGACTCCTTCCAAGCTCAAACCTCCCCTTTCAAGAGTCATTGATCACCAACAACTATCCTGCCGGTTGGGGAAGCTTAGCTTGAATATGCTCCAAGGTGTACCACTTGGTAGCTTGGGATGACTTTTATTTCATCCCAAACTAATAAAACTCTCAAGGCCTTTACCAATGTACATGAAAAGGGCCTTAGACTAGGAATATGGGTGTCGTTACTATTATTTGCATAATAAGAATTAGTATGAGGGAAGGAGAAAAAGGGCTTTACTTCTAACATGAAGCTTATCATGCTCAACGGTCATGAATTTGGCATTGAAATTGGGAAGTTGTCAATGGTTTAAACAAGATTGTGGTATCAATTTTTAATCCATTTCAAAATAAATTGTCTTGCATGTTCTTAGGATCGATGAAGCTTGTTGATGTGCAAGTACCAGTTCAATCAGTGTTCAAATTTCATCCTCGATGTTTCAGCAAGACCCTTAGCTTTCTTTTTTACAACTTTTAGGTGATTTTAAGAGAAAATTTGAAGGATCTCAAGAGCATGCTAATATTTCTCTGCGTCCTCTAGAAAAAATCCCCTTTGCCAAGTTGAAATGATCAAATGTCTGGAAACATGGATTTCAAGGATTTAGTTATATTTGTGGAGGATTCTGGTATGACTGTTCCTCTATTTCATCTAAGGGAAAATATTTTAAATGATTTGCAAGAGGAGAGTTTTAATGATATGGATTATAGGTTTTCTTCTACAACAAAGTCTAAAAAAGTGAATCTTTGCAATACTGAATCTCCTAATTGCAGAAGGAATGGTTGCAGTTTAAAACATCCCTGTAAAACATTGGCTTCTACATAAGCAAGTGGCTCAAATGAATCCACAAAGAGTTGAGATTTATGAACTACAATTTCATGTTGTTCATCATGATCTTCTTATGGTTCTGGAAGCATAACCATTACTAGATACCTCTTAGACTTGAAATCAAGAATGGATTTATATTCAAGTAACCAAAAATGAGCATCGTGCAATGGTAAATGTTGAATAAGATTGTTTAAATCTAATCGACATGCACTTACCATCGATAGAAAATATTTCATGTCATCTTTGGAAAGCTTGGGAATGGCATGAAGGCCCTTTCGAATGCAGAGGAATGAATCCCAACCAAAATGGCAATAATCACATGTGTTTCCTCAGCTTTTGTTGCAACAAAGACTGGACTCGCCTGAGGGATCACTGCGGAAATCTCCACTGACAACATCTCAATGCAAGGCACCCTCAACTTATCCCTTAGGTAGGGGTCGATCTACTTTCACTCTTCTGGGAAGAGGCTGGAAATGGATTCAACAAGCCTAAGGGATCATTGCAGCAACCTCCACTGACAACATCTCAATGCAAAGCACCCTCAACTTATCCTGCAGGAAGGGGACGATCTACTTTCACTCTTCTAGGAAGAGGCTGGCAATGGATTCAACAAGCCTAAGGGATCATTGCAACAACCTCCACTAACAACATCTCAATGCAAATAACCCTCAACTTATCCCGCAGGCAGGTGCCGATCTACTTTCACTCTTCTAGGAAGAGGTTGGCAATGGATTCAACAAGTTTGAGGATTTTATCGGAGAGAAGAGGTTTCAACCCATATGGGATCACAATGTGATGGCAATTTCAGTTTTTTCGATTTGGTTTCCATAGAAAAATAGTTTGGAGTGTTAGATTGGGCTCTAAATGGAATGTACAAAAGTGATCTTTGGTATTTATCTGTAGCTTCATGTCTCGAAGCGAGAATGAGATAGTTTTTACAATATAAATAAAACTCTAATGTGTACCAGAATGGTAGTCTCATACTTTTAAAGATGAACGTAAAGTTGGGAATGACTCACCATGTTTTGAATATATCGAGAAGAGGATAGCTGCTTCAAGAAGATACATATTTCCAACCACAAGAAGAATAGATGTCTCTGAGTTTTTGAATTATAACGGTTCCTAGCTCTGGAAAGCCCTGCAGAGTTGCCTTATCTCCCTATAGAGCTATGGAAGTTTAGTTATTTGGCACTAAACAGAGTCTCTGTAAGTTTGCCGATAGAACTGAGACTCTCTCGGAGTCGATCACCTGACCTGTACTTTGGATCAAACTGCATACAACAAGCATGCCCATATCATTCTTGGACTGAACTCCATCACTGATTTCGAAGGCCAAAAACCACGCTCCTTTGCACAGGGTTCGCTGTAATTTCCTATTCGGATGGTAGTTTGACTTGGATGGTAATTTAGAAAAAAGGTGAACAATGTTTACCTGCAACCATGATGCGGAGAAGAGAGGTACATGAGGCCAATAGATAGAGATATCTCGCTAGCTAGGTCTAGATGCTAAAGTACAGTATGAACAAATCTAGTCCTCAGTATCCTCCACCAGAATCACTTCTTGTCCATGAGGATTCGATTTATTTGATATTGCATCTGCGGTGATCAATGGACTGAAGATTAGGTAGCATTCGATATTGGGTTTGCAACCATCAATGGATCGAAGATTCGATATTGGCTTTCGATGGTGATCAATGGACTGAAGATTAGGTAGCATTCGATATTGGGTCTGCAGCCATCAATGGACCAAAGATTTGATATTGGGTCTGCAGCCATCAATGGACTGAAGATTCGATATTGGGTCTGATGGTAGTAAAACCATGATTCACAACTCTGGCATGTCATTTTCCCACATTATGAAAAAATTGTTGGGATGTCATTTTCCTGCACTGTGAAAAGTTTGGGGTTGGGAGGGAGTTTGAGGTTGGGAGGGATAGTGCATAATAAAATTAAATTTTAAATTTTTAAAAAGTGTTAAATTTTCCAATGTTCAAAAAATAGATACAATAATTTATTTACATTATTTACACTTTTACATATTTTAGTTGTATTTAAGAAACTAATAGGATTAATGTTTTTGGTTGAGATATTAGGTGGTATTTATTATAATAATAATAATAATAATATTTTAATTTTAAAGTTATGTTTTTAGGTAATGATTTTGTTATTAAAGTTTATGGAGGCAAAATGTGAAATGTTGGAAGGAAACAAGTTCCTTTAACCTAGTTTTATTGAAAATATTTAGGTGTTCTTTCATATTAAGTGGGTAAAAATAAAATAGAGTATATAGTAAATGGATTTAATAGTTAAAAACAAGTGTTAGTTTATTAAAATTCATATGTTAAATTTGGAAGGAGTAGAATACACATCTTTCTTTAGGTTAAATATATTCAACTTGTTGCGCCAATGGGGTTGTAAGACCCTATGTTTTCATTTTGAGAAAATGGAGTTCTCTCCTAGTCATTCACATAGTTTAGGTTGTTATAAGAAAAGTAGGTGTTTTTCCTTAAGATGTGAACATTTCATTTTAAGTAGGTGATAATGTGGTTTCAATGAAGCATTAAAATAGGGAATGAGCATGCACATTCGGGATGCTAGTGATGTTAGGTTCTGCTTCAGGTATGATCAGTACACGTCTAAGAAGACTCTAACAAAGGTTGAAGAGTTTGAATAGTTAGATATGTTGGAGGATTGTAGTCTCAATTAGAGGTTTAGAAAAGTAATTTAAGCATCATGAGAAGTTGTGAAGCAAACTTAAGACATTTGACAAGTTACACGAAGGAAATTTGGTAGTGGTACTAAGTGAACATTCTTTGATCAAAGTTCATACCCTCTCCTTAGCACTACCACTTTGCAAGACGAAGAAGAAATTTGAAATATATGTGCAACCAACTAAATAAGTTGGCAAGGTTGTTGCAACATATATAGGTGGTCATGTCGTGCTGCAAAAGGAGGTGTTGGCCCACTCCCCTTTTCGATAATTTGTCAACCTTTGAATTTGATTCCCTGTGAATGTGATCAAATGATATGGCCCTAAAGATTCTAATAAGCTCCATAATTTTAATCATCCTTTTATCCAATAAAGAAGTGTACAAGGAAGTATAACCTTTCATCCAATCTAAAACAACATTTGAATCCCCTATGACTTGTAAGTTTAGATTGTTGAAGTGACGCAATTAAAATGACTAACATAAACAACTAATTCATATTATTGTAGTTTTTTTAGGTAGTCATATTTTTGTTCCTAGACTAAATTAGTCATTTATGTTAGTCATTTTTAGTAGTATTACTTATTAGCTAGTCGTATATTTTAACTCGGGACTAAATTAGTCATTTATGTTAGTCGTTTTTAGTTGGGTCTCTTAATATTGCTATTTTTTTGTAGTATTTCTCTTGGAAAAATTGTGGTGACTAACGTTTTTAGTCACCTAGTCACTAATTTCACCATTTTCTACTAGTGATACCTTGTAGACATATTTTCCAAAAAGAATATAAAATGTATGAATGGAAATAATAATGTGAAGCTAATTTGGGGCCTAATATCTTGTTGTAATCATTTAGAGTGGATAGTCTTTACCAAACCAATTATGGGATGGAACAATAGAGGCTGCATCCTTGTTAAGTGTGACAAGGCCTCAAGGTCCTCCTCTGTTTGAAGGGAATTTGGCTTCCTATGTAGAAAAGATAGAATATTGACTACCTATTTATGAGAAATATAGAAGTGCGAGTTGGAAATTTTTAGTCTTAGTTGAGCAAGTGAAATTTCTTTAATTGAGAAAAGTTGAATATTTGGTCGTATTTCATCTCTCTATCTTCTTTTGGGAGATGATTAACTAGAAGCAATGTCCTTGAGAGGCCTTTGTAGGAAACAAAGGCTTTTGAGGCTTAAAACTTATTTAGGGATAGTACCAACCCTATAAAAATAATTTTTCAAACCTTAGAATGGGTTTAGAAACTTTATTGGAGATTGCAAAAATTTGGAGATTAACCTTTAGAAATTTATGAGTGGAAGCCTTTGGCTCGACCTTGGTCACATGGTGATTGCGGGGTCATGGAAAGACGTATTGGAGAAAAAGTATATCATATTATGGGGTCATTGATGTTAGTGTGTTGTGCTATTAAGCCCTAGGTGTCACTAGGAGATTGATGATGAGGATCCATATCACTAACTCAATTTTGATGATTCTCAATGAGTCCATAAGTTGACAAAGATGTTTATGTACCATGAAATCCCTCATCATCTGATATATATGTTTTCATGTAGGTCAAATTTTCAAGTCATCTAGGTTACTCCTTATCCCATCGCAATATCATGGGTAACAAAGCTTGTGACAAAGAGCCTAACCCAAATGGTTCCATGAGCCATCAAATGTTAGTCAACAAGATTTTGTATTTTGGTGGTCACATAGTCTCTTAGAGTTGATTGGCATGATCCCTCGATGGTAAAAATACCAAAATTTTCATAAAGTAATAGAATGACTAGAAGTCATCATTTAATGGATCATGGATCAGAGTATTGAGCGATCAAGGACCTATTATGGTTGAACCCTTGTGAACTCCCAATACTAACTATAACTGACAAGTCCATTTTTTATAGGCCATTTTAGTACATCTGGTCAATAGGCCTTCAGACTAGATCATTCACATCCTTTAAAAATGTTATCATCCTCCCTACACAAATCCCTAGGTATGCCTCTCTCATATCCCTGAGTTTTTACTTGAAACTGCCTCATTTCAATCATTTTTAGGACCAATGCACCTTGGCCCCTTATTCTCCAGTGTTAACTACCAAGTTTTCCTAGTTTGGGCCTGCGTTGATTACCAACAAGTTGCTCAGTCTTGGGGTTGCGTTGATTTTAGGAATTCGAGAAAACAAAAAAGAATCCCAAAGCTTCCTATTCTAGAAGCTTCTAGGATATGTTGTAACTATTTATCTTGGATAAAAGTATCGAATCTTATCCTATCCTACCGTGGAGTTTTCATCCCTTATCCCTTGAACTCATCCTCCCATCAAGAGTGGATCTCAAGCTTCTTTTGGTAAAAGGATAAGAATTCATGAACTACCTCCCTCATCTATATATTTATAACCATTTATAGGCAAGGGGTTGGTTTTTGAAGATTGATTCGACCCATATGATGTTGTTACAAGAGTCATTATTCCATGCATTAGGGTGACTAGAGGTGTACTTTGTGGAAAGGAAATGACAAGTCAACCTAGAGGAGCTCTTCTACAAGATCAACACCTATTTTTGGTTGTAATTCAGTCCATTTTTATTAATGCAAAGAGTTCTTTGTTTTCCTATATATGATGTTATGATTTCATGTATTTCAATGTCATGCTGATCTATTGAATAGAGTGATTGCATGATGCTACATATATCCTGTAGATCATTGCCTTGTATTGTCTGATTGTGCAAATTCTAATTATAGTGACCAGAGCTAGGATTGGAGCATACAAGCCAAGGAAGGAGCGAAGCATATGACGGATTCTAGGTAGGATTCATATTTTTATCTATTTATTTTAAGGAAAACATCAACTTCTTTGTCTTTCTATTGTTCTAGGTCGGTCCACTAGGCCCAAGGAAGATACTTGTATTCGTAGTCATATATTTTGTATAAAAAATTGGTGACCATAATAGGGATTAATGTATTCCCCTAGTGGTTTCTTTTTCCATTGTGCCTGTCTTACCTCTTCTTTAGATCTTTACTATCTTATTCAATCAAGAATAGACCTAGGAAGGCCCTTCACTGAGTTTCTATTGTAATTTTTGTGTCATAACCTTACATCCATTGACCAACGCATTCTATGGTTTAGAGAAAAAGCGTTCAACCTGATATGAGCCTTCTTTGTGCCTCCATTGCAAATAACTAATGCCTCCTTTGCACTTGTGTTGGCCCCTGTTCATGCACAAATTTCCTTTTGTCTTTATTTTCTCTCTAATCAACCTTCTTCCAACTACTCTTCCTTGAGTTTTTGAGTGTCTTGTGGTCTCTCTGAAGCCTCCATTTGGTTTGCTTTCATTTTTTTAGCTTTTTTGGTAAGGATTTCCTTAGATTTTCCTTTGTTCTTATCATTAGGTTGTTTGCAAACTCATTTTATTTGATCATTGAGTGCTTAGATGAATTGATGTTTTAGTCATCGTTCTAAAAAGTTTGTTTGAATCAGTGATTAAAATTTGCATCTTTGTTTTCATCATTTTTGAAAATTAAGTGGAATCCAAAAAAAAATCGTATGCATCATGCATTGCGTCTAGGGTTTTGTGTGTGAAATTGGAATTCCCTAGTGTGAAATTGCATGTTTTTGCTTTCATTTTTGCTAAAAAAATCCCCCCTTCAATCACAGGTTGGGGGGGTTTAATTGTTTATAAGTGTTAATAGCCTTCGAGTGTCATCTCTTTTGATTTCTGAAAGTTTCACCCAATTTTAGATTGAGCCCTCTGTTCATGCAATCTCATATTACGTTTGATTTCATTAGAATCATCTTGCATAGATCACATTTGCATAGTTAAAATTCTCATTTTCACAGTAGGAAAAGGAATTGTACATAGATTACATTTGCATATTTTTCGGGGGAATCATGCGTAGATTACATTGCATGGTTTTACATCTTTTAATGCTTTGAATTGACTTGGAATAGTGAAATTGAAAAATCTAGCTAGAAAGCTTTTGTTTGCTGCATATTTGATTGTTGCATCATTGTTTGCACCTCTTCCATACACTAGATAGCTTTCATCGAAAATGAAAAGATTTATTTTTGTCATATTATTTGCATCATAGTTGTGCTCAGGTGACATCAAGTTTTGAGCCTTGAAATCGAAACATAAATCAAGATAAACTCTAAAATTCACCTCAATTAACTTAAGGAGAATTTGAAACTTAACGCAAACACTTAGAGTTCTAGGATAGAGATGTGTTCCAACATCTTGAAATGTAGGAGTTGTCATTTTCTTGACACTGTTGCATTCCAGGGGTGATATACTATTCCATGTATGTAACTATATTGGATCATTCTCCACGTACCTTCGGCTATATCGGATGGCGCTCCATGCATGATAAGTATATGGGAACACTTTCAACGAATGGTTATGAATTAGACAACACTCCTATGGACTGCACTCCGTGTCCCATTGAGTATATTTTGGAAGTCCACGATAGTTTTCTATCCTCACCATAGGTAACTGAGTCGACTGCCTTGTACACTATGATACACCAAAAAAAACATTCGGGGAGATTTCCTACATGTCCGTTAAGTCCTTGGTTCGCCAAGATGTATATTACAGTTCATGGTTGCTTGATAAACCATTTTTTCTAGTTACCACTTCGCTTTATTTTGTGTTGTTAATTTCTAAAATCAATTAATTGACCGCAAAATAACATCCTCCCAGGTGGAACAAATCATTAGTTGATCCTACGTTGATACTAATGGCAACATTTCCCGAAACCACCAGTCAAGGAAACCCCTCTAACAAAATCCTAATCCTTTTCCTTCTTTTAGAAAGATTGGTGCTCCTTATATGGAAACATTTTCCCTTCCTAGATTTACCATCGGTTTTCTAGCTTGGTTGTTTTTGACCACTATGGTTTTGAATGTCCAAAATCCACCGCAATCAAGTTCTCCTCCACCTAAACAATATCAACCTCAAGTTGATCCTAAATTTGACCCTTTGCCTTGTTCGCCTATTGTTTCTTCATCCCTTTCTTCCTGCTCGTCTGGTGAAAGTATTGATTCTTGTAACCCGGAAGCTAAGAAGAAGAATAAAGGGAAGAAGAAGAAGAAGAAGTGAAATAAGCAGGGGGGAAACCAAGCAACCATTGTTATGAATGAAACTAGTATGGGGGAACCTTCCAATCAACCCCACAAAGTTAAATTCCATTGCATGCTTTGTAAGGGTGATCACCTTCTTAGAGATTCTCTTGGTATTCCCAAGATAATAGGAGTGTGGTCCACAGGCTCACGTCAGCTTTTGTCATCAACTTTTGGAGATCATGATGGTGATAAACCCTCAACTAATGATAGTAATTTCCATGGGAAAAAGGGTAATGTCAAATTTCCTTGTAAGTTATGTAACATCCATGGTGAAAATTTCATGTAATAAAAGTTAATAAAGGAAAAATAAAACCACGGTTAAGGGATACTTATTCCAAGTTGAATTTTGGGCAACAATATCATAGTGGGCCTCAATTGATGTGTTTTTTGGCTAAGGAAAATTGGCAAAGGCTAAGGCAAAGGTATTAAAATGAAAAAAGGCATTTTTGGCACATTTATTTGTGAAAATAAAGGATATTAGGAGACAAGTAAGGTGAAAGGTCACAGGTTGCATGTGAGGAGGAAAATGAAGGAAAATAATGGAAAATGAATAAAATAGAGGGCTCATTAATAAAAAGGTTTCTGAGGATCAGTTGGTAACTTTTTGTCAGTTCAAGTTTGGAGCTCTCTCATTACTCACTCTCTCTCTCACTCTTGGTCACTTAGAGTTTTCTTGGAGCATTATAGCTTTGGAGCAAGGAAGGAAAAGCAAGGGAAGGAAAGGAAGGAAAGCAAGGATCAAGGAAAGGAAAGTAGGATCAATCAGTTTCAATAGGAATACTTTTAGGTATTCTTTTTCATGTGTGATTTCCTAGTTGGTTTGGACATGCATGACTTTTCATGTTGATGTACAATTTTCTTGTTTTCGGTGGCATGGGTTTGTCGGGTTATGACTTTGAAAATTCCTAGTCCAAGGAAGGCTTACTGCAACAAATTTGAATCTACTTCACCTACTTGATTTTTTTAAATTACATTCATAAAATTATTCTTTTGAATACTGAAGAAAATTACTTCTGCAACCTACACTAATTAAATATTTGATATTATGAAACATAAAACAGAGCAAAGAAAAAGATACATAGGACACACTTATTTTTGGACACAATAGTCCCCGGAAAAATCCAATGCGAGAAAACCAGTGTAGCAGCTCTGATGGTTTTATGCAGGATAAATATCTAAATAAAAATCTAGGATGCTCATCTAGCAATCCTTTACAGAGAAAATACTGGCGGAAAATCTGAGTGAGTTTTACCTCACTTCACCCGGAAGAATTCTGGCTGATCCGGCACAAGACTGGCTTACCACGGTTATTTTTGCATCACCTCTTCTTCCCTCTGCATCAACTTTCCTGGCTATTCTGGCAATTCCCAACAATTCCTACTGTTCCTGGTAGTTCCGGCTTCTGTGTGATAGGCATCTTTTCTACTCTGCTAGCTCTCTCCACCTCTCTGTCTGTATTATCTGGAAAGTCCTTCTCCCAAATTCTCATTGTGACTCTGCTATAGAATGATCACTCAATTCAAAATCCTTAACAAACCCTACCCTAGGAATCAAATTCTTGAACAATTCATCCTCTTCGTGTGTGTGTTTCGAAATCAACCCCAAGCCTCCACTTTATACTTTTCCTATTAAGTCTTCAATGATCGAGATTAAGTCTCTAATCAATGGCTAAGATTAAAACATGACTTGATCCGCCTTCTAGATCATTCTCACCCATATTTTGATTAATACCCATTAATATTTTAATTTTCCTAAGTTTAGACTTAGGAACCCCATTAAAAATATTAATTATTTTAATAAAATACAATCCGTGTGGAATTTCACCAAACAGTTTCTGGGTTCTTTAGAACTCATGTGCCTTAGTCTCTCTACCAGTTTTCAAGGCTAGATAATTTCTGATGCTACCAAAAACTAATACTCCCTCTTAGCGAGGAAAGTGCTCTAACAACAATGCCCAACTCCATGTTGCTCTGCTTCTAAAGCATCTCCCTTTCTGCACTGTTACTGCCACCAACACTATGCCGATACTGCTACTATACTGCTACCCATGACACTGCCACTACCACTGCTGCATCTATACTACATCTCCCTCTCAAACGTTGCATCTGCTATGCTATAAGCATTGCCACTGCAAACACTACATTCATACTGCAACTCAATTGCTGAGAGAAGAAACTTAAAAACATCCAAATTAGTTGAACTTAACTCTGTTCATAATACAATGAATGTTGGAATCTGACCGTTGCTGATTCTGACCCTCTAAATCTTCTGCACTACTGTTGACTCTTACATTGTGGAAATTGCACTGCTGCCAACCTTGCTCTATGCTAATCAATATATGGCCCCAAGCTACTGCATCTGTCATCCAAACAATCCACTACATCATCTGACACTAAGTCCATCTTTCTACTACTGAATCTTAGGCTCTCGTAGCAAGGAATTGATCCAGGAGATGGACTCCTCAAGGATCCTGCCCACATGTAGTCCTCCCGATTATAGCTCAATATCACCCCATCTCCCTCCTAGAGATGCGTGGGCACTCATGGCATATTCTTCGTCATCAATCTTCATGACTACAAGCTTAGGTTCATGCTTCTCGTCCTTATCCTTTTTCTTCAAAGGACACTAAGATGCAAAGTGACCCAACTCGCCACATCTAAAACATTTCACATTTGAAATGTCCTTCTTTCACTTCTGCTTCTACTTTCCCTTCGATGCTAGAGTTGAATTTTCCTCCTCCTCCTTCATCTTTGAGCCACTCCCACTGCTTCCACTGAGGTTGACCTTCACTAGGTCCCTCCTTAACTCCTCCTATTGAAGAGCCACCCGCATCTCCTCCCATGAAGGTAGTTTTTCTCTGCCCAATATGCTTTGGATGAAAACTATCCATTCATCTGAGACTCCATTCAGGAATATCCTAACCATCATGGTTGGTTGAGGAGTGGACCCCACTACAGCAAGCTGGTCTCTAGTGTCTTGAAGACGTTGAATATAGAGGTTCACCCCTTCTCCCTTTTGCATCGAAGTCCCCTGCAAATTCTGCTCCAAATACATATTTCATTGTTCGGAAGAGCCTTCATACATAGAAGACAAGGATTCCCACATCTCTCGGGCTGTATCCTTTCCTTACAAGTGTGAGACCACATGATATCGAAATCCATCAAGAATCAACCTCTTTGCCTTCCCCTTCTCAGCCTTGTATTTCTTCTTCTGATCATTGTCAACAAGAACAACCACAACACTTTCGACATAGGCCTGGAGATCGTATTCCTCCATAACAACTAAGATTTTGGTCTTCCATATGACATAGTTGGAGGCTCCGTCCAACCTATCCTGATCTTTGAGCCCATGCGATGCCATCTCACCCAATTGTCGAACTGACTCCTCTAGTCACTGCTTAGCACAACTGCCCAGCAAATGAGAAATTCGAACTTTCTAGTGGAAAGTTCTATGAGGAGAAAATTCCCCTACTATGTGTCTTCATTCCTTTCTATTGGATTTCTGCCCCAACAGAAACTGCACCCTTCAAGTACTGCACTGAGGCTCTCCATCACTCCCTCTGACTCTGCAAACTCTCGAACTGGAAATCATACCTCTCTGTTGTCTCACTCAGACAGAGATTCCCTCGGATATGCTTCCGGCAAGGACTGCACAATCCCTCCAAGGTGATTCAAACTGCTACCAAGTGAAGCTTTCGGCCTCACTATTCAACACTGGCTCTGCTCTTCCTATTTCAAAATCAATGCTCTGATACCATCTGAAAATTCCTAGTCCATGGAACCCCTACTACAGCAAATTTGAATCTACTTCACCTACTTAATTTTTTTTAATTACATTCATCAAGTTATTCTTTTGAATATTGAAGAAAATTACTTCTGTAGCCTACACTAATTAAATATGTGATCTCATGAAACAGAAAATAGAGAAAATAACAAGACACATAGGAGACAATTATTTTTGGACACAATAGTCCCCAGGAAAAACCAATGCTGGAAAACTGGTGCAGAAGCTCTGATGGTTTTATGCAGGAGAAATATCTGAATACAAATCTAGGATGCTCATCTAGCAATCCTTTATAGAGAAAATACTGGTGGAAAATCTGAGTGAGTTTTACCTCACTTCACCCAACAGAATTCAAGCTGATCTAGCACAAGACTAGCTAACCCTGGCTATTTCTACGTCACCTATTTTTCCCTCTACATCAGCTTTCCCAGTTGTTCCGATAGTTCTAGGCAGTTCCAATTGTTCCCGGAAGTTCCAGCTTTTGTGTGACAGGAAACTTTTCTGCTTTGTTGGCTCTCTCCACCTCTCTATCTGTAGTCTCCAGAAAGTCCTTCTCCAAGATTCTCAGTGACCGTTCACTACAGAATGATCATTAAATTCAAAATCCTTAGCAAAACCTAGCCTAAAAATCAAATTCTTGAGCAATCCATTCTCTTCGTGTGTGTGTTTCCAAATGAACCCCAAGCCTCAATTTTATACTTTTCCTGTTGAGTCTTCAACAGCCGAGATTAAGTCTCTAAACAATGGCTAGATTAAAAAATGACTTGATTAACCTTCTAGATCATTCTCACCCATATTTTGATTAATACCCATTAATATTTTAATTTTCCTAAGTTTAGACTTAAGAACCCCATTAAAAATATTAATTATTTTAATAAAATACAATCCGGGTGGAATTTCACCAAACGGTTTCTGGGCTCTTTAGAACGTACGTGTCTTAGCCTCTCCAAAAAATTTCAAGGCTAGAGCACTTTCGATGCTACCAAAAACTAAAACTGAAAATGGTTTTCAGCCTAGCTTTGCCTTTTTCCCGATGCCATGGTGTTGGGATATTTATTTTTGTTTTTGAGATTTGGTTTGCTGGATGAATTTCAGAATCCAGGGTAGAGGTGGTCTCAAGTTTCATTCCCGAAGGCATAGGAATCCCTTGACCAATTTTGGTGGGATACATGGTAAATCTTAATGGAGGAGTATTAGTTTAGGGCCTAGTGATCTGGGTTTAGATTGCGGTAAATCCTAAGATAGTGGTCTTGGTTTAGGGCCTAGTGATCCGGGACTAGATTGCAGTAAAGCCTGAGAGACAAGGAGATGAAAAATTCCTCAAGGAAAGTGATGAATTCCGGATGGCATTCCAAGTTCGGTGTGATCACGATTTCGTGAGGGTGGGGTGGTTTAACCTATGGATTCGCTTGGTTGTTCTATGAGATCCCACATTCATGCTTGGAATATGGCACGGGGGTGACTAGATGAAATAGAGATTTTGTTCAACCATGTCTATGGTCGGGTGGTACGTGGAAGTCCTGAAATCATTAGATTTTCCCATGATTAATAAAAGCTAAGTTCTCTTACTTTTGGACTTGTTTATATGTGGATTTAATGGTTGTCATATCTCTTATATATATATGGTTTTATGTTGGTTATAAGCATGGTTATGTGACTGGTTCATGTCATGGTTATTTCATGTATTTACTTGTAATTTTTAAATGGATGGATGCAAGACCTAATTGATGATATAACAGTTCAATGGAGAAGGTGGTGATTGTTCTGGTTATGTTTCATAAGTTCTTTCAGTCAATTTTGCTATGTCTTGTATCCTAGACCTGTAGGTTGCATTGATGCCAAGTGTTTGACAAAATGTTAATCCCAATTGGGGATTCTCAATCCTAGTCCTGAGGTTTATTTTTGATTCGTTTAGCTTTTCATCATGTCGTTGATGGATTTTGGAGGTTGTAACAAGTTATGGGAAGAGGTCGGGATTCTGGGCTAGAAAAGTGGCTCAAATATTAGGGACGCTGGCACAGGTTTGTTGAAAAGAGTCTAGGGATGTTGACACATAAGTCTGTGAGAGAAACTTTCGAATTTTGACGCTATCATACATATAGCATGAGAGCAACCATGGGTTAAAACGCTTAAAGCATCAGTGGGACTCAGGGACAGGATGTATGAGTGGCTAACATGTCTCTTGAGGGTGTTGTTGTTGCTGTGGATGGGTTTGTTTGATATGTTCAGTCAATTCCATTTCCTTAAGGTCACTAATAAAGTTGAATCCCTTATAGTGACCTGTCTTGTCGCATGTTTACCCTAGCTGATGGGTTGCTTGGGTGGACCTGGGAGGAGGGGGTGTTACAGATTGGTATCAGAGAATAGTTGCGCTCTCCTTGGGTGAATGTGTCAGTCATGCATGCATGTTAGTTGCATGTGTGTCTCTTACACTTGCACTCCATGTGCTTGTTGCATTGCATCATGTTGATCATGATTGTAGTAAGGTTTTCATGAGGAACTTGATGTTTATTTTGTGGATTGCATCATCAGAAGTATATGACTAGTTATATCATTATATGCAACTTGATTACATCCTTGTATGTTAAGTTTCATTCTTAGTTGTTTGATTAGATGTATCATTCTTGTAGGTTTGTTACAAGAATTGATCGCTTATGCTCGACTACATGTGTTCATACGTATGTGTATTGGATTAGGAATTTCTTATGCATGTTGATAGTTGCATGTGGAAATTAGTATAATGGAGTAATTGTTGTTGTCATGCATGAGGTCATAGCATGGATTGTTGATATGGCCTTGCACTGTTGACTAGACCCTAACTATAATGATGTTTATGCAATGATACACTTATTCGATATATGTCTATATGATGTTGTGTTTATGTTATACATGTATCACGCTGATTTGATGATCTTGTAGACAAGGTATCCTCCCCGAATTATGCTAAGGTACATTTGTTTATTGTGATTTGGTTTAGCTGACATAATATGCCTTGCAAAAAAGAGATTACATGGCTAGCAAGGTGGTAGACTACATAGAGTTTCCCTATGCATCAAATGGGTAATGTGGTGTGGGGCACTCTTCTGATTTAGCAGACACACTGAGAAGATTGAAGGAAGAAATAAGAAGTTGCAAAAAAGACAATGAAAAAATCACGCAGCCACAAGAGAAACAAACAAAGGTGAATGCGATACTACTTCATAGTGTGTCAGATTTGTAGTGACAGGGACCACTTTGGATTAGCCATGCACATGAGGATAGAACTAATGGGCCATATGGTAGCAGGTCTCCTATTAGACACAAGTCAGATAGATCTGACACAATCAGAGATGGCAGGTTGTTGTACACCCCAGATAGGAGAGGTGATAGACATAGGTACTATTCAAGTTTTGGTTCTGATAGGCATCACTATCGTCATTGTTATCATCCTTACAGGAGGAGTGATAGGGGATACTTGCCAGATTAGTTTAAGAAATAAAAGCCACCTAACTTTTATGGACAAATGAATAAATCGTGGGATGTAGAGGCATGGTTGCTTGGTATGAAGAAATTATTCCAATTGCATTATTATTCAAAAAACATGAAAGCAAAGATAACCACTTTCAGTCTCAAAGGTAAAGCAGATATTTGGTGGGTAGATGTGAAGAAAATCAAACTTATACATGAGGAATATTTGACTTGACATGTGTTTGAAAGTCTCTTTAAGAAGTACTTGTCAGAGAGCTAATATGATAATAGGGCTAAGGCGTTTTATGAGTTGCGGATGGGTTCTATGACAGATGATTAGTATACTAGCAGGTTTTTGGAGCTATTGAGATATGTTCCTTACCTCAAGGAGGAGAAGGACAAGGTTCATAGATTCATCAATGGACTGCCAGTTGCATAGAGAGACTAGATTGAGTTTGATGAGCCTAGATCCTTGGAGAACGCCATCCCAAATTTGAAGCGTTTTAATGAGGAGTCAAAGCGTAAAGTTGAGCCTAAGCATGAATTGAAAAGAAATGAGAAAGCTAAAGGAAAATGGTGATGAAAGAGAGGAATACATCAAGATGCAAGTTAGAAATAAAATGTACATCCTTACAATAGATTCAATACAGCTAGGAAGGGGCGTGGAGAGTAGTAGGCTAGAGCCGGTGGTAGGGAACCATTGCAGTGTTGGATATGTGGTAAGGATCATCGTAAGATGGATTTTCCATAGTATCAGAGTGGTGGTAGACTGCAGAACTATAGTGCTCAGGAGGCGCATACAATTGGTGATGTTGGTCAGATAATTCCTCGGATCTATGCAATTGTGGACAACAGGAAAATAGATCATCAGGCATCAATCATTGAGATGGATGGTAAGCTTTGTGATCAAGTTGTTTCTATTTTGATTGATCTTGGATCTAACTATAGTTATATTAATCTTGACCTGGTGAATAATTGTGGTTTGAGAAAAGAAGTGCATGCATAATCTTGGTTGGTATAGTTAGCTACAGGTACGAAGAAGAGCGTTCGCCACTGGGATCGTATAGTATGCTTTTGGGTATGGATTGGCTATACCTTCACAAGACCAAAGTGGATTTGCTTCGACAAGGCTGTTGAGTGTGTGGATGATAGTGGGGACAAGAGGAATTTGCAGGGAAAGAAGAAGCCTACATCAGTGAGGATAGTTACCACTATGTAGGCTAAGAATAGTTGCATAAAAGGTTGTGTGTTGTTCGGAATACACATTTCTAGTGACAAGGGAAAGGAGGTTAAGGATGCAGATTTGTTAAGTAGGTACCCAGTTTTGTGGCAGTTTCAGGATGTATTTCCTGAGGACATTATAGAGTTTCCATCTCACGGGGAGATAGAATTTTCTATTGAGTTGGTGCCAGGTGCATCTCCAACATCAAAAGCACCTTACAGGATGAGCACACCTAAGTTGGTAGAGTTGAAGTTGCAGTTAAAGGAGATGATTGACAAGGGATACATTAGGTCGAGTGTATCACCTTAGGGTGCACTAGTTTTGTTCGTGAAGAAGATAGATGGTACTATTAGATTATGCATTGAACGTAGGCAGTTGAACAAGGTAACGATCAAGAATAGGTACCCTTTACCGAGGATTGATGATTTTTTTGATCAACTAAAGGGAGCAAGAGTGTTCTCTAAGATTGACTTGAGATCAGGATACCATTAGGTACACATCAAGGAAGACGATATCTTCAAAGCTATATTCAGGACTAGGTATGGGAATTGTTCCATTCAGTTTGACTAATGCTCCAACTACATTTATGTGTTCAATGAATAGTGTGTTGCGTCCTTATCTGGAAAAGCTGGTTATTGTATTCATTGATGACATACTGGTATATTCTAAGAATTAGGAATAACATGCTGAGCATTTAGCAGCAATGTTGAAATTTCTAAGAGAGCATCAATTATATGCTAAACTTAGCAAGTACAACTTCTTTCAGATTGAGGTACATTACTTGTGGCATGTTGTCTCCAAGGACGGCATAACAGTAGATCCAGAAAAGATAAGGGCTATCATGGAGTGGGCAGCTCCTAAGAATGTGGATGAGGTGAGATCTTTTATGGGATTGGCAGGTTACTACAGGAGTTTCATCATGAACTTATGGTGCATTGCATATCCTATCACATCATTGCAGAGGAAAGGTAAGAAGTTCGAATGGATAGAAAAATGTGAGGCTAGTTTTGAGCAACTGAAGCAGTTGTTGAGACATGCACTAATGCTAAAGATTGTGGATCCAAACAAGGAGTTTATAGTGTGTATAGATGCTTGCAAGAGAGGACTTGGAGGAGTTCTCATGTAAGAAGGACAAGTAGTGTGCTATGAATCATGGAAAATGAATGAGTACGAGTAGAACTATCCAATGCATGATATTGAGCTAGCAACGATTATACATGCATTGAAGATGTGGAGACACTATCTTATGGGCAGGAGGTTTACATTGATGAGAAGTCATAGTGGGTTGAGATATTTGTTTGATGAACCCAATCTAAATTCCAGGAAAGCGAGATGGTTGGCTACCTTAAGTGAGTTCGACTTCAAGATCAAATACATCAAAGGGAAGGAAATTTTGTTTACAGATGCTCTTAGCAGGAAGGTACAGGTAAATCATATAACAACTATGAGCTCCTATGGGATAGAGTTACAGATTGGATCTTACAGGAAAGACAACGGGATGACAAATACATGGAGATTATGCATAGGTTACAGTAGAGCACATGTGAAAGTGGAGGTGCAGGTACAAGTACATGTACAGGTGATCAGGATGCAGACTATCGTCTCATGATAGATGGTTTGATGATACTTAGAGACAGGATATATGTGGCGAATTGCAGTGACCTCAAGAAGCTTATCTTGAAGGAGTTTTACATCAAGCCATACTCAGGTCATATAGGATATTAGAAGATATTGATTGTGGTGAAGAAGCTCTACTATTGGCCGAATCTGAATAAGGAAGTGGTAGAGTTTGTGGTTAGATGTTTAGATTTTTAGCAGGTAAAGGTGGAATGTAAGCATCCAGGTTGTCTACTACATCCTATAGCGATTCCGAAATGGAAATGGGAGGTCATTTCCATGGATTTCATTACAAGTCTTCGGAGGATAGTGAGGCAGCATGATTATATTATGCTCGTGGTCAATAGGTTGAGCAAGGTAGCTTACTTCATTCTAGTGAAGACTACATATTCAGCGAGTGAGGTAGCACAAGTGTTCATCAAAGAGATAATGAGACAACTTGGTGTTCCAAAGAAGATTGTGTCGGACAGGGATGCAAAGTTCACTTCCAAGTTTTGGAAGGATCTATTTGCAAGCTTGGGTACAAAGTTGGCCTTTAGTAAAACTTATTATCTTTAGACATATGGATAGAGAGAGAGGGTCAACAGGATCTTGGAGGATATGTTGAGGATGTACATGACGCACCAATAGAGGAAATGGGAGGAGCATCTTCCATTGGATGAGTTCGCATACAAAAATGGTTATCAGGAGTCATTTAGGATGAGTCCTTTTGAGGCATTGTATGGGTGGGGTTGTAACACTCCCATCAACTAGAGTGATCCAGTGAAAAGGGTACTTATTGGACCGGATATGTTGGTAGACATGGAGCAGGAAATGTGGGTTATAAACAAGAATCTAAAGGTAGAACAGGAAAGACAGAAGAGTTATGCAGATCAACACAGGGTATTCAAGGAGTTTTAGGTTGGGGAGCATGTGTATTTGTGTATCAATCCCAAGAAAATCTCTTTGAGGATTGGTTCATGTGCCAAGTTGGCACCACAATATTGCAGGCCTTTCAAGATCGTTGAGAGGATTGGACCGATGGCATATCAACTTGCATTGCCCCCAACAGTAAAAGTCCATGATGTTTTCCATATTTCATTGCTCAAGAAGTATATAAAAGATGTTGATCATGTTATTGATTGGTCTCTATTGCATGTGGCACAAGAAGGAGAGTTCCAACCAGAGCCTCAATGCATATTGCAGCAGAAACATCTCATGCTCGGGAGTAGAGCCATAGAGAAATTTAAAGTGCAGTGGAAGCACTTTGGGCCTGAAGAAGCTACATGGGAGATGGAAGATCAGATGTGGGCCCTGTATCCTTCATTGTTTGTTGGTTGAGGCAAAGCAGTTTTGGTTTGATGTTGGTATATGTTTGGCATATGTTTTACTGATGTTTTGGTATATGTATATATATGTATATGGATGTAAATACCTCCATGAGCTAAGTTATAAATCTCCAATAAGAGGTATGGGTGTTAGATTATTATGGCTGTTATCTTGTCATGTTGTCATGATGTTTTTCTTTTAAGTAGTTCTTTCATTCTAAATACTGCAATGAGCTAAGTTATAAAGATCCATGGGAAGTATGTTTGCTTTTAACCAGTTTTGCTGAGGCCATGGTGTGGTTTAACACCAAGGGTAGTTTTCCCCAAGGGGAAGGGTTCTGTAACAACCTTGGTGAATATTTCATGTAATAAAAGTTAATAAAGGAAAAATAAGACCACAGTTAAGGGACACTTGTTCCAAGTTGAATGTTGGGCAAATATATCCTAGTCAGCATCATTGGATGTGTGTTTTGGCTATGGAAAATTGGCAAAGACTAAGGCACTAAAAGCCAGGCATTTTTGGCACATTTATTTATGAAAATAAAGGAAATTAGGAGAACATTAAGGTGAAATGTCACAGGTTGCATGTGAGGAGGAAAGTGAAGGAAAATAATGGAAAATGAGAAAATAGAGACCTCATTAATAAAAAGGCTTTTGAAGATCAGTTGGTAACCTTTTTTCAGTTCAAGTTTGGAGCTCTCTCATTATTTTCTCTCTCTCACACTCTTGGTCACTTAGAGTTTTCTTGCAACACTCTAGCTTTGGAGCAAGGAAGGAAAAGCAAGGCAAGGAAAGGAAGGAAAGCAAGGATCAAGGAAAGGAAAGCAAGATCAAACATCTTCAACAGGAATAATTGCAAGTAACCTTTGGCATGTGTGATTTCGTAGCTAGTTTGGACATGCATGGCTCAGCATGTTGGTGTAGGTTCTCTTGTTGTTAGTGGCATGTTTTTATCGGGTTATGACAGTGGTTTTCAAACTAGCCTTGCCTTTTTATGGATGCCATGGTGTTGGTATATTTAGTTTCGTTTTTGATCTTTGGTTTGCAGATGGATTTCGGAATCTGGGGCAGAGGTGGTCACAAGTTTGATTCCCAAAGGCCTAGGAATCCCTTGACTAGTTTCGGTGGGACACACAGTAAAGCTTGAGGGAGGAGTCTCAGTTAGGGCCTAGTGATTTGGGTTTGGATTGCGTTAAATCCTGAGAGACTGATCTCGCTTTAGGTCCTAGTGATCTAAGATTGGATTGCGGTGAAGCCTGAGAGACAAGGAAACGGAAAATTCCTCAAGGATAGTGATGGATTCTAGATGGCATTCTAAGTTCGGTTCAGTTGTGATCGGAGCACCAAGTTTGGTGTGATCATGGTTTGGTGAGGGTGGAGGTGGTTTAACCTCTGGATTCCCTTGGTTGTTATTGGATTGGTTGTTCTATGAGATCCCACATTCATGCTTGGAATATGGCACAGGGGTGACCGTCTAAAAGAGAGATTTGGTTCAACCATGTCTATGGGCAGATGGTACGTGGAAGTCTCAAACCTCGTTGGATTTTCCTATGATTAATAAAATCTAAGTTCTCTTACTTTTTCACTTGCTTATATGTGGATTTAATGGCTGTCATATATCTTATATTTATGTGGTTTTATGTTGGATATAAGCATGGTTATATGATTGGTTCATGTGATGGTTATTTCATGTATTTACTTGTAATTATTAAATGGATAGATGAAAGACCTAATTGATGATATAACAATTCAATGGAGAAGGTGATGATCCTTCTGGTTATGTTTCATAAGTTCTTTCAGTCATTTATGCTCTATCTTGTATCCTGGACCTGTAGGTTGCATTGATGCCAAGTGTTTGATAGAATGTCAGTCCTAGTTGGGGATGCTCAGGCCTAGTCCTAAGGTTTATTTTTTATTTTTTTATCTTATCATCATGCATTTGATGAATTATGGGGGTTGTACCAAGTTCTGGGCAGAGGCCAAGATTCTGGGCTAGAAAATTGGATCAAATCTTGGGGATGCTAGCATAGGTCTATTAAAAAAAGTCCAAGGGTTGGCACATATGCCTGTGAGAGCGACTTTGGCTTCTAGAGGATGTCACACTTATAACATGAGTGTTACCATGGGTTAAAAGTCTTAAAACATCAGTGGGACTCAGGAACAGGATGTTTGAGTGGTTGACATGTCTTCTCAGGTTGTTGTTATTGATGTGGATGGGTTTGTTTGATATGTTCCATTGATTCCATTTCGTTAAGGTCACCAAGGAAGTTGAACCCCTTATAGTGACCTCTCTCGTCGCGTGTTTACCCCAGCTAGTCGGTTGCTTGGGTGGACCTGGGAGGAGGGGGTGTTACAACTTATGTGAAGGTAATCATCCTATTCACCTTTTTCCTTATATGGATGAAGCCTCAAAAGTGTTGGAAAAACTTACAGCTTCTCAGCGTTGACTCCCGCCTAGTTACTGGAAGCTTTTTCCCAATCCTCAACTATTTGATGAAGTGATTGATCATAATCTAAATCCAATCAATCCTAATCTCTCTGAACATGGATCCCATAAGTCCATTCCCGACAAACTAATTGTTGAGAAAATGGTTGACTTGATTCCACCTTCAGTTGATCATACTTTTCTCATAAAGAGTGAGGATCATATTGTTTAGGTTCTTCTTGTTTCTTCTAATTCTAACGGACAACGGGGCATTTCTCTCATTCCCATGGAACCCCCTCCAACAAAACAAGACATTTCCTTTGATTGGAGTCGATTTACATAATGTCGTCTCCCTTCTTACATGACTTTTAAGATCATGGTAAAGGCTTATGATAATAATATCCGTCACATTGTTATTGATGTGGGAGCTTATATTAGTATTTTTTCCTCCAGTGCTTGGAAAGGTTCGGGTTCCCCACAGCTTGTGTTGTCACTCTGAATTTTTTAGCTTTTAATTGAAGAACTAGTCAACCCTTAGGGATCCCTTCTCAGTTTCCTGTTACCTTGGGAGGAAAACATGTATTTATTGATGTTATGGTTGTCATAGACCCATTGGAATTCAATTTTATTCTGGGGTGATACTATTATACTATGCATGTTATTGTGTCCATACTCTTTCGAGTGATGTGATTGCCCTATGATTGAAGGATTGTGACTATCAACCAAATTTCATTTGTTGGTCCTGATTTAACTGTCAATCATCCTACTTCCCTAAGCCTTCCTAATGTGCAAATGTTATATTCCTTTCCATAGGTTAATTATGTGGCAACCTATCCCTATAACATACCTACTAATGGAGATGAGCGTTTCACTATCTGCTCAACTTCTTTAGGACTAGATCTAATAGGTGATATGGTGAATCCTTTACTGGGGGCATTGGAGGCTGATCTGTCCATTGGATCCTTTGATATGTATCCCTCCCAAGGAATTGTTATTCCATTTGATGAAAACCTCTTGGAATCCATGTTCTCCTAGAAGACATGCTCTAATTTTAGAGTAGAATTCCTTGTCTTGTGTCAAGCTCCTTAAAAAATGAAACAAATTCCCGAGAGTAGAGTTCCTTTTCTTATGTCAAACTCGTTAAAAAAATGAAACAAAATCCTTTGGGAAAAGTTCCTTTTCTTGTGTCAAGCTTGTTAAAAAATGAAACAATGTGTCATGAGAATTGTTTCCTATGTCAAGCTCATTAAAAAATGAAATAGATCCCCTTCCAATTTGAGACTTTGATTAGATCTTGTAAATTCCCAGTCGAATATTTCACTTCATCTCGTAAATGAACCTTCATTCCATCCAGTTTTTAGTAACCAGTAGTCTACTTATCTTAATGAAATGAAGCTTGGGGGGCATGTACCTCGAATTGAGTCATTATGTCGGGGGCATGAAAACATATTTCAAGCATAGATTTTCTTTGTTTCAAGCTTGACTAAAAATGAAACCACTCTCAAGCATAGTTTTCCATGCTTCAAGCTTGTGTAAAAATAAAACCATTATCTTTCCTATCCTTTGTAATTTCCCTTTTTATCAATATGTTTCTTCTAGATGAGCCTTGGTTTTTTGTTTCCATCGTCATGATATTCTTGGTTGATCATAGACTTTCATTTGGTTGTTTTTACCCTTTTGTTATAGCACCATTTACCACTCTTGGTAGATTTGATGCTCTGGTTATGGCCTAGGGCAACCCTTCCTTTCCAGACTTGGTCCAAAATTTAAAAAACAGTGTTTTATTTCCTATATGCTACTTTTCCCCGTGTTAAAAACGTGTACACATGGGTTAGGATATACCCAACCCACGTATATGTGTTAAAACACTTAAAAATAATAAATCTCCTTAATTTCGGGCAGAGTTTACGGGTTTTACCTGTTACTCACCTACTATAGCTCATGGCCTAACTGTTTCCCAACATAAAAACCTAATTTGGAGAAGTATAAATAAACCTCCATGGGAAGGCCTAAAGAGGGAAGAGATGAGATATTGATATTATAGTTGATTGATACCTGATGGAGTCTGAAGAAATCACTGTGCCTCCTGCATTCCCCAAGCTTTAGGAAACTCTTGTTTCCTCTTTTGAGATATCCTTCATCCCTATTTTGATATCCTTGTGTATGTTGATGGAGGAAGATTGTTGAGGCCTGGACAGGACAAATCTAGAGGATGGTTCCACTTGGAGTTGGAGGAAGACTGAGGTTGTAGTTTTCCACCTTTTATTTAGCTTACATCAATAAAGAAATGTTGTTCTGTTCCCGATATTTATCGTGTTTATGCATTGATCCATGTTAGGATTTGTTTATAAATCTTATATTAATGCATAATCGTTCATTTTCTTATATGATCTAATATATATATCATGAATATGCTTTCTTTTATTGCTGTTGTATATGCTTTTCTTGAATAATTTACAGGTTTCAAAGGCATTGGAAGAAGCAGAGGGTTTGAACCCTATGGGATCTTATAAAACGTAGGACCTCCGGGTAAGGTCACTTCTTCCCAGTTCAGTAGTATAAGCATTCAAATTTTTTGTTTGTGCATTTCTTTCTGCTGCTTTCCCTCCACTCTGTTGGAGTTTTCAACCCAAGACCCAAGGGTATTCCCACCCGCAACAGAATTGGCGACTCCATTGGGGAAAACATTCTTGTTTTTCCTAGTTTGGGTTGTTTGTTCTAAATTTGGGTTTGTTTTCTTGATTTCTTGCTTTTATAGTGTTATTTGACTTATTAGCTTCCCAGGCATCAAGTTTGATCTTCTGGATCAGGCCTTGAATTTTTTTTTTCTTGATTGAGTCATTTATACGCTTTTTTCTTGGAGTATAGATGCATATACACGCTAGTTTCCTCAAGTAGACTTGCGTATACATGAGTTTCCTGTGTTTGAAACATGTGTGCACGCCTCTGTGTCTTTACATAGTCACGTATACATAATTTTGGATTGTTTTTTCAAAATATTTTGCTTAGTTAGGTCTGTTTCCTGGTAACTTCTGCTATTTTTTGGTCATCCACTATCTGTAGAACTCTATTCTCTTACAAGTTTTCATTTTCAAATCTCATTCTCAGTGAAAAGCCTAGTTGGCCTAGGATTGCTTTTTGAGAAATTTTTTGGTTTGTGTCTTGGGTTCAAGGCTTCTGTCTGAAGTTCTTGGATGTTCTGCTTTTCCAGAATAAGAAATTGGTTTTGATTTCTTTTATAACCCAAATTTGAAATTTCTTTGCTTTTCTTTCCCTTTTTGTTGGCCTTCTTACTTTTTGTTCTTTTTGAGGATCTCTTTGGTAATCCTAGGAGTTTTTCTTTCTTGACATTTAGTCAGTTTACTCAAGTTTTTTACTACTGTTCAGATCAGTTTGTGCGAGTTTGTAGTCCTTCTTGTTTCAAGTTTCATTTATTAATGAATTTTATAACTTGCAAGGTATAAGGGCTCCTTGCTCTTGCTTCTTGATCTTTAGAATTTAGTAGTTCTTTTTGTGACCTCAAAAGTTTCTTTAGTTTCCTTAAAAGAAAAAGACAAAAACATAGCTTTTGCCTTTCTTTTCTTTCCAAGCTTTTGGTTCTTTGGTTTCTTTTGGTCTTGGTTTTAAGCAATTGTGATCTTTTGTCAATTTGTTTTGCTTGGTTTTGAGGGAAATTTGTTTTTAAATTTTTGTGCACTCTTCATTGTCAAGTTATCTTATTGACCTTATAAAGAAACACTTTCTTTTATATTGTGATTATTCATAGGATATTGCATCGTCATTTAAATTTGCATTAGGTTAGTTTGCATCATAAGAATTCCTAGTCTTTTAAGATTTTGAGTGTGTGTGGAGTGTTTATGAAAGAAAAGAAAAGTATTTTGTTTATATAAGTTTTTCGTAGAACTAAGTATAAATCCCTCTTCATCGAAAGAAAATAACTGCATGCATATAGTAAAGTTTCTATTGGTTTCTTTTGCATCGAAAACATCATCAATTTCACTCTCGTTATACCCTTGACTTAAAGAAAAACCCTCTAAAATCAAGCGATCTAATAAAAATAACTAGAAATTTTTTATTTTTGTCATTAATGAACACCAACAAGTTTAATTTCTTTAGGGTCTTGGAATAGGTGAGTGGAGAGTTAATGCTCCAAGGCCGCTCAAATTATCAAACATAGAAGTTGAATAACAAGAGAAATCCAATATCGTTAGATAGACTAGGAAAGATCTGTGACTGGGAGTTAAGCACGAGGGAGAGTGAAGACAAGGAGGAGAGATACCCCCTCTCCTACTTGTTGGATCTCGCCTCACGACTGTTCCACCCGGATTTTGATACGAATTGGTTCCCATAGTTGCCTTTCCTAGGGATCACATAAGTGGCTGTGGAGGGGAATCTCATGGCACTTGAGGCAGACGTTCCATCACATTCATCAGTACTTCTGGAGGGTACCCTTGTGAAGCTTGGGTGCTTGCACCGACAAAGATTGTTGTCTGGAGGTCAGTGTAACTGTTTCTGTTACCTTCGCTAGTAGGCCTGGGCCGTCATTACCCCATATTATTTTCGGAAGGTCCTTGTTTTTCACTTTCTTGTATTTTGGTGTTCGGTCCTCATCTCCCAGAGTGGAAATACTTGGAATTATTTTGATTAACTGTATCTTTAGGGATTTTTAGAGAGTTATCTTTCCTCCTAGTTGGCCTAGCTTTATAATTTTTTTGAGTCCTTAATTATATTTCTTTAAAATAATTAAAAGTGGCTGATCAACCAGTTCGTCGGTTTAGGAGGCTTCGTGGGCTTTCACCTACGAGTGTTGAGCCTTCTCCTTGAAGGCGTAGGAGAAATTCTTTCGGTGATTTTCAATCAATGGCAACAGACGCAACGGAGATTTATCCTCCAGTTGGAGTTATTGATTTACAAGATAGACCTGGTACAAGTAGAGAGTTGGAGAGGAACACTCCAGTTCTTTCTAGAGTCCTCTTTTAGTTGGAAGACGTTATTGAGGTCGAAGAGATTCAAGAGTCTCTTTTGACTCCTAATTCTCCTCTTCCTCCCGATCACCCAGATGTTTTATTATACATCGGGACTCTGACCAACAGGCCTTCAAGCCCAGGTTTCTTTCAATCTTTTCCTTCGATGACCACTGCTGGAAGCATGGCATCCACCATGAGTGCTACTAGTATGCAAAATCTTGTATCCATATAAGGAGGAGGAACGATTTCCATACCTTCCATTACTCCTAGCACTACTGTATTTGGCTCTACTTTTATTCCACATTCAAGTGGGGGTACTCAAGCTTTTGCCTCTAGCATTGGCTTTTTCCCTTCTGGAATGTCGATCAGCTCTATTCCTTCTGTTCCGTTAAGTATTCCATCAACCTCCACATCCATGAATTCCATGGCAACTGGGTCAGATTATTTTCAAGGTTTCCCTTTTGCAAGTGGTCATATACCACACTCCAACCCATGTTTAGGATCAGTACCTTTTCCCTCTATGGGTCAAAGTTATAATCCTTTTCAAGGTTGGACAAACCCTGTGGTTAGTAGACTTGGAGCCGGGAATCAATCTTACTTCGACCAACAGGGGAATATGCAGTATTCTTCTGTCATTTCATTCCATAAATTTTCTCCCTACGCTCATGCATGGAACCCTTACCAAGGGATCTCTTCTCCTTTTAACACCTCTCTAGGGGGAAATTTCAATGGATATGGAAATTTTTCAGTAGGAGTTGATCAAACTCGAGTTTTTTCTAGACCACAAGGAGCTCCTTATGGTTCAGGTGGATCTATGAACTACCTTAGGAAACCTGGTTCCTTCACAAATCTAGGGCATTATTTTCATAACGTTGGGAATTCTGCCCACACCGGGTGGAATCCTCAGGGTCCTCTGTGACTACCTTTTTTGGCAACATTAAACTTGCCATATCTTTCTAAATTGACTAATGATCCGATTACATATAACCCGGTTTGGCCTCCAATTCTGACCAAGCTTCCCTCATATCACAAGGGCTTCACTCAATGAACCTTTGACATATCACTTATGTTCGTAGCATATTAAAGAATACCCTTAATTTGACTACATATTAGAAAATACCTCTAAAAATCACATTATTTAACCCCCTACCAATACAAACCCAATACACCTTCCCAATTTAAAAATCCCTAAGTTCACTAAATATTGTAGGTATCCGTTTCTTCATTAACATTTTTTATATCACTTTATATTTTTTCATTAACTTTGGACTCCATTTTTTATACCTGGTAATATAAAAACCCTCTCCCCTCTATATATCCCCCAATATATTATGTCATTTTCTCCTCAATAAATATCCCCCAGTATGAACCCATGTGGTATGGTATTGCTCCCCAAGTGAAGCCCCTGTGCCTCATATATACCTAAAATTGAAGGGAATACTGGTGAAGATCGAGGTGACCATGTAACCACTTTCCACTTATGGTGTTTGTCAAACTCCTTGATAGATGATTCAATCAGGTTGAGATGATTCCAATGTACCTGACTAGAAATGCGACTAAGTGGTACATTGAACTTCTGGGGGACACCTTCTCCTCTTTCGATGATTTGGCTATAATATTTTTGAACCATTTTCAGTTGTCTATCCGCTATGATGCTGGAACTGAGCTATTGGCTAATTTTCACCAAGATCAGGCAACCCACATTTCGGATCACATCTAGGAATGGAGGAGAATGAAGAGGCTCATTAAAGCCGATATTCCACAAGTATTCCTTCTTGAATGGTTTCTTAAATCTTTACAACCTGAGATCTCTAAGGATGTGTCGCTCTCTAGTGTGTTCACCGAAGAACATGCTATTTTTAGGGCCCAACAGTTAGAACTTATATATTCTCAATCTGGGGTTCTTCAAAAAATTATTCCCTGATGCTCCTAGGTCCAAGGTTGATATAGCCAAGCCGAAGCTAGGTCCCCATGCCGACGGGCTAGTTAGATCGATTGATGCTAACACAACTAACCTGCTAAATCAATTCCAACAGTTGTCTTTACAAATTTCTTCTTCTATGAAGGCATCACCATCAACGCCTATGCCTTCTCAACCTACGTCTATAAATGTCGTCCAAACTTCTAACCCCAAAGGAAACCAACAATCCGATGGGAAGAAGAAAGGATGAGGTAAGAAAAAGAACCAGGATGGGAAGGGTAACGCAAACAAACCCGGCAATGATGCTGGAGGGGGTAGGAAAGAGTCTAAGAAAAAAGTAAAATTTCCATGCAAGTTGTGAAATGGAGATCATTTGACTCATATTTTCCCTAAGATCCAAGATGCTCAATGCTTATTAGTTAAACAGGGGTCTTCTAGCTCCCAGGCTATCCTCACTAACCCTTTTCCCCAAGGGCAACAGTTACTTGCTGGCGCGAACTCTAGTACTAGTACTCCCGCAGGGGGAAACCAGGAAGGGGATAATACATAAAATGTCTACATGATGAGTTCACATATCGACATTGCTACACGATCACATGATTATGGTGAATCAGAGTCATCTAAGGCTAAGTTTGCTTATGATGCTTCAGAGCCACTCCATATTGAGAGGCCCTTTGTTGAGTCTATACCTCGAATGCCAAAAGGCTCCACAAAATGCTCGACCATTAACCCTAATGCTAGGGCAACCCAGAACTACTCGATTGTAGAAGATCTGGCTCAGAGTCCTTGTGCTATGTCGGCGTTAGAGGTACTCCAATCGTGCCCCGCACAAAGGAGTGCATTAATCACTACGATCGAAGCAGTTGATCCAAATAATTCTCTTGTGCTTACATTCGATATGTCAAACACCAAGAAAATACTCCCACATCAAATGGATTTCCAGATAAAGTCTACATATCGAAAGACCAATATCTTTCGAAATGTAATCAATGAGGGAGCTTCCACATGTGTAATTTCCATGTCATATTGGAATGCTATTGGATCACTTCACGTTGTTCCTTCACAACCTTTGTCGACAGAAATTGATGGTCATCCTCATAGGCTGCACGGGATTATCCCAACTTTTCCCATCTTTGTTGGGGGAAAGGTGGTGAATATTGAAGTAGACATAGTCGATGCAAATTTGGATTACAACCTCCTTTTAGGTAGGAATTGGATTTATGAGATGGATGCCATTGTATCATCATTATTTCACATCCTTTTTTTCCATCATGAAGGGAGGATTGTAAAGGTTGATCAGATGGATTATTCTCCGGGAGACTCCCATGCTTATTCTGAGTCTACTATTCCATTAGTGGATAATCCCAAGCAACCTATAGAGAATTTAGGAGTTGGAATGTACTCTTCCTTAATGGGTAATTTTGATATTCATGCTCCTATAGCTAGAATTAATGTTATTTCATCCTCCAAGGGACCTTCTCGAAGAGAGTCCTTTAGAACTCATTATTTTTCAGACCCTTGGCCCTTACCCTCATCTACCACCACATTAGGTGAGGGGAAGGTAGGTGGAATGGCATGTCCCATGTCTACAACAAAAATTTCTTATCAGTCTATTGTTAACTCTGCAGACTCTAATCCTACTCCTTTTTCACTAGAGGAGTTGGATGGAGATGTGGCTCCGGCCTGGACTCTCGATTCAACTTCTGCTCAGGATTGCTTAGATACTATCTTGCCATTTGAAGAAGTAATTCTAGAAGCAATGATGGGTGTTGAAATACCATGGAATGATTTGCATCATCGTTTGTATTTCCTCCCTCATTTGCGGGAAGTAGAGTCAAGTTTGTCCAATCCTTCTACTAGTGATGTTCATGTAGTTTTAAACCCTTTGGCCCCAGCATAGTTTTTTGTTGAAGGTAACATGTCTGTTATCTCACAAACTGTATTGGTGAACATCTCTAGGAATCCCAACATTATTGAAAATGTCTTCATTGGAGCTGACTGTTCCCCTGAAGAAATTCAAACTTATACCGATCTCTTTAAAGAGTTTCGTGATGTATTCGCTTGGTCTTATGAGGAAATGCCTGGAATAGATCCATCTATAGTCCAGCATGAGATCAAGACATACAAAAATGAAAAACCTATTCGTCAAAAACTTCGACCGGTTAACCCTAGAAAAGCAGCAGCTATCAAAGCTGAGGTCAAGAAGCTGCTTAAGGCAGGTTTCATATACCCCGTTCCTTTAACTGAGTGGGTCTCTAATCCAATCCTCGTAGACAAAAAGAAAGGAATGATTCACATATGAATAGACTTTAGCGACCTGAAAAAGGCTTGTCCTAAGGACAATTATGTAGAATTTCCTGCAAATTCTCTACAAATCTACCTCTGAGATCTATGCAGAAAATCTGACTGCAGATTAACTCGATAATGCAATATACCAAAGCAAAGTACTATAATCTACTTCTACTATCAAACTTGTGGAAGCTTAATTGATTTAAGCAAGATCAAGTAGAACACATATAACCAAAAGAAGAATCAATGCACATGAAACACAAAAAATACTCAGGGGAAAGCCATAGCTAAAAATCCCACTATCTGTATTATCATACAAGGTGGAAATACATCAGAAGTATACAAAGCCTTAGCTCTCACAGCTAGCCAGCTCTCAGTACAATCCTCCTGGATGCTCATAGGAAAACAAGGATTCTCACAAACCTTCTCCTCAGCCCTCTAAGCCTCCTAATTCCTTGCACTGTTTCTCCTGGGTGATCCTACTACTACCAAGTGTAACACTGATCACTCACACTGATCTCAGACCCTGTAAAAATGTGCAATCCTCAACCTTTTTCCTTCTACATGGATGAGTTTCCTTTATAGGAAAACTCATGCAACTGATAGTAACCTATCCTTGAAATTTAGCTCAACTCGGTCTTTCTCTGAATAGACATGCATGAGTTATTTATGAGAGAATCTTCAGTTATCTGGAGTACACTAGTTTGATGCATGCATTCATTAACTGACTGAACTCACAATTAGTTCCTCAAACTGTTTGGAACTAATTTAATTGGACATAACTCAGTTAACTAAGCTAACTAATTACAACTCAATTATAACTCATCCTTATCTCCTTAATTAAGGGATAATCTCCTTAATTTAAGGGATAATTGTTGCATGAATTCACAAAGACTTCTAGCTTGAATTTCTCCAACTAATTAACTCAAGATGAATTAATTAATTATTTTCCAAGCAGTTGGTGAGATTAAATTCGAATTTTAATTCAAGGACAAATTAAAATGGGAACATTCCCGATCCTTAACCTTTGGAATGTTTTGCATGCAACACTTCTCTCTAGTTTTGTTGCTCCAGCAACTCCAGAAACAAAAAAAAATATCCAACCTAAATCAGTATGATAAATCTGTCATCAAAGTCTCTGACTGGTATTGCCTCTGTCAACTGAAAACTCTGCGCTTCTACTGACTCAGCCTTTTTGCACTATTGTCAATCCTTCTCTACGCCCTTCAGTATCTTATTGCTCTAGCCTCTATCACTTTGATCTCTGACTCCATCAATCCCACTGATTCCTCCTACTACTATGTACTTTGGGCTCCCGTAGCAAGGTACGATCCATGAGATAAAACCTCTCAATGGACCCTGCCCAATTTCAGCCTTCTTGAGACTATCACTTCACATCGCCCCACCTCACACCTGGAGGTATGGTTGCATGTGATTCCTCTACCCACATGGCTCGAAATTTCCCCCTATTGGAGGTCTCTGCATGAGTGGAGGCCTCCACTCGGTCTCCTCTCAGCATCTCCAATTATGGCTCCTCCACAATTGTCTGAGACTTCTTCTGGGGCTGCATGTTGAGAGGTAATTTACTCTCCCTCTCAACCACCAAGTCTCTAACATTTCCCTTGCTCCCCAAGGCTTTGCATGCATCTTGAACCTCAAGAGAATACAGATTCTTAACTCGTTAACCGATCTGTTTCACTTGTCCCGTGGTGATGTGTCTAAGGAAAACCTTTCCCTTACTGAAGACAACATCGTAGCCTTTGTCCTCCAACATCGCGATCGATACCAAATTCTTCTTGAGTCTAGGCACATACTTCACATTTTTCAAGGTGATAAGAGCTCCATGCTCCCTCTGAAGAGCAACCATGCCCACTCCTGAAGCACGATACCTTTCATCGTCACCCATCTCTATGTGCATCTTGAGGTCTTTCTCCTCCAAGGTACTAAATAAAATTTTATCGCCGATCATGTGGAATAGGCTCCACTGTCAAGAAACCAACCACAACCCATCATCGATGACACCATGCATGCGATGAGGGTGAAGTCCATCTCGAACTGAGAGGCTAATGCCTCACCTTCAGATGCTTCTGAGGATCCCTTCTTGGACTTCTTTGATGGGCAATTAGTTGTATAATGACCCATCTCGTGACAATTAAAGCATCTCACTTTAGACTTGTCAACCTTCTTCACTCCATGAGAAGAATTAAATTCAGAATGGGACACCTTCCCCTTCCCTTTCCTTGCCTTACTTGCTAGGGCCAGATTTTCTTCATCATCCTTGGACGAAGAACCATCTTGTGTGCTCCTCCTAATCTCCTCCTACATGAGATCCGACCACAGTCGTTCCCAATCCAATAGTTTCTCCCTTCCATTCATAGAGTCCTGGTAGCTATTCCAGCTCTTTGGAAGGCCAAGGAGAGCGAGGCTCACCATATCATCATCGACAGTAGTTATTCCCACACTGCTAAGCTCATCTCTGCAGGTGGTGAGCTTGTTTAGATATGTAGAAATAGTATCGCCCTTCTCCATCTTGATTTTCCGAAGCTTATCCTTGAGCACCAATTTCCTCTGGTCACTACTGTTTTGGTAGAGGTCCTTCAATTTCTTCCACATTGAATATGGAGTATCCTTCCCATGGAGACTCGAGACAATATGGTCTCGAACTCCCTCAAGGATGATCCGTTTCACCCTCACCACACACTTCTTCCACTCAGCTAACTCTTGTGCATTAGTTGAAGCTGGCTTTTGAATTTCTTGATCAATGGAATCCTTCAAGCCATTGTCTTCTAATACAGCCTCCATGCGATATTTCCATGCTATGTAATTCGAGCTGCCTTCCAACGCATACTCAAGTCTCAAGTCATAGAACACCATTGACCAAACTTGAAGTATGAGATGAATTCAATTTGCACCTGCAACCCCGAACTTCAAACTTCGAATTCTCTTATCCGTATACTGTTCACTGCTTCAATAAACTCAGCTCTGATACCATGTAGAATTTCCTGCAAATTCTCTACAAATCTACCTCTAAGATCTATGTAGAAAATCTGACTATATATTAACTTGATAATGCAATATACCAAAGCAAAATACTATAATCTACTTTTACTATCAAACTTGCGGAAGCTTAATAGATTTGAGCAAGATCAAGTAGAACACATATAACCAGAAGAAGAATCAATGCACATGAAACACAAAAAATACTTAGGGGAAAGCCTCAACTAAAAACCCCACTATCTGTATTATCATACAAGGCGGAAATACATCATAATTATACAAAGCCTTAGCTCTCACAGCTAGCCAACTCTCAGTACAATCCTCCTAGATGCTCACAGGCAAACAAGGCTTCTCACAAACCTTCTCCTCAGCCCTCCAAGCCTCCCATTTCCTTGCGCTATTTCTCTTGGGTGATTCTACTGTTACCAAGTGTAACACTGATCACTCACACTAATTTCACACCCTATAAAACTGCGCAATCCTTAAGGAACCTTGTTCCTTCTGCATGGATGAGTTTCCTTTATAGGAAAACTCATGCAACTGATAGTAACCTGTCCTTGACATTTAGCTCAACTGACTCTTTCTCTAAAAAGACATGCATGAGTTATTTATGAGAGAATCTTCAGTTATCTGGAGTACACTAGTTTGATGCATGCATGCATTAACTGATTGAAATCACAATTAGTTCCTCAAATTGTTTGGAACTAATTTAACTGGAAATAACTCAGTTAACTGAGCTAAGTAATTACAACTCAATTATAACTTATCCGTATCTCCTTAATTAAGGGATAATATCCTTAATTTAAGGGATTACTGTTGCATGACTTCACAAAGACTTCTAGCTTGAATTTCTCAACCTAATTAACTCAAGATGAATTAATTAATTATTTTCCAAGCAGCTGGTGAGACTAAATTCGAATTTTAATTCTCAATTTTAATTCAAGGAAAAATTAAAATTGGAACATTTTGGATTCTATTTTTAACATTTCTTGTTGCTATTTTCAACAAATTACCCCATGCCCTTTATTGATCAGATTATTCATGAATGTGCAGGTAATGATATTTTTCCATTTATGGATGGATTCTCTAGTTATAATCAAATTACTATCCATCTAGAAGATTAGCACAAGATAACTTTTATTTTTCCTTGGGGTACATTTGCGTACAAAAAGATTCCTTTTGGCCTCAAAAATGCTGGAGCTACTTTTTAGCAGGCCATGTCATATGCTTTTCATGACATCAAGCACATTATCGAGGCTTATCTGGATGATTTAGATGCGCATACAAAAAGATGCCTTTTGGCCTCAAAAATACTGGAGCTACTTTTCAGCAGGCCATGTCATATGCTTTCCACGACCTAAAGCACATTATCGAGGCTTATCTGGATGATTTAGCTACTCGTTATCGAAAGAGAATTGAGCATCCTAAATATCTTCAGTTGATTTTTTAACGATGTCGTTTTTATAAAATCCGGTTTAATCCGAATAAGTGTGTTTTCGCGATCACATCCAGTTGGTTATTGGGATTCATTGTGTCAATAGAGGGGATTCATGTAGATCCCTTCAAGGTTGAGGGAATACTTCAGTTACCTCCCCCGTCTTCTATACGTCAACTTCAGAGCCTCCAAGGAAAAGAAAATTTCATGAGGAGATTTATAGCCAATTATGCCAAGATCACAAAAGGGTTTATGCGATTGCTTAAGAAAGGGGTCCAATTTTTATGGGATGTTTCATGCAACGATCTATCGATGCTTTGAAAAAAGCATTAACCTCTGCTCCTTTGTTGAGTCCACTTGATTATAGCACAGATTTCCTCTTGTATCTCACTGCAGCAAAATCAACAATTGGTATGGTTTTGGTTTGGGAAGATGATGCCTCGTGTGAGCATGTAATCTACTATCTGAGTTGAGGCTTGGTCCATCCTGAAACACGCTATTCTCCCATTGAGAAATTAGCTTTGGCAGCTATTCATGCTGTCTAGTAGCTTCGACATTATATTCTGCTTCAAAAAACTCTCGTCTCAGCAGTCGTCAATACATTTCAGTTTGTTCTTAGTAGGCGAGTGATTGGGGGAAAACATAATAGATGGATTTGCATTTTACAAGAATTCGACCTCGAATTCATGTCGGCTAAATCTAAGAAATATTTAGTATTTGCAAAGTTGATCTCAAAGCTTCCTTCTGAGGAAGAAATAGTTCATGAAGAAAATTTTCTAGATGAACATCTATTTCTTATTTCCTCGCAAGATCCTTGGTATGGAGATATCATTATATATCTCCAAACTTTGAAGTTTCCACCCTCTTTTTCCAAGGATAAGCGTAGAAAATTGTGTCACCTCGCTAAAAAATATATTATTATAGGTGACACTTTATATTGTCGTGGGATTGATTCAATCCTTAGATGTTGTTTAACCTTGGAAGAATCTGAGTCAATGCTTAATGATTATCACAATGGAGCTTGTGGTGGTCATTTATCTGGGCTTGCTACAGCCCAAAAAATTTTGCGAGCAGGCTACTTTTGCCCTTATCTGGGCTTGTATTTAAGCAGTTAAGAGATGCCATCCTTGTCAGGTTTATACCCAAAAAATGCGCACACATCCAGCTCCGCTTTTCCCTGTGATCACCGTCAGTCCTTTCACAAATCGGGGCATTGATTTTACTACTTGTAATCTACCTTCTGTAGGAAATCACAAGTATATCATCGTGGTCGTAGACTACTTTACTAAGTGGGTTGAGGCTATGCCTACTTTCAAGAATGGTAGTAAAACATCGACTTTGTTTCTCTTCAACTAAATTATTTCCCGGTTCAATATTCCTAAAGAGATTGTCACTGACCATGGCAGTCATTTCCAAAATCAACTAAGGTCTGAATTAGCTCTCAAGTTGGGTTTCCAGTAGGAGAAATCATCTATGTATTATCCTCAGGCTAATGGGCAGGTCGAAGTCATGAAAAAATCCCTTAAAATCATCCTACAAAGGACAATTAACAAAGATAGATCCAATTGGCACATCATGTTATATCCGGCACTTTGGGCATACCAAACGTTAGTTAAATTGCCACACATTTTACTCCCTTTCAACTGGTTTACGGGTTAGAATCTATTTTTCCTATAGAATGTGAAATTCCTTCCCCTAAACTAGTTGTTGGACTTCTTCCTGAGACTTCTAGTCTCGAAGAATGCCTCATTCATTTGGAACATCTTGATGAGAAATGTGGAGATGCTTCCATAATAAACGAAGCTCATATAAAGAGGGTAAAAACTCAATACGATAAAGATGTCCATCCTAGAAATTTTTCTGTAGGCGACCTTGTCTTGGTCTACAATCAAGACAATGATGCCTTGGGGGCAGGAAAGTTTAAGTCTATGTGGTACAGTCCCTTCATTTTCAAGCAAGTTTTGAAAAAGGGACCCTATGAATTGATTAATTTTGAAGGAAACAAGTTGGCGGAGCCCAGAAATAGGCTCTACCTTAAGAAGTACTTTGCTTAGGCTTCGGCCAAGCATTAACTTGTTTGTATATATTGTATGATTGTACATATCTATCTATTGGTTTTAGTGATGTTGATTTTTTTTTTTATCTACTTTGGCAGGTATTGATGGATGATTTGATATATGTAGGGTTCACCGATGGTGCTAGTAGACACACCCAAAACCTTGCTTCCACGACTTGGGTGATTTTTTATCCATATGGCCAGTTGATGGTTTCGAGAGGAGTATGTATCGATCCCGCTTCAAATAATATTGCCGAATATACTGTTGTTATTAATTTACTATCTGAGGTGATATCTCTTGATATTGATTCGTTAGTAGTTTATTTGGATTCACAACTGGTGGTATCTCAACTGAATAACATCTATCAGGTACGAGATCCTTATTTGTATCACCAATTTCTGAGAGTGCGCTTATTGCAAAGATCATTTGTTTACATCACATTTGTTCACATTCCACGATCAGAAAATTCCTTAGCAGATTCTATTGCTAATCAAGCATTGGATTGGCATATAAATCATTCATCACATTAAAACATAAAAAATAATCGAAGTATCATCTGTATATATGATCATCATAAAACCGTCTGTATATAGATAGATTTTTTGTGTCCAAAATAATATACAAAATCGGGACAAAATGCCCTACAAAATTTGGGCTTATGCCCATCATCATGTCTAATCACAAAAAGATCTGATCATCTATCTAATGATCCTACTCAGGATGAGCAACTAGAAAGAAAACGATGACATTAGCCACTCGTCGAAATAGTCGCACCTAGTCCCGTGGTACTCCCACCACGTGCTACTGCATCTCCTCTGGTAAGTCCTCTATGGCAACCATGGGTACTTGGTGAGTCAATCTAACAAACTTTCTTTGGATTGCATGGAGGACTCTCTTAGTCTCAACTACAGCCCCTTCGGCATCCCTTCCACGATGCCTATGTCAAGGAAGTCCATCAGGTCTCACTGGCCCCACATATGAAACATGATCAATAATTTTGTAAGTATCCTGTCTCATCAAAAAGATTTTTAATTCATTTATATTGAAAATCCAAAAAAAAATCTTAAAATTAAAAAATAATTTATACCTATGGCACCCCATGGTGTGTCTGGTGGCAATACTAGATCCAGATCTCCTCGGAAATCCATTCCGGCATAAGGGTAGTCTTGGACTATGATGACCTGTTGTTCCCACCAAAGGAAAAAATCGTCATCAAAATTCGTCCTAGGAACCTCAATGCCCCCTAGGCATTTCATCAAGTTAGCCCACCTACCTATCCGTGGATCTCTCAAGCTATTGATGTTGGATAGTACCTTGGGACGAAGCCTAGGTACTCTCTCATGAAAGAAAGAACATAAGATAGTTCTGTATCCAAAATTCTTCGTCTGACCCTTCTGAATGGAAGTGAGTTTTTTCTTCATGTTGGTTAGGAGAGGTGTACACCAATCAAAGACTGGAGTGAGGCAATCCACTGCAAGGCTCATGGAAACACGTGAAGCATGATGTAGAGTAGCAAAACCGTTTACCCTGTCTATGGTAAATAGTAGGATTCTCAATGATGAACTCTCTACATACTTGATTGGAATTTGACTTCCAACCTTTTCAGGATTTCGAGGACAATATATACGAACGTAGTCTTCTACACTAAGACTACCTCTCATCCTTCCAGTTGAGTGCACTCTCTCCCCCCTTTGGGAAAGACATGTAATGAAATAAATGTGTTCTATATCGATACTCAGGGGCATTTGATCAATCATGAATGCATCTTCTTCTACACTCCAGTAGTGAATTAGTAGCTCAAGTAATCGAGTATTCGCCTTCATGTTTGACATTTTGAAAATTTTTAACAAACCACATCCTCTCAAAGCATCTAATGCATTTTGATCCTCCATCACTTGGTTATCAATGGCACTATGATCTCTTTCACACCAGGTAATTGTCATCCTAAAAAAAAATATGTTTCATATCATTAAATCCATGTTTAAAATTTTAAACTCACGCACATGCGGGTTTATTTTTTACACAGTCGCATATAGGGCCTTCGTATACGTGGGTTACCTATATCCAACGCACATGTACGCAGAGTAAAAATTTTTAAAATAACTTCTTACGGTCAAATTTATGAACAAACATTTAAAAATAATAAAAATTATAACAAGTATGATTAGAGGGTTACTTGGAAGATTTGAAGAAATTTGAATTGTTGAATTTGACGAAGGAAGCTTGCTTGAGTTTTTATCCACATCTCCTTGCTCATAACACAAATGAGAAAATTCCAAAAGTCCTTATATAGGTTGAAAAATGAAAATTATTTTTTCTAAAGTTGGTTTTTATTTTATGGAATTTTTGACCTTTTGGCTTGGAGTGTTGGGAATGGGTTGTTTTTAAAGGATATTTTGTAGACTTGTTTTGAGAAATTACTTCAGTCCAATGACTGCAGACCCGTCATGGAAGGTATCACTTTCTTACTGGCATATAGGTTAGGGAATATCACTTTCCGTTGCATTTTTCATACTAGCCTCCATACTGCGATATTGTTTCCCATAGGGTCAACCTGATCATGTCTTGATTCACAAACCATTTTCACTCACTGACTTATATAATCATGATGTGATGGTAGAGCCAACCTTTACATGCGCATCTTAGTTAGATCCTCGCTCACACATGCTGCCCATGCTGCTATATTGAGTAGGCTCGGGATTCCTCTTTATTCCTGCCATGACTTGTGCACTGGAGACTCATTCTCTTTCTTCTTCGCTATTTTCTGGATTTATACCCTAGAGGCTTCTTTAGGTTGAGCTGTACTGTTGCATTCCATGTTGACCATTTGCACCTTTTTGCCTTGAGCCAGCTTCACTTGGACTCATGTTTAAGCCACCTTTTGACCATGTCTTCTACAAAATCAACCTTGAAATCACTTAGCCTCTACAACTTGGCATACCCTTTTACCTGTGGAAAGAACATTCCTTTGAGTGTCATTGACTAGTTTTTCCACCTTGCATTGAGCATAGGAATGTTCCCCTCCCAGGAACTAGAGCATCTTCTTTTTTGACACTCGTTCTTTCCACTGTACTATAGCATTCGACACTCGTTCTTTCCACTATACTATAGCATTCTTGTATTCTTTTTCAGGTTTCATAAATATGAAAAAGACAAAAAAATAATATATCCCAAAAAAGAGAGGGAATGGGACATTATTTCCATATTTGATGGCAGATAGAGTCAGTTGTGTCACCCTTGAACAAAGCACTTAAAAAATAAGTCTTTCCTCCATTGGGATGGGCTTTAGTTTGACTTAGGAGAGCCTTAACCTTGTTATTGAGTCAATACTCTTTCGATTGGTTATCTATTCCAATCATATGGGGAGTTTTCTTATGCCTCCTACATGACAAACTTATACAAAGTTATCATATGTTGTCATGTAGTCACAGTTGATTCATGCTTTTTTTCAAGGGAAGTAAACTTGAGTCAGCCTCTCTATGGTGTCGCTTGAACTATTTTTTAGTCGGCCATCCCTAGTCAGAGTCATGTTCGTTATAACATCAGCTATTTGGTCCATTGCTCGTGTTGGTTTGAGAAGGTCTCCATTGATCTTGTTGGAAGCTCTCACTCTTATTGACTACAAAAAACTTCTCTGAGAGCAGATCTAGAGCCGCACCCTGGCCCTATTTTCATTATTGATAGGTCACCTTGTGCTCGGCATCGATCAGTATCATGGGTTTTTTAATGAGTGGCCTCCCTTGTGTTCGGCATTAGCTTCATTATCACACATTAGGATTTGTGCAGTGCCTTGGTTTCCATTTGACCCTATTGGTGGATCCTCGCCTCTGTGTCATCTTTCATTATTGGTTGGTTCAGAGGGTTTCTATCATGCGATAGCTACATCTTGTGCATGCTGCAAACATGCTTCGGTTGGGTTACTACATCTTTATTCATCCAATTCCTTCCACATTATTGGCCTACAGGTTACACTCACGCTAGATTGATGAAGGATGCCTTAATTCCTTCCTTCTAGCGGATTGATTCCCATCTACTTCAACTCATTTCTCTGGGAATGAGATCTCGAGTCCATTTGGCAGTACCTTAGGGTTTGTAGTCATCAATGGCAGACCACTTCACTATCGACAGTGGGAAAACATCATTGTCTCCTAATTGATAGATTCTTCCAAGTGTTCGACTACAACTCATTTATTCGCACTTGTTATATTGCACTAGGTAGCTTGGCTCTCATCATCATTATCGATGAATAGTCTCACATTTGTTAATGGTATACATCAATGAATGGTAATAAAACAATTTCTCACATGGTCGACTTTAGATAATTTATTCCCATTGTGTAGAAATGTACCACGGCGGTCGGTGAAGACCTCGAGTTTGCATTAGCATTTCTTGGTTCACTTGTCAGTTGCTCCTGTTTCTGCTAGTTGACACCATCCACCTTATATGTTGCAGTTCCTTACAGCGACATCCTATATGTTGGCACCCGAGTTGCAGTGTAGTACCATTTATTCCACCATTTGACTTGGTACTTTTTAGATCAGATTTATGACTTCAGTGATCAGCTTCATACTTCAGCATCATTGATAAGTTTTTATATGTGATATTCAGACATGTACATACTTGGATATGATCGGATGATCCATTATGTATTTTCAGTTCCCTTATACTTGTATGCATATTGGATCCACTTTTGTACTTGACATGAGGACATGCTTTACTATCTCTGAGCATGGGTATGCCTGCCTCAGACAACAGTTTCTTTCTGATCTCTTTCACTGGCTTGGCAGGTTGAATTCTGGTGTACTCCTCCTTGGTCTCGGCATGATTCCATCTATACGCTTAATACATTTTGGTCATCATGCACCCCTTCTGACCTCATATATTAGGGGGTATCTATTATAGTACCATTTACCACTCTTGGTAGATTTGATACTCTAGTTATGGCATAGGGAAACCCTTCCTTTCTAGACTTGGTCCAAAATCTAAAAAATTGTTTTTATTTCCTATACGCTACTTTTCCGTGTGTTAGAAGTGTGTACACACGGGTCATCATATACCCAACCCATGTATATGTGTTAAAATACTTAAAAATAATAAATCTTCTTAATTTTGGGTGGAGTTTACGGGTTTTACTTGTTACTCACCTACTATAGCCCGTGGCCCAACTTTTTCCCAACTGGAAAAAAAAAACTAATTTGGAGAAGTATAAATAAAACTCCATGGGAAGTTCTAAAGGGGGAAGAGATGAGATATTGATATTATAGTTGATTGATCCCTAATCAAGTATGAAGAAATCCCTGTGTCTCCTGTGCTCCCCAAGCTTTAGGAAACTCTTGTTTCCTCTTTTGAGATATTCTTCATCCCTCTTGTAATATCCTTGTGTATGTTGATGGAGGAAGATTGTTGAGGCTGGGACAGGACAGATCCGAAGGACGGTTCTGCTTGGAGCTAGAGGGAGGCTCAGGTTGTAGTTTTGCACATTTTATTTAGCTTACATTAATAAAGAAATGTTGTTCTATTCCTAATATTTATCGTGTTCATGCATTGCTCCATGTTGGGATTTGTTTATAAATCTTATATTAATGTGTAATCGTTCATTTTCTTATATGATCTAATGTATATATCATGAATATGCTTTCTGTTACTGTTGTTGTATATGCTTTTCTTGAATAATTTATAGGTTTCAAAGGCATCGGAAGAAGCAGAGGGTTTGATCCCTATGGGATCTACCCAAACGTAGGACCTCTAGGTAAGGTCACTTCTTCCCAGTTCAATAGTATAATCATTTCAATTGTTTGTATGTGCATTTCTTGATAGTGTTTTCCCTCCGCTCTGTTGGGGCTTTCAACCCAAGACCCTAGGGTGTTCCCACCCGCAACACCTTTCCTAAGAAACCGCTGCGTTGAGTGGTCTTATTAGCAATCCTCTTGACCTCTACAAGTTTTGTGGAGTTCCATCACGACCCGAACTAGTTGCTACACTTTATACCACTCATTCTTCCAGTTGGAGTCCTCTTTCAGCTCTTTTCAAGCTCCCAAAATATGAAAATATTGTTGAGCACTTGTCTTCTCGAACTCTTTAAAATAAATGAAAATACATTTACTAAGAATAATTTTAACCATTTTCCAGAAAGAGATAAACTACTTACGAAAAAGGAATACCTTAGTCAAACATGGCTAAGAGCTTCTCCTCAGTATTGTTTTCTACCTTTTCAGAATCAAGAGACTATCTGTGAAAGGGAATCTTTGGAGTTTTATTTTTTGCCTCTTTTTCAAACTCTCTAAACATGAAAAATATGTCGAGTTTTCAACTTCATTGAACTCAGAAAAAAATCAAGCAACAATGGACTCGTCGACCATGATAGGACCAAACCACTCCTTCTCTGTGTTTGTTAAATATTCTCATAGGGATCCATCTGAAGCATGAACCTATAGATCAAGCATATCTTATCCTGCTCAAGTTTGTCAAAAATAAAATGGTATTGACTAGTAATGGTTGGGGAAATTGGGAAAACTGGATACTCCACTTGTTAATGTCAACGAGTTTCTCTTGAACACGACACTCTTCCACTTCATCTTCATGGATGTTGGGTTGGAAAATATGCTTGTCTTTTGGTTTATCATACCTTTTCAAAGCCTCCATTTTGGTTTTCGACTAATGCTGCCAAACTCATTTCAGTGTCACCGCTATGTTCAAGAGAAGTCACTTAGTCAATATCTGCTACAATACTCTTAAGACTTCATTCCATGTCTATCATTCCTGATCCAGTTCTATATTAGCACCATTCTGTTTCAAATCATGATATCTATTTCATGTCATTGATGGGGGATACATCAAGGCCCTCCGGCAATAGGTCGCTTCCAGTCGACATCAACTCATTATCCAGGAAGTTGACTTAGAAACAACCCTTTGGTACCATGTGCTTGCATACATCAACATAAATTTTCCTTGCTCTTAGCAACATGTTTACATCATTGGCCTTTGATCAAAATATTCTATGTGGTGTTTGACTTAAAATCATTTATTCACACCATATGGATTCTACTGCAATACCTTGAGATGCATTAACATCATTGGTGGTTTCTCTCACGTTTGTTAATGAATTATATCATTGGCCGGTAATCAGATGACATTTCCCATGTTCAAATCCAGCTCATTAACTCACATGGTTAGACTCGTACATTGGACGATCGTGTGAACAAGATAAAAGACCTTAAATCTACTTCATCCATTTGGGCAACGATTTTAGGATTAATACAAGATTACAAAGTATGATGGTTATGATCATATAGAAAATCATCCAGTCATGGATACACCTTTTTTTATCAGTGGACATGTATTTTTTATCATTGTACATGTGATGTTATGTTATGTGCTGAGTATGGGAATGCCTCCCTCAGCAAAGATGTCATGATGTAAATGTGTTGTAATAAAAGATGATCTAATTGGTTGTTTTTTATCTTGACTTGTGACAAAGTAAAGCACTCCAGTCATCAATTGTCATTTCTGACTTTGTGCTTTAGGGGGGAATTTATTATAGGCCATTTTGTCACATCTGGTCAATAGGCCTTCAAACATGATCATTCACATCCTTTGAACACTTTGTCATCCTCCCTACAAAAAGCCTTAAGTATGCCTCTCTCATATCCCTGAGTTTCTACCTGAAACTGCTTCATTTCAGTAATTTTTAGGACCGATGTACCCTAGCCTCTCATTGACCAAAATTGAATGCTAGGTTGTCCTACTCTGGGCCTGCATTGATCACCAACAAGTTTCTTAGTCTTGGGGGAGAGCTGATTCTAGAAATTTGAGAAAACAAAAAAGAATCATGAAGTTTTCTCTTCTAAAAGCTTCCATGATTTGTTGTAACTATTTACCTTGGATAAAAGTCTCGAATCCTATCATATCATACCTTGGAGTTTTCATCCCTTATCCCTTGATCTCATCCTCCCATCAAGAGTGGATCTCAAGCCTAGATTAGTAAAAGGATAATAATTCATGAACTACTTCCCTCATCTATATATTACAACCATCCATAGGCAAGAGGTTTGTTTTTGGAGATTAATTCTACTCTTACGATGTTGTTATGAGAGACATTACTCAATGCATTAGGGGGTCTAGAGGTTCACTTTGTGGCAACAAAAGGACAAGTCAAATTGGATGAGCTCTTCTACAAGATCAACACCTATTTTTTGTTGTAACTCACTCCATTTCTATTAATGCAAAGAGTTCTTTGTTTTCCTATATATGATGTTATGATTTCATGTATTTCAATACCATATTGATCTATTTAATAAATTGATTATATTATTCTACATAGATCCCATAGAGCATTGGCTCATGTTTTTTAATTGTGTAGATTCTAATTATAGTGACCAAAGCTCAGATTGGAGCATACAAGCTGAGGAATGAGCGAAGCATATGACGAATTGTAGGTAGGATTCATCCCATTATCTATTTACTTTAAGAAAAACATCAACTTCTTTTCCTTTATGTTGTTCTAGATTAGTCCACCAGGCCTGTTGGCTTGTTGGGGCCTGACCCAGGTTTGGAGTTAATTAGCCAAACAAATCCCTGTCCTACTGGCCCTTTCAGCAACAGTCCACGGAGCACGGACTGAGGTCTCACCCAAAGTAGTATGGGGGGGGGTGCTGGAACCAGGTTTCCGCACCCTTGAGATGTCTGAGGGTTTGATTCGGTCCAACTGCTCATCCCTGCGCGCGAGTTGCTTCTCGTACTTCCCTAGCCTTCACGCCCTAATATACTTGCCTTCGCGCAGCCCTAAGGGTTGTGGAGCTTTCGTGTTGCTCGAGCAGCGCTCTGCACTATTTCCCTAAGTCACACCTGAGATCTTACCTATCTTCCTACACCAATTAGTTATATTTGCGTAAATAAAATCCCTGTGTTATATTTATTTATACAACACACACATATAAGTTCGCGCAACAAATAAACAGTACACTTGCAATTTAAGCTCAATAATACATTAAATAGGAAAAGAGACACAAAAATATGGTAAACTTCTCTTTATTAATTCTTCCAACGGTTACAAACTCGACCTACCCTGCGCACTCAGCTACAGGGGTCCACGCACTCAACTGCGGACTACTAGGCCTCTGTGCACTCAGCTGCAGAGCCTTCTCCTACTCTATGACCCAAAGGCACACTTTACTCTTCGACTCAATCTCTTAGACTCAACATGCTTCTATTCTTTTCCTTTCTATATGCTATCTTCTACACTTAAAGCCTCACTCTATTTATACAATCCCATGGTCCATAGACCATGGGTAGGTCTATCAAGCTGACATTAAATTACAAAAACAAGGGCGGACAACCCTGTGACTCTATTATGACTTTACGCTCTGCGCCCACAATTCGCAGAGCTTTTACAAAGGACTTGGTCAAAACTTAGGCTTTAAGCCCCAAAACATGCCTTGGGGGGATTCCATGCCCAACAGCCCCCCAACACAAACATCGTGACTCGCCCTCGAGTCACTCTGTCGGTGTGGAGATCTTTGCGCGGATGCAAGCATCCCCTACAATCAGGACCTGCGCGGCCTCTTTGGCAATCATCTCTGTAATTTCCATAACTTCCTCAGATGCTTCCATCGTGTATGACCAAAAATCTATTACTCATGTACTCAAGGGCTCAATCAATGTTCTACACAGGTCAAACAGGACTCTGCTCAGGCTATGCGGGGTATATAACAACTCAATTCACAAATGACCAACTGTTGTTTGCTAGGCAGCCCCTTGTATTTTAGAGCACCTTTTGAATTTGAATTCGACCGCTCCCCCCAAATCCGATTCATTACTTCTCTCTTGGTGGAAGATTTTCCCAAATCTTGCCCATAAATCACGTCTTAAATGCCTGTTGCCCACTCCATTTGGTCTCAAGTCGAGCATCACATTGTGAATAGTGACTCCAACGGTCACCTTTCGGCCAACCCACACGGCAACACAGCCCCCTTGTACAGTCGCGGACCTTGTGACTCTTTGCTTCAGCGCGCAACTCCAACATCGTGAAACTCCCGGGCAGAGTAGTTTATAGTCCCGTGCCTCCTTTCAATTGCCAGACATGCTAAGATTGTTCTTCCCTTGGCTAGTCAGGTGGTTATGCCACCTGTATATGATTTCCTCCAGTCATCCATCACTCTTCCTAGAAAATACCCACCTTTTATCGTTACTGGCGGCGTCGGGCACTTTATCATCTACAGTGCACCACCCTGGTTGATTCGCTTAGTAATATGCGGTCCAAGCAATGGCATCAGACTGATCAATTCACGATGATAGTCCTCAAACTTGTCAGCGATCGTGTGCACCCTATTTTATCACCCAAGTCTTCTTATCAAGAAGATCTTCCTTTATCTCGTCCTCTAGCTTCTTGACTTCTGCTTCTACTAGAGTGCTTTTCTCCCTTAATCGCATCCTTTCTTTCCCAAGTTCTTCGAGCCTAAACTTGCCCTGTTGGATTTCCTCCTTAGGTCCCAAGTGTTCTGCTTCATTCGGTTATGTGATCCCTTCTTCCAAGGTTCCGCAAATTGTCGTATCTATTGGTGCTACCATGCGTGGACTAGGCATTTCATGCTCTATATGGATTATAGTGTTTGCGCCATACTCCAGCCTCGGAGGTGCCTACACCGTCAGTTTCTTGCACGTGGTCCTATAAGCCCATAGAACCGCTGATACGCATAGGTCCCAGTCAGTCCGCTGTGCATTGTTGACCTTGTTCAGTGCTCCGCATACTTCGTTAAAGGCTTCTACGTGGATAACCTTATGCGCACTTGGTCTTTCCATACTCCGTGGTTCCAACCAGAGAGGTTGTTCGCACCATTTCCTCGCCTGCACTTGCTTACTAACCGTTTCTCCTAACACGAAGACTGAGTGCATCTGCGCAGGTTTCATACCATATGCCTGCATCCATCCAGACAGGTGGGCACGCAGACCGTCTCGTTCGAGAATCTTGTCTGTTAATCGCATCTAAGGCTTCCCAAACCGTAAGCGAATCATCCTCCTACAGTCGCTCCAGTCCTCAATACTTATTTGGTGCATACCCCACCACCTTGCGGGCGTAGCGCATGGTACCCATTTCAAAGCTTCGAAATGTTGTTGTTTCGGTACTTCTCTTTCAAATCTGCTCAAGAAGTCATCCACCTCACTTAAGCCATCATACATAGGAAAATCCCTTACCTTCGTTGATACGCAGAACAATGATCTCGTCATCATGTTACGGTTTAGCGTGGTTACCTCGTGTAACCAGTTCTGCCGTCGTTCTATCTCCTTGGCAGAATCTCGATGTGCAGGAACTTTCACGCTCCCATGAGATTCGTCCATCCGCGATTGGATTCACCCAGTCTTGTTATGGTACGCTTATCTTGTAGATGCAATCCAAGTCATCGTCGTTGTCGTAGTCACGCACTGGCTCTGTGTAGCGCGATCCTTCCGCAGGGTCCAAAGGTACAACTACGATCAGAGACTTCTTTTCAAAAATCATCTTGCGTTTCTTCAGATTGATCACCCCATTCATGTCAGTGGCCCAATCTATTCCTAATAGCATGGGGTAGGGATTATTGTCATCAACAATCTTTATTACTTCGAAATCTGCTAGCGCACTTGCTCCTTCGATATCCACTGTGATTCCCTACAATCTCCCCATAGGTAGGATCTTTTGCTGGTTCACCATTCATAGTTGGATAGGAGACCATTGCAGCGTAGGTCTTCCCATGCACTCCCATGTTTGCTTCAGCAGGACGTTTGTGTCTGATCCTAGATCCAAAATCACTTGGTCCATCTCATATTCTCCAATCTGCGCGTTCAATCTCATCTCCCTTCCCGTTCGCATCATGTGCTTTCCGAGCTTTCGGACTATGCGTGGGTCTCCTAGCACGGTCCCAGCGCATATATTTATGAGTTCCTACAGCCCCTTTACAGCCTTGTTATCGCACAACAGCTTCATGCATGTTTCTAGGAATGTTGTGAGCATCGATGGGTCCATTTCTGGCTCCAATCTATCTTTACTTCTTGAAGTGGAGGCATCAGCGAAGCTCTTCTTGGCTTCCATGAAGGTTTCCTTAGCGCGCTCCAAATCAAACTCTGGTTCCTTCGTTGGAGCCTTGCGAACCCAAGTGCTTTCTTCAGGCTACTTGCCTTTGTCATCCTTTGTCTTAATTCCACTTCGGAGCACAATATTCACATTAGGGTCTTCCTCGCGTGGCTCAAACCTCATCATTTGCAGGTTCTGAGTCGAGGGAGGTTGGAGTGCTCCTTTATCGTGAAACCTTGATATTAGCGTGGGACAATCCTATGTCTCGTGATCAAACAATGTACAATACAAGCATGATGACCACGTTGGATTTGTACAATTGCGGGCATAGTGTCCTGTCCCTCCGTAATTGTAACATATTAGTTGTCTGTGACCTCTTCCTGGTCCTCCTCCATGTCGGCCTTGTCTGCACCCCTGAAAGTCGGTTCGTGCCATCCCTGTGTTCTGGTCAAGGGCCCACGTTTCAACCTAAAGATAATCAGGCTCCACACCCAACAATCTCCCACTTGGAGACTGATTATAGCAACTCCATCGCTGCTTCATTTGCTAGACAATGACTCCACTTTGGACCTGGCTGTTTCTCATCTTCTTCATCATACTTAAAGACCAATTGAAACTGAGCAGATTCTCAGTTTCTCCTTGGTTACAACTTTTGTTAACATATCTACAGGATTCTATCTAGTGTGTATCTTTTCTAGCTTCAATTGTCCATCTTCCAATGCTGACCGTATGAAATGGTACTTGAGCTTTATATGCTTAGTCTTGGAATGAAATGCAGAGTTCTTTACAAGATGTATGGCACTCTGGCTGTCACTGTATAGCCTACCCAACTCCTGCTTCTTACCTAATTCATCCAGAAACCTTTGTAACCAAATCATTTCTTTACTAGCCTCTATAGCAGCAACATACTCTGCTTCTGTTGTTGAGAGTGCAACAACACTTTGCAGTTTTGAGACCCAACTGATCGTTGTTCCACCTATAGTAAACACATACCCTGTTTTGCTCCTCCTGTTACCTCTATCACCCACCATATCTGCATCAACATATCCCTATAGAGAAATGTTTGAACCACTAAAGCATAATGCTTGATTTGTGGTACCTTTCAAATACCTTAGAATCCACTTCACCGCCATCCAATGTTCTTTTCCTAGATTGTTCATGTACTTGCTTACACTGTATGTGCAATATTAGGCCTTGTGCAGACCATTGCATACATTAAGCTTCCAACTGTTGATGCATATGGAACTTTAGACATATAATCCATGTCTTCTTGGGTCTTTGGGCACATTTCCTTACTAAGTTTGAAATGGCTAGCAAAAGGTGTACCAACTAGTTTTGCATTGTGCATATTAAATCTTTTCAACACCTTTTGTATGTACTCATTCTAAGACAATGTTAATTTGCGATTTTTCCTGTCTCTAGTTATTCTCATACCAAGGATTTGTTTTGCAGCTCCCAAATCCTTCATTGAAAATGAATTTTCCAATTTTCTTTTGAGCACATTTATTTCTTGCATGTTAGACCCTACAACAAGCATGTCATCTACATACAATAACAATATAATATAGCTGCCATCATTTTGTTTTTTCGGATAAACACAATGATTAGAGTGACATCTAGTATAACCTTGTTCAGACATAAACTTTTCAAATTTTAGATACCATTGCCTTGGAGCCTGTTTTAAGCCATACAAGCTCTTCTTCAACTTGCACACTAGTTTTTCCTTCCCTTTTACCTCATATCCTTGTGGCTGCTGCATATATATCTCTTCCTCAAAATCCCCATGGAGAAAGGCTGTCTTTACATCTAACTGCTCAAGATGCAAATCTTCAACTGCTACTAGACTTAAAATAGTTCTGATTGAAGTCATTTTAACAATAGGAGAAAATATTTCATCAAAATCAATACCTTTCCTCTGTGCAAACCCCTTTACCACAAGTCTAGCTTTGTACCTTTGTTTTCCTCCATCTTCTTCCTTCAGCCTGTAAACCCATTTATTCTTCAATGTATTTTTTCCTGCAGGAAACTTGACTAAGTCTCAAGTCTGGTTATGCATTACGGAGTCCATATCTTCTTCCATGGCTACCTCCCACTTCTTCCAGCTTTCAACCTGCATTGCTTCTTCATAACATTTGGGTTCACCAGAATCAATCAACAATAAATAATATAATGAAGGAGATTATCGTTCTGGGGGTATCCTTATCCTGGTAGATCTTCTAACACCACTTTCAGGTGTTTGGGATGCCTGTTGCTGTTGTGGTGGTTGTTGTTGTTGTGGTTGTTTATTATTATTATTTTCAGGTACCTTTACTTTTTCAGTGATTTCATCAAGAACTGCGTATTCCTTGTTTTCTTTTTTCTGTTTCTTTTCCTACAACTGATTCTTATACAAAACCTTTTCATTGAATATTACATCTCTGCTCCTAATGATTTTGTGATTTTCGTAATCATATAAGCAAGAACCAAAATCATTAACACCATATCCAATAAAGGTACATTTCTTTGACTTTACCTCAAGCTTTGTTTTATTTTCTTTATTAATATGGACAAAGGCCTCACAACCAAAAGGATTTAAAAAAGAGTAGTTTACCTTTTTACCTATCCATGCTTCCTCTGGAACACCACCATCCAAGGAACTTGAAGGCCCTCTGTTTATTAGATAAATAGCAGTATCTACAGCATCTGCCCAAAATTGTAAAGGCAATCCTGCATGCAATCTCATGCACCTTGCATGCTCCATGATTGTTCTGTTCATCCTTTCTGACACACCATTTTCGTGTGGTGTTCTTGGAACTATCTTCTCTCTACGAATTCCATGCTCTGAACAGTACCTATCAAACTCTTTGCTACAATATTCACCTCCATTGTCTAATCTGAGACACTTCAATTTCTTTCCTATCTCAATCTCAACCAAAGCTTTCCATTTCTTCAAAGTATGAAATACATTAGATTTATTCTTAATACAATAAATCCAAGTTTTTCTAGTTGCATCATCAATAAAAGTAACATAATAACGACAGCCACCGAGAGATGATACCTGAGTAGGTCCCCATACATCTGTATGCACAAGCTCTAATTTTTCACTCTTCTTTTCTTTCCCAACTCTGAGAAATCTAACTCTCTTCTGTTTTCCATAAATGCAATTCTCACATAAATCTAAATCAACATTCTTCAAACCCGGCAACAAATTCCTTGAGTGAAGGATCTTCATCCCCTTCTCACTCATGTGTCCAGGCCTATGATGCCATAATGTTGCATCTGCTCCTTTGGAAGTTAAAGCATTAACAAAGTTAGAAATACCATTGCATAAATACAATGTACCAACCTTTTCGCCTTTTGCTATTACTAGGGCTCCTTTGGTGACCTTCCAAGCTTTATCTGTGAAAGTTGTCACACAACCTTCACCGCCTAACTGCCCTGTTGAGATCAAATTTTTCTTCAGATCTGGAACACGCCTTACCTCCTTTAGTAGCCATTGGTTTCCATTCTGTTGTTTTACAAGAACCTTACCCATTCCAACACTTTTATAGGGTTTATCATCACCCAAACAAATTTGTCCAAAATCTCCTTGAACATAGTCATGAAAGTATTTCTTATCGAGTGTGGCATGGAATGAGGCCCCTGAATCTACCACCCATGAATCAGTAATATTTTCAAAAGAAAGAATCAAATCATCTTGTAACACCTCAGCTGTCACATTTGCTTCATGAATGTTTTTTTATTCTGCATCTCCTTCTTTTCCTTTCCGAGATCTACAGTATTTCTTTAGGTGTCCTTTCTTTCCACATTTCCAGCACACTATCCCTGATCTGGACTTGGATCTGCCTTTCCTTGATTTATTGCGATATCCTGAGCTCTTTCCTCTTTCCATTTTTCTTCCCCTAGACTCTGCACTTAAAACATTACCCGATGTCTCACCGGAGCTTTTCCGTCGCATTTCCTCGCTAAGGATAGCACCGAAAACATCATCAAACTTTAAAGTACTAGATCCAGAAACAGAGTTACTAATGGCCATTACTAAACTATTCCAACTTTCTGGCAATGAGCACAAGAATAACAAAGCTCTAACTTCATCATCAAAGTTTACCCCTATAGAACATAATTGACTTGTAACAGTATTAAAATCATTTAAATGGTCTACAACAGATCCACCTTTCGACATCTTCATATTAAATAACCGTTTCATAAGAAATACCTTGTTTGAGGTCGAGGGTTTTTCATATAGTTTCTCCAATGCCTTAATCAAACCCTCTGTCGTTGTTTCCTTCAAAATGTTGAAGGCGACCGATGCTGCGAGGCACAACCGTACTGTTCCGAGTGCCTTTCTATCGAGAAGGTTCCATTCTTCATCTGTCATACCCGTTGGCATCTTTGTTTTTCCGCCCAATGGTAGGTACAAATCTTTCTAATACAGATAATCTTCCATCTGCATCTTCCACAGCGAGAAGTTTTGGCCATTAAATTTCTCGACCCTAAACTTACCATCTTCCACCATTGCTCCCACTCGAACCAGGAACCCTTCTTTCCTATGAGTTTATCAGCCAAATAGACCTTCAGCTCTGATACCAGTTGTTAGAAAATTATATATTACAGAGCAATGGAACATATAAAATATTGCAGAAATATAAACACAGAAAATGCATAAAACAAGAGAGACACAGATATACGTGGTTCACCCAATTTGGGCTACATCCACGGAGAAACAACCAGTCCTTCCTTTTATATTATCCAGCAAACTAAAGAGATACAACCTACAGCAGATCCGCTGTAACACCCTCTTCGCTCTCAATCTCCTCTCTCTTTCTCACTCAGAATACAGATCTACATAGACGCAATACAATTCCCTCATATATAGTGAGGGGTTGCCTTCTAGGGCAAAAAACCCTAAATTAAACATAACTTCTACCATCAAATCTCCGCCTAATGAATGGCCCAGATTGACTAGAAATTACTATACTTTTACAAGGCAATTTTACATCTATTCTTAACTTCGGGGGCGCTGCCCTCGAAACCCCCCGCTAGGGGGGGCTCCCTAAAGGTCACAGCGCCCCCCCCCGGGACCCCCCCTGCAGCGAATATTTTACGGGCAGCGTTGCTGCCCCATTTTGAACTGGGGTCCAATGTGGTGATACCTTTCAATACAGAAGATAATCAGGCTCCACAGCCAACAACATTAAGCATTCCAATGAAAATCCAAATGCGGGGATTGTAGATATTAAAACTGTGCTAAACAAAGAATTTAGCAGGCCGAAGTCAGAGGCACAGTCGATCATTGGATTCAAGGAAATCACAATGCTACCAGGCGAGACCCCTTAGGAGTTGGATCAGAGACTGAAGTGCACAATTCGCGAAGCTAACATGACATTGACGGATGGACAACACCGCGAATGGTTCGTAGCATCATTAACGCCGCATCTAAGGAACGCGCTGCCACAATATAGACTAACTACTCAAGCCGAGGCCTTGGAGGTCGTGATGAGATTACATGAGACCCCGATATAGGATCCCAACCTGGGAGTTTAGCAGATTCATGCGCAGTTGAAAAACTTGTGCCTTGAGATGTAGAGTTTGAAACAAGACAGGATAACTCGCCCAGAAGTGCGCAATGAGGTATGGTGCGTAAAGTGCAACAAGGACCATTGTCTGGTGTTCACGAATTACCTCGTGGGAGGAGGACCAATGCCATTGAGACCGGAGGCACAAGCAAGACTGAGCGCGATGCCTGCATTATGGTGCGTGATTTTTCAAATAGGAGGAAAGCATGCTATATATGACGACCATTTATTACAAAAGTACACGTAGAATTCACTGCAGTTGTTCTGTAATTTCTGTAGATCATTGGGACATGATGAGCACACCTGTAGAAGTTATGAGTTGATGATGGATCGGACTCCTAACTACAAAGATTAGGTCGAAACGCAGGCCCTTGACCAGAACACAGGGATGGCACGAACCAAATTTCAGGGGTGCGACAAGGCCGAGGTGGAGGAGGACCAGGAAGAGGTCACGGACAACTGATATGTTACAATTGCGGAGGGCTAGGACACTATGCCCGCAATTGTACAAATCCAACGTGGTCATCATGCTTGTATTGTACATTGTTTGATCACGAGACATAGGATTGTCCCACGCTAATATCAAGGTTGCATGATAAAGGAGCACTCCAACCTCCCTCGACTCAGAACCTGCAAATGATGAGGTCTGAGCCACGCGAGGAAGACCCTAATGTGAATATTGTGCTCCGAAGTGGAATTACGACAAGGGATGACAAAGGCAAGTAGCCTGAAGAAAGTACTTGGGTTCGCAAGGCTCCAACGAAGGAACCAGAGTTTGATTTGGAGCGCACTAAGGAAACCTTCATGGAAGCCAAGAAGAGCTTCGTTGATGCCTCCACTTCAAGAAGTAAAGACAGACTGGAGCCAGAAATGGACCCATCGATGCTCACAACATTCCTGGAAACATGCATGAAGCTGTTGTGCGATAGCAAGGCTGTAAAGGGGCTGTAGGAACTCATAAATAGATGCGCTGGGACCGTGCTAGGAGACCCGCGCATAGTCCGGAAGCTTGGAAAGCACATGAAGCGAACGGGAAGGGAGATGAGATTAAAAGCGCAGATTGGAGAATATGAGATGGACCAAGTGATTTTGGATCTAGGATTAGACACAAACGTCCTTCCGAAGCAAACATGGGAGCGCATGGGAAGGCCTACGCTGTAATGGTCTCCTATCCAACTGTGAATGGTGAACCAGAAAAATATCCTACCTATGGGGATATTGCAGGGAATCACAGTGGATATCGAAGGAGCAAGCGCGCTAGCAGATTTCAAAGTAATAAAGATTGTTCATGACAGCAATCCCTACCCCGTGCTATTAGGAATACATTGGGCCACTGACATGAATGGAGAGATCAATCTGAAGAAACGCAAGATGATTTTTCAGAAGAAGTCTCTGATCGTAGTTGTACCTTTGGACCCTGCAGAAGGATCGCGCTACACAGAGCCAGTGCGTGACTACGACAGCGACAATGACTTGGATTGCATCTACAAGATAAGTGTACGAGAACAAGACTGGGTGAATCCAACCGTGGATGGACGAATCTCATGGGAGCATGAAAGTTCCTGCACATCGGATTCTGACAAGGAGATAGAACGATGGCAGAACTGGTTACACGAGGTAACCACGCTAAACTGTAACATAATGACGAGATCGTTGCTCTGCGTAACAACGGAGGTAAGGGATCTGCCTATGTATAATGGCTTAAGTGAGGTGGCTGACTTCCTGAGCAGATTTGAAAGAGAAGTACCGAAACAACAACATTTTGAAGCTTTGAAATGGGTACCATGCGCTACGCCCGCAAGGTGGTGGGGTACGCACCAAATAAGTTTTGAGGACTCGAGTGACTATAGGAGGATGATTCGCTTACTGTTTGGGAAGCCTTAGATGCGATTAACAGACAAGATTGTCAAACGAGACGGTCTGCGCGCCCACCTGTCTAGATGGATGCAGGCATATGGTACGAAACCTGCGCGGATGCACTCAGTCTTCGCGTTAGGAGACACGGTCAGTAAGCAGGTGCAGGCGAGGCAATGGCGTGAACAACCCCTCTGGTTGGAACCATGGAGTATGGAAAGACCAAGTGCGCATAAGGTTATCCACGTAGAAGCCTTTAACGAAGTATGCGAAGCACTGAACAAGGTCCACAATGCACAACGGACTAACTGGGACCTATGCGTATCAGCGGTTCTATGGGCTTATAGGACCACATGCAAGAAACTGACGGTGTAGGCACCTCCGAGGCTGGAGTATGGTGCAAACACTATAATCCATATAGAGCATGAAATGCCTAGACCACGCATGGTAGCACCAATAGATACAACGATTTGCGGAACCTTGGAAGAAGGGATTGCACAACCGAATGAAGTAGAACACTTGGGACCTAAGGAGGAAATCCAATAGGGCAAGTTTAGGCTCCAAGAACTTGGGAAAGAAAGGATGTGATTAAGGGAGCAAAGCACTCTAGTAGAAGCGGAAGTCAAGAAACTAGAGGACGAGATAAAGGAAGATCTTATCGATAAGAAGACTTGGGTGATAAAATAGGGTGCACACGATCACTGACAAGTTTGAGGACTATCATCGCGAATTGATCAGTCTGATGCAATTGCTTAGACCGCATATTACTAAGCGAATCAACCAGGGTGGTGCATTGCAGATGATAAAGTGCCCGACGCCGCCAGTAATGATAAAAGGTGGGTATTTTCTAGGAAGAGTGATGGATGACTGGAGGAAATCATATACAGGTGTCGCAGCCACCTGACTAGCCGAGGGAAGAACAATCTTAGCATGTCTGGCAATTGAAAGGAGGCACGGGACTATAAACTACTCTGCCCGGGAGTTGCACGATGTTGGAGTTGCGCACTGAAGCAAAGAGTCACAAGGTCCGCGACCGTACAAGGGGGTTGTGTTGCCGTGCGGGTTGGCCGAAAGGTGACCATTGGAGTCACTATTCACAATGTGATGCTCGACTTGAGACCAAATGGAGTGGGCAGCAGGCATTTAAGACGCGATTTATGGGCAATATTTGGGAAAATCTACCACCAAGAGAGCATTAATGAACCGGATTTGGGGGGAGCGGTCGAATTCAAATTCAAAAGGCGCTATAAATTACAAGGGGTTGCCCAGCAAACAACAGTTGGTCATTTGTGAATTGAGTTGTTATATAACCCACGTAGCCTGAGCGGAGCCCTGTTTGACCTGTGCAGAACGTTGATTGAGCCCCTGAGTACATGAGTAATAGATTTTTTGTCAGACATGATGACAGCATCTGAGGAAGTTATGGAAATTACAGAGATGACTACCGAAGAGGCCACGCAGGCCCTGATTGTAGGGGATGCTTGAATCCACGCAAAGATCTCCATGCCAACAGAGTGACTCGAGGGCGAGTCACGATGTTTGTGTTGGGGGGTTGTTGGGCATGGAATCCCCCCAAGGCATGTTTTGGGGCTTAAAGCCTAAGTTTTGACCAAGTCCTTTGTAAAAGCTCCGCGAATTGTGGGTGCGGAGCGCAAAGTCATAATAGAGTCACAGGGTTGTCCGCCCTTGTTTTTGTAATGTAATGTCAGCTTGATAGACCTACCCATGGTCTGCAGACCATGGGATTGTATAAATAGAGCGAGGCTCTAAGTGTAGAAGATAGCATATAGAAAGGAAAAGAATAGAAGCATGATGATTCTAAGAGATTGAGTCGAAGTGTAAAGTGTGTCTTTGGGTCATAGAGTAGGAGAAGGCTCTACAGCTGAGTGCGCAGAGGCCTAGTAGTCTGCAGCTGAGTGCATGGACCCCTGTAGCTGAGTGTGCAGGGTAGGTCGAGTTTGTAACCGTTGGAAGAATTAGTAAAGAGAAGTTTACCATATTTTTGTGTCTCTTTTCCTGTTTAATGTATTATTGGGCATAAATTGCAAGTGTACTGTTTATTTGTTGCACGAACTTATATGTGTGTGTTGTATAAATAAATATAACACAGGGCTTTTATTTACGCAAATATAACTAATTGGTGTAGGAAGATAGGTAAGATCTCAGGTGTGACTTAGGGAAATAGTGCAGAGCGCCGCTCTAGCAACACGGAAGCCCCACAACCCTTAGGGTTGCGCGAAGGCAAGTATATTAGGGCGTGAAGACTAGGGAAGTACGCGAAGCAACCTGCGCGCAGGGACGAGCAGTTGGACCGAATCAAACCCTCAGACATCTCAAGGGTGCGGAAACCTAGTTCCAGCACCCCCCCCCCCCATACTACTTTGGGTGAGACCTCAATCCGTGCTCTGCGGACTGTTGCTGAAAGGGCCAGTAGGACAGGGATTTGTTTGGCTAATTAACTCCAAACCTGGGTCAGGCCCCAACAAGCCAACAGGCCTGGTGGACTAATCTAGAACAACATAAAGGAAAAGAAGTTGATGTTTTCCTTAAAGTAAATAGATAATGGGATGAATCCAACCTACAATTCATCATATGCTTCGCTCATTCCTTGGCTTGTATGCTCCAATCTGAGCTTTGGTCACTATAATTAGAATCTACACAATTAAAAAACATGAGCCAATGATCTATGGGATCTATGTAGAATAATATAATCAATTTATTAAATAGATCAATATGGTATTGAAATACATGAAATCATAACATCATATATAGGAAAACAAAGAACTCTTTGCATTAATAGAAATGGAGTGAGTTACAACAAAAAATAGGTGTTGATCTTGTAGAAGAGCTCATCCAATTTGACTTGTTCTTTTGTTGCCACAAAGTGAACCTCTAGACCCCCTAACGCATTGAGTAATGTCTCTCATAACAACATCGTAAGGGTAGAATTAATCTCCAAAAACCAACCTCTTGCCTATGGATGGTTGTAATATATAGATGAGGGAAGTAGTTCATGAATTATTATCCTTTTACTAATCTAGGCTTGAGATCCACTCTTGATGGGAGGATGAGATCAAGGGATAAGGGATGAAAACTCCAAGGTATGATATGATAGGATTCGAGACTTTTATCCAAGGTAAATAGTTACAACAAATCATGGAAGATTTTAGAAGAGGAAGCTTCATGATTCTTTTTTGTTTTCTCAAATTTCTAGAATCAGCTCTCCCCCAAGACTAAGAAACTTGTTGGTGATCAACACAGGCCCAGAGTAGGACAACCTGGTATTCAATTCTGGTCAATGAGAGGCTAGGGTACATCGGTCCTAAAAATTACTGAAATGAAGCAGTTTCAGGTAGAAACTCAGGGATATGAGAGAGGCATACTTAAAGCTTTTTGTAGGGAGGATGACAAAGTGTTCAAAGGATGTGAATGATCATGTTTGAAGGCCAATTGACCAGATGTGACAAAATGGCCTATCATAAATTCCCCCCTAAAGCACAAAGTCATAAATTACAATTGATGACTGGAGTGCTTTACTTTGTCACAAGTCAAGATAAAAAACAACCAGTTAGATCATCTTTTATTACAACACATTTACATCATGACATCTTTGCTGAGGGAGGCATTCCCATACTCAGCACATAACCTAACATCACATGTACAATGATAACAAATACATGTCCACTGATAAAAAAAGGTGTATCCATGACTGGATGATTTTCTGTATGATCATAACCATCATACTTTGTAATCTTGTATTAATCCTAAAATCGTTGCCCAAATGGATGAAGTAGATTTAAGGTCTTTTATCTTGTTCACACGGTCGTCCAATGTACGAGTCTAACCATGTGAGTTAATGAGCTGGAGTTGAACATGGCAAACGTCATCTGATTACCGGCCAATGATATAAGTCATTAACAAATGTGAGAGAAACCACCAATGATGTTAATGTATCTCAAGGTATTGCAGTAGAATTCGTATGGTGTGAATAAATGAGTTTAAGTCAAACACCACATAGAATATTTCGATCAAAGGCCAATGATGTAAACATGTTGCTAAGAGCAAGGAAAATTTATGTTGATGTCTGCAAGCACCAAGGTACCAAAGGGTTGTTTCTAAGTCAACTTCCTGGATAATGAGTTGATGTCGACTGGAAGCGACCTATCGCGGGAGGGCCTTGATGTATCCCCCATCAATGACATGAAATAGATATCATTATTTGAAATAGAATGGTGCTAATATAGAACTGGATCAGGAATGATAGACATGGAATGAAGTCTTAAGAGTATTGTAGCAAATATTGACTAAGTGACTTCTCTTGAACACAGCGGCGACACTGAAATGAGTTTGGCAGCATTAGTCGAAAACCAAAATGGAGGCTTTGAAAAGGTATGATAAACCAAAAGACAAGCACATTTTCCAACCCAACATCCATGAAGATGAAGTGGAAGAGTGTCGTGTTCAAGAGAAACTCCTTGACATTAACAAGTGGAGTATCCAGTTTTCCCAATTTCCCCAACCATTACTAGTCAATACCATTTTATTTTTGACAAACTTGAGCAGGATAAGATATGCTTGATCTATAGGTTCATGCTTCAGATGGATCCCTATGAGAATATTTAACAAACACAGAGAAGGAGTGGTTTGGTCCTATCATGGTCGACGAGTCCATTGTTGCTTGATTTTTTTCTGAGTTCAATGAAGTTGAAAACTCGACATATTTTTCATGTTTAGAGAGTTTGAAAAAGAGGCAAAAAATAAAACTCCAAATATTCCCTTTCACAGATAGTCTCTTGATTCTGAAAAGGTAGAAAACAATACTAAGGAGAAGCTCTTAGCCATGTTTGACTAAGGTATTCCTTTTTCGTAAGTAGTCTATCTCTTTATGGAAAATGGTTAAAATTATTCTTAGTAAATGTATTTTCATTTATTTTAAAGAGTTCAAGAAGACAAGTGCTCAACAATCTTTTCATATTTTGGGAGCTTGAAAAGAGCTGAAAGAGGGCTCCAACTGGAGGAATGAGTGGTATAAAGTGTAGCAACTAGTTCGGGTCATGATGGAACTCCACAAAACTTGTAGAGGTCAAGAGGATGGCTAATAAGACCACTCATCACAGCGATTTCTTAGGAAAGGTGTTGAGGGTGGGAACACCCTAGGGTCTTGGGTTGAAAGCCCCAACAGAGCGGAGGGAAAATACTATCAAGAAATGCACATACAAACAATTGAAATGATTATACTATTGAACTGGGAAGAAGTGACCTTACCTAGAGGTCCTACGTTTGGGTAGATCCCATAGGGATCAAACCCTCTGCTTCTTCCGATGCCTTTGAAACCTATAAATTATTCAAGCAAAGCATATACAACAATAGTAACAGAAAGCATATTCATGATATATACATTATATCATATAAGAAAATGAACGATTACACATTAATATAATATTTATAAATGAATCCCAACATGGAGCAATGCATGAACACGATAAATATTAAGAATAGAACAACATTTCTTTATTAATGTAAGCTAAATAAAAGGTGCAAAACTACAACCTGAGCCTCCCTCTAGCTCCAAGCAAAACCGTCCTTCGGATCTGTCCTGTCCCAGCCTCAACAATCTTCCTCCATAAACATACACAAGGATATTACAAGAGGGATGAAGGATATCTCAAAAGAGGAAACAAGAGTTTCCTAAAGCTTGGGGAGCACAGGAGACACAGGGATTTCTTCATACTTGATCAAGGATCAATCAACTATAATATCAATATCTCATCTCTTCCCCCTTTAGAACTTCCCATGGAGTGTTATTTATACTTCTCCAAATTAGTTTTTTTTCCCAATTGGGAAACAGTTAGGCCACGGGCTATAGTAGGTGAGTAACAGGTAAAACCCGTAAACTTCACCCAAAATTAAGAAGATTTATTATTTTTAAGTATTTTAACACATATACGCGGGTTGGGTATATGATGACCCGTGTGTACACACTTTTAACACAGGTAAAAGTAGCGTATAGGAAATAAAACACAATTTTTTAGATTTTGGACCAAGTCTAGAAAGGAAGGATTTCCCTATGCCATAACCAGAGTATCAAATCTACCAAGAGTGGTAAATGGTACTATAATAGACACCCCCTAATATATGAGGTCAGAAGGGGTACATGATGACCAAAATGTATTAAGTGTATAGATGGAATCATGCCGAGACCGAGGAGGAGTACACCAGAATTCAGCCTGCTAAGCCAGTTAAAGAGATCAGAAAGAAACTGTTGTCTGAGGCGGGCATACCCATGCTCAGAGATAGTAAAGCATGTCCTCATGTCAAGTACAAAAGTGGATCCAATATGCATACAAGTATAAGGGAATTGAAAATACATAATGGATCATCCGATCATATCCAAGTAAGTACATGTCTGAATATCACATATAAAAACTTATCAATGATGCTGAAGTATGAAGCTGATCATTGAAGTCATAAATCTAATCTAAAAAGTGCCAAGTCAAATGGTGGAATAAATGGTACTACACTGCAACTCGGGTGCCAACATATAGGATGTCGTTGTAAGGAACTGCAACATATAAGGTGTATGGTGTCAACTAGCAGAAACAGGAGCAACTGACAAGTGAACCAAGAAATGCTAATGCAAACCCGAGGTCTTCACCGATCGCCGGGGTACATTTCTACACAATGGGAATAAATTATCTAAAGTCGACCATGTGAGAAATTGTTTTATTACCATTCATTGATGTATACTGTTAACAAATGTGAGACTATTCATCGATAATGATGATGAGAGCCAAGCTACCTAGTGCAATATAACAAGTGCGAATAAATGAGCTGTAGTCGAACACTTGGAAGAATCTATCAATTAGGAGACAATGATGTTTTCCCACTGTCGATAGTGAAGGGGTCTGCCATTGATGACTACAAACCCTAAGGTACTGCCAAATGGACTCTAGATCTCATTCCCAAAGAAATGAGTTGAAGTAGATGGGAATCAATCCGCTAGAAGGAAGGCATTAAGGCATCCTTCATCAATCTAGCATGAGTGTAACTTGTAGGCCAATAATGTGGAAGGAATTGGACGAATAAAGATGTAGTAACCCAACCAAAGCACATTTGCAGCATGCACAAGATGTAGCTATTGCATGATAGAAACCCTCTGAACCAACCAATAATGAAAGATGACGCAGAGGTGAGGATCCACCAATACGGTCAAATGGAAACCAAGGCACTGCACAAATCCCAATGTGTGATAATGAAAGCTAATGTCGAACACAAGGGAAGCCACTCATTCAAAAACCCATGATACTGATCGATGTTGAGCACAAGGTGACCTATCAATAATGAAAATAGGGCCAAGGTGCGGCTCTAGATCTGCTCTCAGAGAAGTTTTTTGTAGTCAATAAGAGTGAGACCTTCCAACAAGAAGTCAATGGAGACCTTCTCAAACCAACACGAGCAATGGACCAAATAGTTGATGTTATAACGAACATGACTCTGATTAGGGATGGCCGACTAAAAAATAGTTCAAGCGACACCACAGAGAGGCTGACTCAATTTTACTTCCCTTGAAAAAAAGCATGAATCAACTGTGACTACATGACAACATATGATAACTTTGTATAAGTTTGTCATGTAGGAGGCATAAGCAAACTCCCCATATGATTGGAATAGATAACCAATCGAAGGAGTATTGACTCAATAACAAGGTTAAGGCTCTCCTAAGTCAAACTAAAGCCCATCCCAATGGAGGAAAGACTTATTTTTTAAGTGCTTTGTTCAAAGGCAACACAACTGACTCTATCTACCATCAAATATGGAAATAATGTCCCATTACCGCACTTTTTTGGGATATATAATTTTTTTGTCTTTTTCATATTTATGAAACCTGAAAAAAAATACAAGAATGCTATAGTATAGTGGAAAGAACGAGTGTCGAATGTTATAGTACAGTGGAAAGAACGAGTGTCGAAAAAGAAGATGCTCTAGTTCCTGGGAGGGGAACATTCCTATGCTCAATGCAAGGTGGCAAAATTGGTCAATGACACTCAAAGGAATGTTCTTTCCACAGGTAAAAGGGTATGCCAAGTTGTAGAGGCTAAGTGATTTCAAGGTTGATTTTGTAGAAGACATGGTCAAAAGGTGGCTTAAACATGAGTCCAAGTGAAGCTGGCTCAAGGCAAAAAGGTGCAAATGGTCAACATGGAATGCAACAGTACAACTCAACCCAAAGAAGCCTCTAGGGTATAAAGCCAGAAAATAGCGAAGAAGAAAGAGAATGAGTCTCCAGTGCACAAGTCATGGCAGGAATAAAGAGGAATCCTGAGCCTACTCAATATAGCAGCATGGGCAACATGTGTGAGCGAGGATCTAACTAAGATGCCCATGTAAAGGTTGGATCTACCATCACATCATGATTATATAAGTCAGTGAGTGAAAATGGTTTGTGAATCAAGACATGATCGGGTCGACCCTATGGGAAACAATATCGCAGTATGGAGGCTAGTATGCAAAATGCAACGGAAAGTGATATTCCCTAACCTATATGCCAGTAAGAAAGTGATACCTTCCATGACGGGTCTGCAGTCATTGGACTGAAGTAATTTCTCAAAACAAGTCTCCAAAATATCCTTTAAAAACAACCCATTCCCAACACTCCAAGCCAAAAGGTCAAAAAGTCCATAAAATAAAAACCAACTTTAGAAAAAATAATTTTCATTTTTCAACCTATATAAGGACTTTTGGAATTTTCTCATTTGTGTTTTGAGCAAGGAGATGTGGAGAAAAACTCAAGCAAGCTTCCTCTGTCAAATTCAACTATTCAAATTTCTTCAAATCTTCCAAGTAACCCTCTAATCATACTTGTTATAATTTTTTATTATTTTTAAATGTTTGTTCATAAATTTGACCGTAATAAGTTATTTTTAAAATTTTTACTCTGCGTACACGTGTGTTGGATATACATAACCTGCGTATACGAAGGCCCTATATGTGACTGTGTAAAAAATAAACCCGCATGTGCGTGAGTTTAAAATTTTAAACATGGATTTAATGATCTGAAACATATTTTTTTCCAGGATGACAATTACCTGGTGTGAAAGAGAGCATAGTGCCATTGATAACCAAGTGATGGAGGATCAAAATGAATTAGATGCTTTGAGAGGATGTGGTTTGTTAAAATTCTTCAAAATGTCAAACATGAAGGCGAATACTCGATTGCTTGAGCTACTAATTCACTACTGGAGTGTAGAAGAAGATTCATTCATGATTGATCAAATGCCCCTGAGGATCGATATAGAACACATTTATTTCATTGCATGTCTTTCCCAAAGGGGGGAGAGAGTGCACTCAACTGGAAGGATGAGAGGTAGTCTTAGTGTAGAAGACTACGTTCGTATATATTGTCCTCGAAATTCTGAAAAGGTTGGAAGTCAAATTCCAATCAAGTATGTAGAGAGTTCATCATTGAGAATCCTACTATTTACCATAGACATGGTAAATGGTTTTTCTGCTCTACATCATGCTTCACGTGTTTCCATGAGCCTTGCAGCGGATTTCCTCACTCCAGTCTTTGATTGGTGTACACCTCTACTAACCAACATGAAGAAAAAACTCACTTCCATTCAGAAGGGTCAGACGAAGAATTTTGGATACAGAACTATCTTATGTTCTTTCTTTCTTGAGAGAGTACCTAGGCTTCGTCCCAAGGTACTATCCAACATCAATAGCCTGAGAGATCCACGGATAGGTAGGTGGGCTGACTTGATGAAATGCCTAGGGGGCATTGAGGTTCCTAGGATGAATTTTGATGACGAGTTTTTCCTTTGGTGGGAACAACGGGTCATCATAGTCGAAGACTACCCTTATGCCGGAATGGATTTCCGAGGAGATCTGGATCTAGTATTGCCACCAGACACAACATGGGGTGCCATAGGTATAAATGATTTTTTAATTTTTTAATTTTAAGATTTTTTGGATTTTCAATATAAATGAATTAAAAATCTTTTTGATGAGACAAGACACTTACAAAATTATTGATCATGTTTCATATGTGGGGCCAGTGAGACCTGATGGACTTCCTTAACATAGGCATCGTGGAAGGGATGCCGAAGGGGCTGCAGTTGATATTGAGAGAGTCCTCCATGCAATCCAAAGAAAGTTTGTTAGATTGACTCACCAAGTACCCGTGGTTGCCATAGAGGACTTATTAGAGGAGATGCAGCAGCACGTGGTGGGAGTACCAGGGGACTAGGTGTGACTATTTCGACGAGTGGCTAATGTCGTCATTTTCTTTCTAGTTGCTCATCCTGAGTAGGATCATTAGATATATGATCATATCTTTTTGTGATTAGACATGATGATGGGCATAAGCCCAAATTTTGTAGGGCATTTTGTCCCGATTTTGTATATTATTTTGGACACAAAAACTCTATCTATATACAGACAGTTTTATGATGATCATATATACAGATGATACTTCGATTATTTTTTATGTTTTAATGTGATGAATGATTTATATGCCAATCTAATTCTTGATTAGCAATAGAATCTGCTAAGGAATTTTCTGATCGTGGAATGTGAACAAATGTGATGTAAATAAATGATCTTTGCAAGAAGCACACTCTCAGAAATTGGCGATACAAATAAGGATCTCGTACCCGATAGATGTTATTCAGTTGAGATACCACCAGTTGTGAATCCAAATAAACTACTAACGAATCAATATCAAGAGATATCACCTTAGATAGTAAATTAATAACAATAGTATATTCGGCAATATTATTTGAGGTGGGATCGATACATACTCCTCTCGAAACCATCAACTGGCCATATGGATAAAAAATCACCCAAGTCGTGGAAGCCAGGTTTTGGGTGTGTTTACTGGCACCATCGGTGAACCCTACATATATCAAATCATCCATCAATACCTGCCAAAAGTAGATAAAAAAAAATCAACATCACTAAAACCAATAGATAGATATGTACAATCATACAATATATACAAACAAGTTAATGCTTGGCTGAAGCCTAAGCAAAGTACTTCTTAAGGTAGAGCCTATTTCTGGGCTCCACCAACTTGTTTCCTTCAAAATCAATCAATTCATAGGGTCCCTTTTTCAAAACTTTCTTGACAATGAAGGGACTGTACCACATAGGCTTAAACTTTCCTACCCCCAAGGCATCATTGTCTTGATCGTAGACCAAGACAAGGTCGCCTACAGAAAAATTTCTAGGATGGACATCTTTATCGTATTGAGTTTTTACCCTCTTTATATGAGCTTCGTTTATTATGGCAGCATCTCCACATTTCTCATCAAGATGTTCCAAATGAATGAGGCATTCTTCGAGACTAGAAGTCTCAGGAAGAAGTCCAACAGCTAGTTTAAGGGAAGGAATTTCACATTCTATAGGAAAAATAGATTCTAACCCGTAAACCAGTTGAAAGGGAGTAAAACGTGTCGCAATCTTAACTAATGTTTGGTATGCCCAAAGTGCCGGATATAACATGATGTGCCAATTGGATCTATCTTTGTTAATTGTCCTTTGTAGGATGATTTTAAGGGATTTGTTCATGACTTCGACCTGCCCATTAGCCTAAGGATAATACATAGACGATTGCTCCTACCGGAAACCCAACTTGAGAGCTAATTCAGACCTTAGTTGATTTTGGAAATGATTGCCATGGTCAGTGACAATCTCTTTAGGAATACCGAACCGGGAAATAATTTAGTTGAAGAGAAACAAAGCCGATGTTTTACTGCCATTCTTGAAATTAGGCATAGCCTCAACCCACTTAGTAAAGTAGTCTACGACCATGATGATATACTTGTGATTTCCTGCAGAAGGTAGATTACAAGTAGTAAAATCAATGCCCCGATTTGTGAAAGGACTGACGGTGATCACAGGGAAAAGCGGAGCTGGATGTGTGCGCATTTTTTGGGTATAAACCTGACAAGGATGGCATCTCTTAACTGCTTAAATACAAGCCCAGATAAGGGCAAAAGTAGCCTGCTCGCAAAAATTTTTGGGCTGTAGCAAGCCCAGATAAATGACCACCACAAGCTCCATTGTGATAATCATTAAGCACTGACTCAGATTCTTCCAAGGTTAAACAACATCTAAGGATTGAATCAATCCCGTGACAATATAAAGTGTCACCTATAATAAGATATTTTTTAGCGAGGTGACACAATTTCTACGCTTATCCTTGGAAAAAGAGGGTGGAAACTTCGAAGTTTGGAGATATATAATGATATCTCCATACCAAGGATCTTGCGAGGAAATAAGAAATAGATGTTCATCTGGAAAATTTTCTTCATGAACTATTTCTTCCTCAGAAGGAATCTCTAAGATCAACTTTGCAAATACTAAATATTTCTTAGATTTAGCCGACATGAATTCGAGGTCGAATTCTTGTAAAATGCAAATCCATCTATTATGTTTTCCCCCAATCACTCACCTACTGAGAACAAACTGAAATGTATTGACGACTGCTAAGCCAAGAGTTTTTTGAAGCAGAATATAATGTCGAAGCTGCTAGATAGCATGAATAGCTGCCAAAGCTAATTTCTCAATGGGAGAATAGTGTGTTTTAGGACAGACCAAGCCTCAACTCAGATAGTAGATTACATGCTCACATGAGGCATCATCTTCCTAAACCAAAACCATATCAATAGTTGATTTTGTTGCAGCGAGATACAAGAGGAAATCTCTGCTATAATCAAGTGGACTCAACAAAGGAGCAGAGGTTAATGCTTTTTTCAAAGCATCGATAGATCGTTGCATGAAATCATCCCATAAAAATTGGACCCCTTTCTTAAGCAATCACATAAATCCTTTTGTGATCTTGGCATAATTGGCTATAAATCTCCTCATGAAATTTTCTTTTCCTTGGAGGCTTTGAAGTTGACGTATAGAAGATGAGGGAGGTAACTGAAGTATTCCCTCAAACTTGAAGGGATCTACATGAATCCCCTCTATTGACACAATGAATCCCAATAACCAACTGGATGTGTCCGCGAAAACACACTTATTCGGATTAAACCAGATTTTATAAAAACGACATCGTTCAAAAATCAACCGAAGATATTTAGGATGATCATTTCTCTTTCGATAACGAGTAGCTAAATCATCCAGATAAGCCTCGATAATGTGCTTTATGTCGTGGAAAGCATATGACATGGCCTGCTGAAAAGTAGCTCCAGTATTTTTGAGGCCAAAAGGCATCTTTTTGTACGCGCAGCTAAATCATATAGATAAGCCTTAATAATGTGCTTGATGTCATGAAAAGCATATGACATGGCCTGCTAAAAAGTAGCTCCAACATTTTTGAGGCCAAAAGGAATCTTTTTGTACGCAAATGTACCCCAACGACAAATAAAAGTTATCATGTGCTAATCTTCTAGATGGATAGTAATTTGATTATAACCAGAGAATCCATCCATAAATGGAAAAATATCATTACTTGCACATTCATGAATAATTGGATCAATAAAGGGCATGGGGTAATTTGTTGAAAATAACAACAAGAAATGTTTAAAATAGAATCCAGAATGTTCCAATTTTAATTTGTCCTTGAATTAAAATTGAGAATTAAAATTCGAATTTAGTCTCACCAGCTACTTGGAAAATAATTAATTAATTCATCTTGAGTTAATTAGGTTGAGAAATTCAAGCTAGAAATCTTTGTGAAGTCATGCAACAGTTATCCCTTAAATTAAGGATATTATCCCTTAATTAAGGAGATACGGATAAGTTGTAATTGAGTTGTAATTAGTTAGCTCAGTTAACTGAGTTATGTCCAGTTAAATTAGTTCCAAACAATTTGAGGAACTAATTGTGATTTCAGTCAGTTAATGCATGCATGCATCAAACTAGTGTACTCCAGATAACTGAAGATTCTCTCATAAATAACTCATGCATGTCTTTTTAGAGAAAGACTCAGTTGAGCTAAATGTCAAGGACAGGTTACTATCAGTTGCATGAGTTTTCCTATAAAGGAAACTCATCCATGCAGAAGGAACAAGGTTCCTTAAGGATTGCGCAGTTTTATAGGGTGTGAAATTAGTGTGAGTGATCAGTGTTACACTTGGTAACAGTAGGATCACCCAGGAGAAATAGCGCAAGGAAATAGGAGGCTTGGAGGGCTAAGGAGAAGGTTTGTGAGAAGCTTTGTTTGCCTGTGAGCATCCAGGAGGATTGTATTGAGAGTTGCCTAGCTATGAGAGCTAAGGCTTTCTATAATTATGATGTATTTCCACCTTGTATGATAATACAGATAGTGGGGTTTTTAGTTGAGGCTTTCCCCTGAGTATTTTTTGTGTTTCATGTGCATTGATTCTTCTTCTGGTTATATGTGTTCTGCTTGATCTTGCTCAAATCTATTAAGCTTCCGCAAGTTTGATAGTAAAAGTAGATTATAGTATTTTTCTTTGGTATATTGCATTATCAAGTTAATATACAGTCAGATTTTCTACATAGATCTTAGAGGTAGATTTGTAGAGAATTTGCAGGAAATTCTACATGGTATCAGAGCTGAGTTTATCAAAGCGGTGAACAGTATACGGAGAAGAGAATTCGAAGTTTGAAGTTTGGGGTTGCAGGTGCAAATTGAATTCATCTCATACTTCAATTTTGGTCAATGGTGTTCTATGGCTTGAGATTTGAGTATGCCTTGGAAGGCAGCTCGAATTACATAGCGTGGAAATATCGCATGGAGGTTGTATTAGAAGACAATGGCTTGAAGGATTCCATTGATCAAGAAATTCAAAAGCCAGCTTCAACTAATGCACAAGAGTTAGCTGAGTGGAAGAAGTGTGTGGCGAGGGTGAAACGGATCATCCTTGAGGGAGTTCGAGACCATATTGTCTCCAGTCTCCATGGGAAGGATACTCCATATTCAATGTGGAAGAAATTGAAGGACCTCTACCAAAACAGTAGCGACCAGAGGAAATTGGTGCTCAAGGATAAGCTTCGGAAAATCGAGATGGAGAAGGGCGATACTATTTCTACATATCTAAACAAGCTCACCACCTACAAAGATGAGCTTAGCAGTGTGGGAATAACTACTGTCGATGATGATATGGTGAGCCTCGCTCTCCTTGGCCTTCCAAAGAGCTGGAATAGCTACTAGGACTCTGTGAATGGAAGGGAGAAACTATTGGATTGGGAATGACTGTGGTCGGATCTCATGCAGGAGGAGATTAGGAGGAGCACACGAGATGGTTCTTCATCCAAGGATGATGAAGAAAATCTGGCCCTAGCAAGTAAGGCAAGGAAAGGGAAGGGGAAGGTGTCCCATTCTGAATTGAATTCTTCTCATGGAGCGAAGAAGGTTGACAAGTCTAAAGTGAGATGCTTTAATTGTCACGAGATGGGTCATTATGCAACTAATTGCCCATCAAAGAAGTCCAAGAAGGGATCCTTGGAAGCATCTGAAGGTGAGGCATTAGCCTCTCAATTCGAGATGGACTTCACCCTCATTGCATGCATGGTGTCATCGATGATGGGTTGTGGTTGGTTTCTTAACAGTGGAGCCTCATTCCACATGATTGGTGATAAAATTTTATTCAGTACCTTGGAGGAGAAAGACCTCAAGATGGACATAGAGATGGGTGACGATGAAAGGTATCGTGTTTCAGGAGTGGGCACGGTTGCTCTTCAGACAGAGCATGGAGCTCTTATCACCTTGACAAATGTGAAGTATGTGCCTAGACTCAAGAAGAATTTTGTATCGATCGCGATGTTGGAGGACAAAGGCTACGATGTTGTCTTCAGTAAGGGAAAGGTTTTCCTTAGACACATCACCACAGGACAAGTGAAACAGATCGGTTAACGAGTTAAGAATCTGTATTCTCTTGAGGTTCAAGATGCATGCAAAGCCTTGAGGAGCAAGGAAAATGTTAGAGACTTGGTGGTTGAGAGGGAGTGTAAATTACCTCTCAACATGTAGCCCCAGAAGAAGTCTCAGACAATTGTGGAGGAGCCACAATTGGAGATGCTGAGAGGAGACCGAGTGGAGGCATCCACTCATGCAGAGACCTCCAATAGGGGGAAATTTCGAGCCATGTGGGCAGAGGGATCACATGCAGCCATACCTCCAGGTGTGAGGTGGGGCGATGTGAAGTGATAGTCTCAAGAAGGCTGAAATTGGGTAGGGTCCATTCAGAGGTTTTATCTCATGGATCATACCTTGCTATGGGAGCCCAAAGTACATAGTAGTAGGAGGAATCAGTGGGATTGATGGAGTCAGAGATCAAAGTGATAGAGGCTAGGGCAGTAAGATATTGAAGGGCGTAGAGAAGGATTGACAATAGTGCAGAAAGGCTAAGTCAGCAGAAGCGCAGAGTTTTCAGTTGACAAAGGCAATACCAGTCAGAGACTTTGATGACAGATTTATCATACTGATTCAGGTTGGATATTTTTTTGTTTCTGGAGTTGCTGGAGCAACAAAACTAGAGAGAAGTGTTGCATGCAGAACATTCCAAAGGTTAAGGATCGGGATCGAGTTGAATTCTTTTCTTGTTGAGAGGGAGTGTCGAAAATAGCAACAATAAATGTTAAAAATAGAATCTAGAATGTTCCAATTTTAATTTGTCCTTGAATTAAAATTGAGAATTAAAATTCGAATTTAGTCTCACCAGCTGCTTGGAAAATAATTAATTAATTCATCTTGAGTTAATTAGTTGGAGAAATTCAAGCTATAAGTCTTTGTGAATTCATGCAACAATTATCCCTTAAATTAAGGAGATTATCCCTTAATTAAGGAGATAAGGATGAGTTATAATTGAGTTGTAATTAGTTAGCTCAGTTAACTGAGTTATGTCCAATTAAATTAGTTCCAAACAGTTTGAGGAACTAATTGTGAGTTCAGTCAGTTAATGCATGCATGCATCAAACTAGTGTACTCCAGATAACTGAAGATTCTCTCATAAATAACTCATGCATGTCTATTCAGAGAAAGACCCAGTTGAGCTAAATGTCAAGGACAGGTTACTATCAGTTGCATGAGTTTTCCTATAAAGGAAACTCATCCATGCAGAAGGAACAAGGTTCCTTTAGGATTGCACATTTTTACAGGGTCTAAGATCAGTGTGAGTGATCAGTGTTACACTTGGTAGTAGTAGGATAACCCAGGAGAAACAACACAAGGAATTAGGAGGCTTAGACGGCTGAGGAGAAGGTTTGTGAAAAGCCTTGTTTGCCTATGAGCATCCAGGAGGATTGTACTGAGAGCTGGCTAGCTGTGAGAGCTAAGGCTTTGTATACTTCTGATGTATTTCCACCTTGTATGATAATACAGATAATGGGGTTTTTAGCTATGGCTTTCCCCTGAGTATTTTCTGTGTTTCATGTGCATTGATTCTTCTTCTGGTTATATGTGTTCTACTTGATCTTGCTTAAATCAATTAAGCTTCCGCAAGTTTGATAGCAGAAGTAGATTATAGTACTTTGCTTTGGTATATTTCATTATCGAGTTAATCTGCAGTCATATTTTCTGCATAGATCTCAAAGGTAGATTTGTAGAGAATTTGCAGGAAATTCTACAAAATTGTCCTCAGGACAAGCCTTTTTTAGGTTGCTAAAGTCTATTCATATGTGAATCATTCCTTTCTTTTTGTCTACGGGGATTGATTAGAGACCCACTCAGTTAAAGGAATGGGGTATATGAAACCTGCCTTAAGCATCTTCTTGACCTCAGCTTTGATAGCTTCTGCTTTTCTAGGGTTAACCGGTCAAAGTTTTTGACAAATAGCTTTTTCATTTTCGTACGTCTTGATCTCATGTTGGACTATAGATGGATCTATTCCAGGCATTTCCTCATAAGACCAAGCGAATACATCATGGAAATATTTAAAGAAATCGGTATAAGTTTGAATTTCTTTAGGGGAACAGTCAGCTCCAATGAAGACATTTTCAATAATGTTGGGATTCCTAGAGATGTTCACCAGTACAGTTTGTGAGATAACAGACATATTACCTTCAACAAAAAACTATGCTGGGGCCAAAGGGTTTAAAACTACATGAACATCACTAGTAGAAGGATTGGACAAACTTGACTCTACTTCCCGCAAATGAGGGAGGAAATACAAACAATGATGCAAATCATTCCATGGTATTTCAACACCCATCATTGCTTCTAGAATTGCTTCTTCAGATGGTAAGACAGTATCTAAGCAATCCTGAGCAGAAGTTGAATCGAGAGTCCAGGCCAGAGCCACATCTCCATCCAACTCCTCTAGTGAAAAAGGAGTAGGATCAGAGTCTGCAGAGTTAACAATAGACTGATAAGAAATTTCTGCTGCAGACATGGGACATGCCATTCCACCTACCTTCCCCTCACCTAATGTGGTGGTAGATGAGGGTAAGGGCCAAGGGTCTGAAAAATAATGAGTTCTAAAGAACTCTCTTCGAGAAGGTCCCTTGGAGGATGAAATAGCATTAATTCTAGCTATAGGAGCAGGAATATCAAAAGTACCCATTAAGGAAGAGTACATTCCAACTCCTAAATTCTCTATAGGTTGCTTGGGATTATCCACTAATGGAATAGTAGACTCAGAATATGCGTGGGAGTCTCCCGGAGAATAATCCATCTGATCAACCTTTACAATCCTCCCTTCATGAGGAAAAAAAAGGATGTGAAATAATGATGATACAATGGCATCCATCTCATAAATCCAATTCCTACCTAAAAGGAGGTTATAATCCAAATTCGCATCGACTATCTCTACTTCAATATTCACCACCTTTCCCCCAACAAAGATGGGAAAAGTTGGGATAATCCCGTGCAGCCTATGAGGATGACCATCAATTTCTGTCGACAAAGGCTGTGAAGGAACAACGTGAAGCGATCCAATAGCCTTCCAATATGACATGGACATTACACATGTGGAAGCTCCCTCATTGATTACATTTCGAAAGATATTGGTCTTTCGATATGTAGACTTTATCTGGAAATCCATATGATGTGGGAGTATTTTCTTGGTGTTTGACATATCAAATGTAAGCACAAGAGAATTTTTTGGATCAACTGCTTCGATCGTAGTGAGTAATGCACTCCTTTGTGCAGGGCACGATTGGAGTACCTCTAACGCCGACATAGCACAAGGACTCTGAGCCAGATCTTCTACAATCGAGTAGTTCTGGGCTGCCCTAGCATTAGGGTTAATGGTCGAGCATTTTGTGGAGCCTTTTGGCATCCGAGGTATAGACTCAACAAAGGGCCTCTCAATATGGAGTGGCTCTAAAGCATCAGAAGTAGACTTAGCCTTAGATGACTCTGATTCACCATAATCATGTGATCATGTAGCCATGTCGATATGTGAACTCATAATGTAGATATTTTATGTGTTATCCCCTTCCTGGTTTCCCCCTGTGGGAGTACCAATACTAGAGTCCGTGCCAGCAAGTAACTGTTGCCCTTGGGGAAAACTTAAAAGGGTTAGTGAGGATAGCCTGGGAGCTAGAAGACCCCTGTGTAACTAATAAGCACTGAGCGTCTTGGATCTTAGGGAACATATGAGTCAAATGATCTCCATTTCACAACTTGCATGGAAATTTTACTTTTATCTTAGACTCTTTCCTACCCCCTCAAGCATCATTGCCAGGTTTGTTTGCGTTACCCTTCCCATCCTGGTTCTTTTTCTTACCTCATCCTTTCTTCTTCCCATCGGATTGTTGGTTTCCTTTGGGGTTAGAAGTTTGGACGACATTTATAGACGTAGGTTGAGAAGGCATAGGCGTTGATGGTGATGCCTGCATAGAAGAAGCAATTTGTAAAGACAACTGTTGCAATTGATTTAGCAAGTTAGTTGTGTTAGCATCGATCGATCTGACTAGCCCGTCGGCATGGGGACCTAGCTTCAGCTTGGCTATATCAACCTTGGACCTAGGAGCATCAAGGAATAATTTTTTGAAGAACCCCAGATTGAGAATATATAAGTTCTAACTGTTGGGCCCTAAAAATAGCATGTTCTTCAGTGAACACACTAGAGAGCGACACATCCTTAGAGATCTCGGGTTGTAAAGATTTAAGAAACCATTCAAGAAGGAATTCTTGTGGAATATTGGCTTTAATGAGCCTCTTCCTTCTCCTCCATTCCTAGATGTGATCTGAAATGTGGGTTGCCTGATCTTGGTGAAAATTAGCCAATAGCTTAGTTCCAGCATCATAGCGGACAGACAACTGAAAATGGTTCAAAAATATTGTAGCCAAATCGTCGAAAGAAGAGAAGGTGTCCCCCAGAAGTTCAATGTACCACTTAGTCGCATTTCTAGTTAGGGTACATTGGAATAATCTCAACCTGATTGAATCATCTATCAAGGAGTTTGATAAACACCACAAGTGGAAAGTGGTTACATGGTCACCTCGATCTTCACCAGTATTCCCTTCAATTTTAGGTATATATGAGGCACAGGGGCTTCACTTGGGGAGCAATACCATACCACATGGGTTCATATTGGGGGATATTTATTGAGGAAAAAATGACATAATATATTGGGGGATATATAGAGGGGAGAGGGTTTTTATATTACCAGGTATAAAAAATGGAGTCCAAAGTTAATGAAAAAATATAAAGTGATATAAAAAATGTTAATGAAGAAATGGATACCTACAATATTTAGTGAACTTAGGGATTTTTAAATTGGGAAGGTGTATTGGGTTTGTATTGGTAAGGGGTTAAATAATGTGATTTTTAGAGGTATTTTCTAATATGTAGTCAAATTAAGGGTATTCTTTAATATGCTACGAACGTAAGTGATATGTCAGAGGTTCATTGAGTGAAGCCCTTGTGATATGAGGGAAGCTTGGTCGGAATCAGAGGCCAAGTCGGGTTATATGTAATCAGATCATTAGTCAATTTAGAAAGATATGGCAAGTTTAATGTTGCCAAAAAACGTAGTCACAGAGGACCCTGAGGATTCCACCCGGTGTGGGCGGAATTCCCAACGTTATGAAAATAATGCCCTAGATTTGTGAAGGAACCAGGTTGCCTGAGGTAGTTCGTAGATCCACCTGAACCATAAGGAGCTCCTTGTGGTCTAGAAAAAACTGGAGTTTGATCAACTCCTACTGAAAATTTTCCATATCCATTGAAATTTCCCCCTAGAGAGGTGTTAAAAGGAGAAGAGATCCCTTGGTAAGGGTTCCATGCATAAGCGTAGGGAGAAAAGTTATGGAATGAAATTACAAAAGAATACTTCATATTCCCCTGTTGGCCGAAGTAAGATTGATTCCCGGCTCCAAGTCTACTAACCACAGGGTTTGTCCAACCTTGAAAAGGATTATAACTTTGACCCGTAGAGGGAAAAGGTACTGATCCTAAAGATGGGTTGGAATGTGGTGTATGACCACTCCCAAAAGGGAAACCTTGAAAAGAATCTGACCCACTTGCCATGGAATTCATGGATGTGGAGGCTGATGGAATACTTAACGGAACAGAAGGAATAGAGCTGATCGGCATTCCAGAAGGGAAAAAGCCAATGCTAGAGGCAAAAGCTTGAGTACCCCCACTTGAATATGGAATGGAAGTAGAGCCAAATATAGTAGTGCTAGGAGTAATGGAAGGTATGGAAATCGTTCCTCCTCCTTATATGGATACAAGAGTTTGCATACTAGTAGCACTCATGGTGGATGCCATGCTTCTAGCAGTGGTCATCGAAGGAAAAGATTGAAAGAAACCCAGGCTTGAAGGCCTGTTGGTCAGAGTCCCGATGTATAATAAAACATCTGGGTGATTGGGAGGAAGAGGAGAATTAAGAGTCAAAAGAGACTCTTGAAACTCTTCGACCTCAATAACATCTTCCAACTAAAAGAGGATTCTAGAAAGAACTGGAGTGTTCCTCTCCAACTCTCTACTTCTACCAGGTCTATCTTGTAAATAAATAACTCCAACTGGAGGATAAATCTCCATTGCGTCTGTTGGCATTGATTGAAAATCACCAAAAGAATTTCTCCTACACCTTTATGGAGAAGGTTCAGCACTCGTAGGTGAAAACCCACGAAGCCTCCTAAACCGACGAACTGGTCGATCAGCCACTTTTAATTATTTTAAAGAAATATAATTAAGGACTCAAAAAAATTATAAAGCTTGGCCAACTAGGAGGAAAGAGAACTCTCTAAAAATCCCTAAAGATACAGTTAATCAAACTAATTCCAAGTATTTCCACTCTGGGAGATGAGGACCGAACACCAAAATACAAGAAAGTGAAAAACAAGGACCTTCTGAAAATAGTATGGGGTAATGACAGCCCAGGCCTACTAGTGAAGGTAATAGAAACAGTTACACTAACCTCCAGACAACAACCTTTGTCAGTTCAAGCACCCAAGCTTCACAAGGGTACCCTCCAGAAGTACTGATGAATGTGATGGAACGTCAACCTCAAGTGCCATGAGATTCCCCTCCACAGCCACTTATGTGATCCCTAGGAAAGGCAACTATGAGAACCAATTCGTATCAAAATTCAGGTGGAACAGTCGTGAGGTGAGATCCAACAAGTAGGAGAGGGGGTATCTCTCCTCCTTGTCTTCACTCTCCCTCGTGCTTAACTCCCAGTCACAGATCTTTCCTAGTCTATCTAACAATATTGGATTTCTCTTGTTATTCAACTTCTATGTTTGATAATTTGAGTGGCCTTGGAGCGTTAACTCTCCACTCACCTATTCCAAGACCCTAAAGAAATTAAACTTGTTGGTGTTCATTAATGACAAAAATAAAAACTTTCTAGTTATTTTTATTAGATCGCTTGATTTTAGAGGGTTTTTCTTTAAGTCAAGGGTATAACGAGAGTGAAATTGATGATGTTTTCGATGCAAAAGAAACCAATAGAAACTTTACTATATGCATGCAGTTATTTTCTTTTGATGAAGAGGGATTTATACTTAGTTCTACGAAAAACTTATATAAACAAAATACTTTTCTTTTCTTTTCATAAACACTCCACACACACTCAAAATCTTAAAAGACTAAGAATTCTTATGATGTAAACTAACCTAATGCAAATTTAAATGACGATGCAATATCCTATGAATAATCACAATATAAGAGAAAGTGTTTCTTTATAAGGTCAATAAGATAACTTGACAATGAAGAGGGCACAAAAATTTAAAAACAAATTTCCCTCAAAACCAAGCAAAACAAATTGACAAAAGATCACAATTGCTTAAAACCAAGACCAAAAGAAACCAAAGAACCAAAAGCTTGGAAAGAAAAGAAAGGCAAAAACTATGTTTTTGTCTTTTTCTTTTAAGGAAACTAAAGAAACTTTTGAGATCACAAAAAGAACTACTAAATTCTAAAGATCAAGAAGCAAGAGCAAGGAGCCCTTATACCTTGCAAGTTATAAAACTCATTAATAAATGAAACTTGAAACAAGAAGGACTACAAACTCGCACAAACTGATCTGAAAAGTAGTAGAAAACTTGAGTAAACTGACTAAATGTCAAGAAAGAAAAACTCCTAGGATTACCAAAGAGATCCTCAAAAATAACAAAAAGCAAGAAGGCCAACAAAAAGGGAAAGAAAAGCAAAGAAATTTCAAATTTGGGTTATAAAAGAAATCGAAACCAATTTCTTGTTCTAGAAAAGCAGAACATCCAAGAACTTCAGATAGAAGCCTTGAACCCAAGACACAAACCAAAAAATTTCTCAAAAAGAAATCCTAGGCCAACTAGGCTTTTCACTGAGAAGGAGATTTGAAAATGAAAACTTGCAAGAGAACGGAGTTCTACAGAGAATGGATGACCAAAAAATAGCAGAAGTTACAAGGAAACAAATCTGACTAAGCAAAATATTTTGAAAAAGCAATCCAAAATTATACGCGACTATCTAAAGACACAGAGGCATGCACACATGTTTCAAACACAGAAAACTCATGTATATGCAAGTCTACTTGAGGAAACTAGCATGTATATGCAACTGTACTCTAAGAAAAAAGCGTATAAATGACTCAATCAAGAAAAACAAAAATCAAGGCCTGATCCAAAAGATCATACTTGATGCCTGGGAAGCTAATAAGTCAAATAACACTATAAAAGCAAGAAATCAAGAAAACAAACCCTAATTGAGAACAAACAACCCAAACTAGGAAAAACAAGAATGTTTTCCCCAGTGGAGTCGCCAATTCTGTTGCGGGTGGGAACACCCTAGGGTCTTGGGTTGAAAACCCCAACAGAGTGGAGGGAAAACAGCAGAAAGAAATGCACAGACAAAAAATTTAAATGCTTATACTACTGAACTGGGAAGAAGTGACCTTACCCGGAGGTCCTACGTTTTGGTAGATCCCATAGGGTTCAAACCCTCTGCTTCTTCCAATGCCTTTGAAACCTGTAAATTATTCAAGAAAAGCATATACAACAACAATAAAAGAAAGCATATTCATGATATATACATTAGATCATATAAGCAAATGAACGATTATGCATTAATATAAGATTTATAAACAAATCCCAACATGGATCAATGCATAAACACGATAAATATCAGGAACAGAACAACATTTCTTTATTGATGTAAGCTAAATAAAAGGTGGAAAACTACAACCTGAGTCTTCCTCCAACTCCAAGTGGAACCATCCTCTAGATTTGTCCTATCCAGGCCTCAGCAATCTTCCTCCATCAACATACACAAGGATATCAAAAGAGGGATGAAGGATATCTCAGAAAAGGAAACAAGAGTTTCCTAAAGCTTGGGTAGTGCAGGAGGCACAGTGATTTCTTCAGACTCCATCAGGTATCAGTCAACTATAATATCAATATCTCATCTCTTCCCTCTTTAGGCCTTCCCATGGAGGTTTATTTATACTTCTCCAAATTAGGTTTTTATGTTGGGAAACAGTTAGGCCATGAGCTATAGTAGGTGAGTAACAGGTAAAACTCGTAAACTCCGCCCGAAATTAAGGAGATTTATTATTTTAAGTGTTTTAACACATATACATGGGTTGGGTATATCCTAACCCGCGTGTACACGCTTTTAACATAGGGAAAAGTAGCATATAGGAAATAAAACATTGTTTTTTAAATTTTGGACCAAGTCTGGAAAGGAAGGGTTGCCCTAGGCCATAACCAGAGCATCAAATCTACCAAGAGTGGTAAATGGTGCTATAAAAAAGGGTAAAAACAACCAAATGAAAGTCTATGATCAACCAAGAATATCATGACGATGGAAACAAAAAACCAAGGCTCATATGGAAGAAACATATTGATAAAAAGGGAAATTACAAAGGATAGGAAAGAGAATGGTTTTATTTTTACACAAGCTTGAAGCATGGAAAACTATGCTTGAGAGTGGTTTCATTTTTAGTCAAGCTTGAAACAAAGAAAATCTATCAGGGAAAATTTTAAGAACCCCCCCTAAATTTACATGTATAATAAATGGGCGAATCTCCATAGTATATAGGAAAAATGGAAGGCAATTTTATCAATAATATGATATGTATATATAATTTTTTGGCGAATCTCTCACCAGGCATGGTGAATATTGTACTCAATTATAAAATCTTGTGTTTATTGAATACACAAATGAAATCATTGCATTTCTTTAAAATATCTTTTGAAATCAAAATTACCGAAATTACATGTCGATAACCTAGTGGGTGTAGGATAAAATTCACCCATTCCATTCACAGAAAGCATGAGAAAAAACCTAATACTATATATAAAACCAAGAAAAATTCAAATTCATCACTTCTAGGGACCTCATAACCAGCCTGCCAATACACAAGTATGTTTCTGCCAATACACAAGTATGTTCCTGTTTGCAATTGGAAAAATTACCCAAATTACAATCTATTTACTCCAGCATATGTTGGAAAGTTATAGAAGGGTGACTGGTGCAATCAATCCATTAAAACAGAAGTATACAAATATACTTTTCCAATGTCTATGATTTAACCATTCACCTTAAGATGTTCTTACAATATAATTTCCTAAGTCTATTTAATATCTTCATTATCATAAAAACCAACCTATATCCATCTTAACTCCACATCTACCACTCTGAGGGGGATGAAATCTATTTATCCCTCTGAGCACTTGGTAGACCGAGAATTAAGATGGATCTAAGATGATAGAATTTAAATAGTATATGCTCACATGAATACCATGGTATTACCATGGGTCAATAGCATGGGTTATCATAAACGTGGAGCTTAAAAATTACTATTAGTAATTTATAAAAATTAATAAAATTAATAGTTGATTTTTATTTTATTTTTTATTTTAACCAAGCTAAAATGTTTAACATACATTAAATTACAACATCCATTTTTACTCTTGATCGGATCAAATATTTTTTCACTCTATGCTAGTTTGCATATCACAATATTTGATACATCTCGGGGGTTAGTAGATCCAGAGTAAAGATGGATCTATGCTGGTTTAATTCCCCCATTTAAATAGGCTACATTCTAGGTGAATACCATGGGTCGATACCATGTGCCATTTTGGTGAATACCATGGGTCAATACCATGTGCCATTTTTATTTTTATTAATACTAATATTAGGGTTAATAATGTTTTTTTGCATGGTATTAATAACAATCTAGTCCATGGTATTTGTCCCATAGTATTTTTCCCATAGGTTTCACCTAAATATAACGCATTTTTTGAGTGTTCGTAAATATAAGGTGACTTATGGAGTAAATATAAAAAAATGTTTTATCTGTTTACCATACCACTCATGTATTTATATTTTTATTAATTTACCATACCTCTTTTACAAATATGGTATTTGGCCCATAGGATTCACTTAAATAAAACCTTTTTCTTGAGCCTTCATAAATAGAACGAGGGTTATGGACTAAATATAAAAAGAGGTTTTATTTATTTACCATGCGTCTATTTTATTTATATTTTTATTTATTTACCATACATAAAAAGACGTTTTATTTATTTACCATACCTCCACTTTACTTATATTTTTATTTGTTTACACCCTTGCATGTCTATAAGGTGACTTATGGAGTAAATATAAAAAATGTTTTATTTATTTACCATACCTCTCATTTATTTATATTTTTATTAATTTACCATACCTCTTTTATAAATATGGTATTCGGGCCTTTGGCCCATAAGATTCACTTAAATAAAACCTATTCTTGAAGATGGGCGAATGGATTCACTTAAATAAAACCTATTCTTGAAAATGGGCGAATGGAAGGTTGTAACTCCTAATTTCAAGGGCTAAATTTACCTTTTTTACTCTCTCCCTTAAAATAAGGTGGGCTATTTGAGGTGATTTGTAAAAATGTACTATGATACAAAATATTCGCCCACTAAAAATTTAAAACCCTTAATTTCGCCAAAGGGCGAACATTCGCCCCTAAAATTTTCTATGAAATCTATGCTTGAAATATGTTTTCATGCCCCCGACATAATGACTCAATTCGAGGTACATGCCCCCAGGCTTCATTTCATTAAGATAAGTAGACTACTGGTTACTAAAAACTGGATGGAATGAAGGTTCATTTACGAGATGAAGTGAAATATTCGACTGGGAATTTACAAGATCTAATCAAAGTCTCGAATTGGAAGGGGATCTATTTCATTTTTTAATGAGCTTAGGAAACAATTCTCATGACACATTGTTTCATTTTTTAACAAGCTTGACACAAGAAAAGGAACTTTTCCCAAAGGATTTTGTTTCATTTTTTTAACGAGTATGACATAAGAAAAGGAACTCTGCTCTCGGGAATTTGTTTCATTTTTTAAGGAGCTTGACACAAGACAAGGAATTCTACTCTAAAATTAGAGCATGTCTTCTAGGAGAACATGGATTCCAAGAGGTTTTCATCAAATGGAATAACAATTCTTTGGGAGGGATACATATCAAAGGATCCAATGGACAGATCAGCCTCCAATGCCCCCAGTAAAGGATTCACCATATCACCTATTAGATCTAGGCCTAAAGAAGTTGAGCAGATAGTGAAACGCTCATCTCCATTAGTAGGTATGTTATAGGGATAGGTTGCCACATAATTAACCTATGGAAAGGAATATAACATTTGCACATTCGGAAGGCTTAGGGAAGTAGGATGATTGATAGTTAAATCAGGACCAACAAATGAAATTTGGTTGATAGTCACAATCCTTCAATCATAGGGCAATCACATCACTCCAAAGAGTATGGACACAATAACATTCATAGTATAATAGTATCACCCTAGAATAAAATTGAATTCCAATGGGTCTATGACAACCATAACATCAATAAATACATGTTTTCCTCCCAAGGTAACAGGAAACTGAGGAAGGATCCCTAAGGGTTGACTAGTTCTTCTATTAAAAGCTAAAAAATTCAGAGTGACAACAAAAGTTGTGGGGAACCCAAACCTTTCCAAGCACTGGAGGAAAAAATACTAATATAAGCTCCCACATCAATAACAATGTGATGGATATTATTATCATAAGCCTTTACCATGATCTTAAAAGTCATGTAAGAAGGGAGACGACATTATGCAAATTGACTCCAATCAAAGGAAATGTCTTGTTTTCTTGGAGGGAGTTCCGCGGGAATGAGAGAAATGCCCCGTTGTCTGTTAGAATCACAAGAAACAAGAAGAACCTAAACAGTATGATCCTCACTCTTTATGAGAAAAGTATGATCGACTGAAGGTGGAATCATTTCAACCATTTTCTCAACCAATGGTTTGTCGGGAATGGACTCATGGGATCCATGTTCAGAGAGATTAGGATTGACTGGATTTAGATTCTGATCAACCACTTCATCAAATAGTTTAGGATTGGGAAAAAGCTTCCGATAACTAGGCAGGAGTCAACGTTGAGAAGCTGTAAGTTTTTCCAACACTTTTGAGGCTTCATCCATATAAGGAAAAAGGTGAATAGGATGATTCCCTTCACATAAGTTGTAACACCCCCTCCTCCCAGGTCCACCCAAGCAACCGACCAGCTGGGGTAAACACGCGACGAGAGAGGTCACTATAAGGAGATCAACTTCCTTGGTGACCTTAACGAAATGGAATCAATGGAACATATCAAACAAACCCATCCACATCAATAACAACAACCTGAGAAGACATGTCAACCACTCAAACATCTTGTCCCTGAGTCCCACTGATGTTTTAAGACTTTTAACCCATGGTATCACTCATGTTATAAGTGTGACATCCTCTAGAAGCCAAAGTCGCTCTCACAGGCATATGTGCTAGCCCCTGGACTTTTTTTAGCAGACCTATGCTAGCATCCCCAAGATTTGATCCAATTTTCTAGCCCAGAATCTTGGCCTCTGCCCAGAACTTGGTACAACCCCCATAATTCATCAAATGCATGATGATAAGATAAAAGAATAAAAAATAAACCTTAGGACTAGGCCTGAGCATCCCCAACTAGGACTGACATTCTATCAAACACTTGGCATCAATGCAACCTACAGGTCTAGGATACACGATAGAGCATAAATGACTGAAAGAACTTATGAGACATAACCAGAAGCATCATCACCTTCTCCATTGAATTGTTATATCATCAATTAGGTCTTTCATCTATCCATTTAATAATTACAAGTAAATACATGAAATAACCATCACATGAACCAGTCATATAACCATGCTTATATCCAACATAAAACCATATAAATATAAGATATATGACAGCCATTAAATCCGCATATAAACAAGTGAAAAAGTAAGAGAACTTAGCTTTTATTAATCATAGGAAAATCCAATGAGGTTCGAGACTTCCACGTACCATCTGCCCATAGACATGGCTAAACCAAATCTCTCTTTCAGATAGTCACCCCTGTGGCATATTCCAAGCATGAATGTGGGATCTCATAGAACAACCAATCCAATAACAACCAAGGGAATCTAGAGGTTAAACCACCTCCACCCTCACGAAACCATGATCACACCAAACTCGGTGCTCCGATCACAACTGAACCGAACTTAGAATGCCATCTAGAATCCATCACTATCCTTGAGGAATTTTCCATCTCCTTGTCTCTCAGGCTTTACCACAATCCAATCTTAGATCACTAGGACCTAAAGCGAGATCAGTCTCTCAGGATTTAACGCAATCCAAACCCAAATCACTAGGCCCTAACTGAGACTCCTCCCTCAGGCTTTACTGTGTGTCCCACCAAAACTAGTCAAGGGATTCCTAGGCCTTTGGGAATCAAACTTGTGACCACCTCTACCCCAGATTCTGAAATCCATTCGCAAACCAAAGATCAAAAACAAAACTAAATATACCAACACCATGGCATCCATAAAAAGGCAAGGCTAGTTTGAAAACCACTGTCATAACCCGATAAAAACATGCCACCGACAACAAGAGAACCTACACCAACATGCTGAGCCATGCATGTCCAAACTAGCTACGAAATCACACATGCAAAAGGTTACCTGCAAGTATTCCTGCTGAAGATGTTTGATCTTGCTTTCCTTTCCTTGATCCTTGCTTTCCTTCCTTTCCTTCCCTTGCTTTTCCTTCCTTGCTCCAAAGCTAGAGTGTTGCAAGAAAAATCTAAGTGACCAAGAGTGTGAGAGAGAGAAAATAATGAGAGAGCTCCAAACTTGAACTGAAAAAAGGTTACCAACTGATCTTCAAAAGCCTTTTTATTAATGAGACCTCTATTTTCTTCATTTTCCATTATTTTCCTTCACTTTCCTCCTCACATGCAACCTGTGACATTTTACCTTAATGTTCTCCTAATTTCCTTTATTTTCATAAATAAATGTCCCAAAAATGCCTTTTTGGCTTTTAATGCCTTAGTCTTTGCCAATTTTCCATAGCCAAAACACACATCCAATGATGCTGACTAGGATATATATGCCCAACATTCAACTTGGAACAAGTGTCCCTTAACTGTGGTCTTATTTTTCCTTTATTAACTTTTATTACATTAAATATTCACCAAGGTTGTTACAGAACCCTCCCCCTTGGGGAAAACTACCCTTGGTGTTAAACCACACCATGGCCTCAGCAGAACTGTTGAAAAGAAAAGATACTTCCCATGGATCTTTATAACTTAGCTCATTGCAGTATTTAGAATGAAAGAACTACTTAAAAGAAAAACATCATGACAACATGACAAGATAACAACCATAATAATATAACACCCATACCTCTTATTGGAGATTTATAACTTAGCTCATGGAGGTATTTACATCCATATACATATATATACATATACCAAAACATCAGTAAACATATGCCAAACATATACCAACATCAAACCAAAACTGCTTTGCCTCAACCAACAAACAATGAAGGTTACAGGGCCCACATCTGATCTTCCATCTCCCATGTAGCTTCTTCAGGCCCAAAGTGCTTCCACTGCACTTTAATTTTCTCTATGGCTCTACTCCCGAGCATGAGATGTTTCCGCTGCAATATGCATTGAGGCTCTGGTTGGAACTCTCCTTCTTGTTCCACGTGCAATAGAGACCAATCAATAACATGATCAACATCTTTTATATACTTCTTGAGCAATGAAATATGGAAAACATCATGGAATTTTACTATTGGAGGCAATGCAAGTCGATATGCCATCGGTCCAATCCTCTCAATGATCTCGAAAGGCCCGCAATATTGTGGTGCCAACTTGGCACATGAACCAATCCTCAAAGAGATTTTCTTGGGATTGATACACAAATACACATGCTCCCCAACCTAAAACTCCTTGAATACCCTGTGTTGATCTGCATAACTCTTCTTTCTTTCCTGTTCTACCTTTAGATTCTTGTTTATAACCTACATTTCCTGCTCCATGTCTACCAACATATCCGGTCCAATAAGTACCCTGTTCACTGGATCACTCTAGTTGATGGGAGTGTTACAACTCCACCCATACAATGCCTCGAAAGGACTCATCCTCAATGACTCCTGATAACCATTTTTGTATGCGAACTCAACCAATGGAAGATACTCCTCCCATTTCCTCTGCTGGTGCATCATGTACATCCTCAACATATCCTCCAAGATCCTGTTGACCCTCTCTCTCTATCCATATGTCTAAAGATGATAAGTTTTACTAAAGGCCAACTTTGTACCCAAGCTTGCAAATAGATCCTTCCAAAACTTGGAAGTGAACTTTGCATCCCTGTCCGACACAATCTTCTTTGGAACACCAAGTTGTCTCATTATCTCTTTGATGAACACTTGTGCTACCTCACTAGATGAATATGTAGTCTTCACTAGAATGAAGTAAGCTACCTTGCTCAACCTATCGACCACGAGCATAATATAATCATGCTGCCTCACTATCCTCGGAAGACTTGTAATGAAATCCATGGAAATGACCTCCCATTTCCATTTCGGAATCGCTATAGGATGTGGTAGACAACCTAGATGCTTACATTCCGCATTTACCTGCTAAAAATCTAAACATCTAACCACAAACTCTACCAATTCCTTCTTCAGATTCGGCCAATAGTAGAGCTTCTTCACCACAATCAATATCTTCTAATATCCTATATGACCTGAGTATGGCTTGATGTAAAACTCCTTCAAGATAAGCTTCTTGAGGTCACTGCAATTCGCCACATATATCCTGTCTCTAAGTATCATCAAACCATCTATCATGAGACGATAGTCTACATCCTGATCACCTGTACCTGTACTTGTACCTGCACCTCCACTTGCACATGTGCTCTACTGTAACCTATGCATAATCTCCATGTATTTGTCATCCCATTGTCTTGCCTGTAAGATCCAATCTGTAACTCTATCCCATAGGAGCTCATAGTTGTTATATGATTTACCTGTACGTTCCTGCTAAGAGCATCTGTAACCTGAATTTCCTTCCCTTTGATGTATTTGATCTTGAAGTCGAACTCACTTAAGGTAGCCAACCATCTCGCTTTCCTAGAATTTAGATTGGGTCCATCAAACAAATACCTCAACCCACTATGACTTCTCATCAATGTAAACCTCCTGCCCATAAGATAGTGTCTCCACATCTTCAATGCATGTATAATCGTTGCTAGCTCAATATCATGCGTTGGATAGTTCTGCTCGTACTCATTCATTTTCCATGATTCATAGCACACTACTTGTCCTTCTTACATGAGAACTCCTCCAAGTCCTCTCTTGCAAGCATCTATACACACTATAAACTCCTTGTTTGGATCCGCAATCTTTAGCATTAGTGCATGTCTCAACAACTGCTTCAGTTGCTCAAAACTAGCCTCACATTATTCTATCCATTCGAACTTCTTACCTTTCCTCTGCAATGATGTGATAGGATATGCAATGCACCAGAAGTTCATGATGAACCTCCTGTAGTAACCTACCAATCCCATAAAAGATCTCACCTCATCCACATTCTTAGGAGCTACCCACTCAATGATAGCCCTTATCTTTTCTGGATCTACTGTTATGCCGTCCTTGGAGACAACATGCCACAAGTAATGTACCTCAATCTGAAAGAAGTTGTACTTGCTAAGTTTAGCATATAATTGATGCTCTCTTAGAAATTTCAACATTGCTGTTAAATGCTCAGCATGTTATTCCTGATTCTTAGAATATACTAGTATGTCATCAATGAATACAATAACCAACTTGTCCAGATAAGGACGCAACACACTATTCATCGAACACATAAATGTAGTTGGAGCATTAGTCAAACTGAATGGAACAATTCCCATACCTGGTCCTGAATACAGCCTTGAAGATATCGTCTTCCTTGATGTGTACCTGATGGTATCCTGATCTCAAGTCGATCTTAGAGAACACTCTTGCTCCCTTTAGTTGATCAAAAAAATCATCAATCCTTAGTAAAGGGTACCTATTCTTGATCGTTACCTTGTTCAGCTGCCTACATTCAATGCATAATCTAATAGTACCATCTATCTTCTTCACGAACAACACTAGTGCACCCTAAGGTGATACACTCGACCTAATGTATCCCTTGTCAATCATCTCCTTTAACTGCAACTTCAGCTCTACCAACTTAGGTGTGCTCATCTTGTAAGGTGCTTTTGATGTTGGAGATGCACCTGGCACCAACTCAATAGAAAATTCTACCTCCCCGTGAGATGGCAACTCTATAATGTCCTCAGGAAATACATCCTGAAACTGCCACAAAACTGGGTACCTACTTAACAAATCTGCATCTTCAACCTGCACACTATTTTTTCCTTCCCTTTTACCTCATATCTTTGTGGCTGCTACATATATATCTCTTCCTCCAAATCCGCATGGAGAAAGGCTGTCTTTGCATCTAACTGCTCAAGATGCAAATCTTCAACTGCTACTAGACTTAAAATAGTTCTGATTGAAGTCATTTTAACAATAGGAGAAAATATTTAATCAAAATCAATACCATTCTTCTGTGCAAACCCCTTTACCACAAGTCTAGCTTTGTACCTTTTTCTACCTCCATCTTCTTCCTTCAACTTGTAAACCCATTTATTCTGTAATGCTATTTTACCTGCAGGCAACCTGACTAAGTCCCAAGTCTGGTTATGTGCTAAGGAGTCCATCTCTTCTTTCATGGCTTGCTCCCACTTCTTCCTGGTTTCTACCTGCACTACTTCTTCATAACATTCTGGCTCACCAGAATCAGTCAACAATACATAATATAATGAAGGAGAGTATCATTTAGGGGGTCTATTTATCCTAGTAGATCTTCTAACACCACTTTCAGGTGTTTGAAGTGCTTCTTGCTGTTGTGGTTGTTGTTCTGGCTGTTGATCATTATGATTTTCAGGCACCATCACTTTTCCTGTGATATTGTCAAGCACTGTGTATTCTCTATTTTCTTTTTCCTATTTCTTTTCCTGTAGTTGATCCTTATATAGAACCTTTTCATTGAATATTACATCTCTGCTCCTAATGATTTTGTGTTTTTCATAATCATAAAAGCAATAACCAAAATCATTAACACCATATCCAATAAAGGTACATTTCTTTGATTTTGCCTCAAGCTTTGTTCTATTTTCTTTATTAATGTGGACAAAGGCTTCACAACCAAAAGTATTTAAAAAAGAGTACTTTACCTTTTTACCTGTCCATGCCTCCTCTGGAATACAACCATCCAAGGAACTTGAAGGCCCTCTGTTTATTAGATAAACAACAATATCTACAGCATCTACCCAAAATTGTAAAGGCAAGCATGCATGCAATCTCATGCACCTTGCATGCTCCATGATTGTCTTGTTCATCCTTTCTGACACACCATTTTCTTGTGGTGTTCCTGGAACTGTCTTCTCTCTACGAATTCCATTCTCTGAAAAATACCTATCAAACTCTTTGCTGCAATATTCACCTCCATTGTCTAATCTGAGACACTTCAACCTTTTTCCTATCTCATTTTCGACCAAAGCTTTCCATTTCTTGAAAGTATCAAATACATCAGATTTATTTCGAATACAATAAATCCAGGTTTTTTTGGTTGCATCATCAATAAAAGTAACATAATAACGAGAGCCACCAAGAGAAAATACTTGAGAAGGTCCCCATACATCTGTATGCACAAGCTCTAATTTTTCACTCTTCTTTTCTTTCCCAACTCTAAGGAATCTGACTCTCTTCTATTTTCCATAAACACAATTCTCATAGAATTTTAAATCAACATGCTTCAAACCTGGCAACAAATTTCTTGAGTGAAGAATCTGCATCCCCTTCTCACTCATGTGCCCGAGCCTATGATGCCACAATGTCGTATATTCTCCTGTAGAGGTTAAAGCATTAACAAAATTAGAAATACCATTGCATAAATACAATGTACCAACCTTTCCTGCTTTCGCTATTACCAGGGATCCTTTAGTGACCTTCCAGGTTTTATCTGTGAAAGTGGTTACGCAACCTTCACCTCCCAACTTCCCTATTGAAATCAGATTTTTCTTCAGATCTGGAACATGCCTTACCTCCTTCAGTAGCCACTGATTTCCATTTTGTTGTTTATGAAAACTATACACATTCCAACGATTTTACAGGGTTTATCATCAACCAATCGAACCTGTCCAAAATCTCCTTGAACATAATCATGAAAATGTTTCCTATCAAGTGTGGCATGGAATGAGGCTCGTAAATCTACCACCTAGGCATCAATAATATTTTCTAATGAAAGAATCAAAGCATCTTGCAACACGTCACCTGTTACATTCACTTCATGCTTAGTTTCTTGTTGCGCATCTCCTTCATTTCCCTTCCGAGACTTGCAGTCTTTCTTCAGGTGTCCTTTCATCCCGCATTTCTAGCACATTATCCCCGATCTAGACTTGGATCTGCCTTTTCTTGACTTATTGTGGTATCCTGGGCTCTTTCCTCTTTCCATTTTCCTTCCCCTAGTCTCTGCAGTCAAAGCATTACTTGATGTCTCACCGGAGCTTTTCCGTCGCATTTCCTCACAAAGGATTACATCGACAACATCATCAAACTTCAAAGTACTAGATCCAGAGACAGAGTTACTAATGGCCATAACTAAACCATTCCAACTTTCTGGCAATGAGCACAAAACTAACAAAGCCCTAACTTCATCATCAAAAGTTACCCCTACAGAACTTAACTAACTTGTAACTGTATTAAAATCATTTAAATGGTCTGCAACATATCCACCTTCTGACATCTTCATATTAAATAAATGCTTCATAAGAAGTACCTTATTTGAGGCCAAGGGTTTTTCATATAGTTTGGCCAATGTTGACATTAAACCCTCTGTTGTTGTTTGCTTTGAAATATTAAATGCTATCGACGCCACTAGGCACAGCCGTATTGTTCCAAGTGCCTTTCTGTCGAGAATATTTCATTCTGTGTCTGTCATGCTCGTGGGCTTCTTTGTCTTTCTTCTCAATGGTAGGTACAGATCTCTCTGATACAGATAATCTTCCATCTGCATCTTCCACAACTGGTAGTTTTGGCCATTGAATTTTTCAACCCTAAACCTACCATCTTTCGCCATTGCTCCCACTCAAACCAGGAACCCTTCTCTCTTGTGAGTTTATCAGCCAAATAGACCTTCACTCTGATACCAGTTGTTAGAAAATTATATATTACAGAGCAATGGAACACATAAAATATTGCAGAAATATAAACACAGAAAACGCATAAAACAGGAAAGACACAGATATACGTGGTTCACCCAGTTTGGGCTACGTCCACGGAGAAATAGCCAGTCCTTCTTTTTATATTATCTAGCAAACTGAAAAGATACAACCTACAACAGATCCGTTGTAACTCCCTCTTCGCTCCCAACCTCTCTCTTCCTCACTCAGAATACAGATCTACATAGACGCAATACAATTCCCTCATATATTGTAAGGGGTTGCCTTCTAGGGAAAAAAAACCCTGAATTAAACATAACTTCTATCGTCAGATCATCCGCCAAATGAACATCCTAGATTGACTAGAAATTACTATACTTTTACAAGGAAATTTTACATCCATTTTTAGCTTCGAGGGCACTGCCCCCAAAACCCCCACTGGGGGACCACTAGCCCCCAGACCCCCCAGCCAGGGGGGATTAGCCCCCCCAGACCCCCGCGGGGGGGGATAAGTCCCCCCTCGCATCCCCCTGCATGGAGGGGTGTATAATATTCCTGGAGTATACATCTAGCTGAAACCTTTGAATACAGAAGATAATCAGGCTCGACACCCAACAATCCTGTAGATCACTGACCAACGTCGCTTTCTTTATATTGTCATTCATGACTCCATGCGCTTCCCATACAACTTTTATCACGAACCAAAACTGGTCCAGATCTTCATTCCCTACTCCCTTGAACACTGGCAAATTTATCGCACTCGCCATATTGATTTGCAATGGTGGCGGAGGTGGTATGGGTGAACATGGGGGCAAATATGGTGAAACTAGTAGTGGTGTGGATGGGGGTGATATGTGCGGAATCATTTTCCTTATCAAATTGATCGCACTTCTCAGTGAGACCTTCGCGAGCTCTTCTTTACCCCCTCGCGGAGGTGAAATCAAGGGGCTAGTTTCTAGTTCTGTACTACCTTCATTTCTGTAGATTCTCCCACTTCGCATATCCCCAAACATCAATTTATTCATATAACCCATTTTTCACACAGTAGCATTTTAATCCAAGTGCTCAAATATTTAATGTACTTACCTCATGGCCCTTTGAGGAAGTGGTGATCTGACTCTCTATAGCTGACTGAAGTATCTACCGCAAACTTGGTGATGAATCCTCCTATAATTCAATCGAGCCAGTGATCAACAGCGCATGTGATCTTATCCTTCGATGCTTCTAATTTGTGCACCAATTCTGGAGTCCACACAATAGGTCTGTCGAGCTTACACCTTCCTTGGCTATCTGCTAGCTTCGCGATCCACTCGTATAGCTCAGTAGGGAAAGATGCGAAGAAAATTTCATGGATCTTTGTGTATAAGTAGCAGTCTAACCACTCTTCTTTTGATAGTCGCAGATTCTTGTTCTCTTGCACCGCGAACTCGTGAATCTTTCTATCCAACCAATATTCAATTTATTTCTTAGTTGGATTCCATTGATACAACATCAGAAATCTCTATGTAGATCCCGGTCCCGGCAACGAAACCATTTGTTGGCTTGTTGGGGCCTAACCCAGGTTTGGAGTTAATTAGCCAAACAAATCCCTGTACTACTTTCCCTTTCAGCAACAGTCCGCGGAGCGCAGATTGAGGTCTCACCCGAAGTAGTATGGGGGGGTGCTGGAACCAGGTTTCCACACCCTTGAGATGTCTGAGGGTTTGATTCGGTCCAACTACTCGTCCCTACGCATAGGTTTCTTCGCGTACTTCCCTGGCCTTTGCGCCCTGATATACTTGCCTTCACGCAACCCTAGGGGCTATGGGGCTTCCGCGCTACTAGAGCAGCGCTCTGCACTATTTCCCTAAGTCACACCTGAGATCTTACCTATCTTCCTACACCAGTTAGTTATCTTCGCATAAATAGAAGCCTTGTGTTATATTTATTTATACAGCACACACATATAAGTTCGCGCAGCAAATAAATAGTACACTTGCAATTTATACCCAATAATACATTAAACAGGAAAAGATACACAGAAATATGGTAAACTTCTCTTTATTAATTCTTCCAATGGTTACAGACTTGACCTGCCCTGCGCACTCAACTGCAGGGGTACGCGCACTCAGTTGCAGACTACTAGGCCTCTGCACGCTCCGCTGCAAAGCCTTCTCCTACTCTACGACCCAAAGACACACTTTACACTTCGACTCAATCTCTTAGGCTCAACATGCTTCTATTCGTTTCCTTTCTATATGCTATCTTCTACACGTAGATCCTCGCTCTATTTATACAATCCCATGGTCCGCGGACCAAGGGTAGGTCTATCAAGCCGATATTACATTACAAAAACAAGGGCGGACAACCTTGTGACTCTATTATGACTTCGTACTCCACGCCCACAATTCGCAGAGCTTTTACAAAGGACTTGGTCAAAACTTGCGCTTTAAGCCCTAAAACATGCCTTGGGGTGATTCCATGCCCAACAAAGCCTAGGGAAGATATTTCTGTTCGTAGTAGTAGATTCTGTATAACACCATCGACCAGTGGGAACTTTCATATCAATAGGAGTCCATTGTGAGGCACCAAAATTTCATCTTTTGGTGGCCAGGGAGTTTCTTAGCACTGATCGAGATGATCCCTTGAGGTTAATAGAACCTACATTTCCTTTAAGCAATGGGACAACCAAAATTCATCATTTGACAGATCAGGGATCAAAGTATTGGGAAATTGGGCACTTTTTGAGGTAAAATATTTATAAACTCCTCATACTAATGGGCATCAATGAGTCCATCACTTGATGGCACTTCTTTTTCAATAGCAGTCTATTATTGAGTGTCTCACATCACATTCCTAGGAGGTTGTACATTTTTGTATCGATATGATTTCCCAATACTAAAGAAAGTTTAAACCGCATCTATTTACATAGAAGAACTTTTTCTTACTAAATTGAATTATAGCATAGGGTATTATATTTTAGGAATTAGAGGGAATCGAATAAATATTTCTAGGATTCATCCCAAAAATAACAGGATAAATAAGGTGTAAGATATGGCACTCTAATTGACATGGTGAAGGTCGTTGCATACCCGTGACACGGAATTACACACAACAACATGTGGACATGGGAGGTAGCATGTGCTTTCCACATGGAAGTGGTACAAAGATCACATGGCGTTAGGAGGGACCAATTATTTAAGTAGGAATAACTTTATGCACAGAGCTCAGATTTAAAGAAAACATATGTTGTGAAAAGCTCTCAAAGAGTAAAAGGAAATGTTGATATCAAAGATGAACTTTGAGGACATTGTAGAAGAGAAAAATATTATAGCACCATCTCCATAATTTGACTGTGTAATTTGGGTCTAGAATACCTCATAACCCTAATGAAGCATTAGGCTGTTGGGTATGTTACATCAAGAATCTCAAGGATTTTGGTTCCACCTTCTATCCCTTTATTCTAAGGAAGAAAAGAAATAAACTAGGCAAAAGGAGTCAATATTGCATCTTCTCAGGGTAATCATATATCATCAAGGAATATTGCGTAAAGAAAAAGGAGTTCATGCTTTATAAATATGTGGTAATTCCTAAATCCACTAAGAAGGACAAGATTGTTGAGCAACAACTTGATCATGTTGCTAGAATTACTCATGTAGAGACATAACATAATTTTGATAATGAGATTCCACATCTTAAGGGGGGGTCCCAATCTTGAACCAATATTTGGAATCTCCTTTTCATGTGCCATCTCCCCGTCATGTAGAATATCTAGCCACTTCATCAAAATGATATGTTCAATTACATGATTTTATTACAAGGATTCGATGGATGAATATTAATGGAAATGTAACACCATATTAATCAATTGAGAAACCTATACCTTCACAGAAATGTTTAATGTGTCTCATGAAGACATCTGAAAGTGTTTGTCCTTATCAGGTTAAAAAGATAAAAACCAAAAGTTCAACAAGACAAAATTATGGAGGTGATGTAGATAATTCAAATTTAAGTGATGTTAATTATATGGATGATCCCCAAAAAGATCTTTAATTGAAATTGTGATTTATTCATTGTTAGAAAGTGTTAATGCATGATTTAGAAACACCATTAAATACATAAGCATGGAGAGCTGAATAATAACATTGCAGCAAATTAGAATAGCAAACCATAAGAAGAAAGGTGAAGCAAGAGATTGATAATAGAGTTCGGCTATCTCAAAACCTACATCTCCAGACCTAGTCTTCAATGGGGAGGCCTTTATATTAGAAATTCGAAGGCCAAAAAAACACATCAAAGCTACATCAGCAAGATCCTTGGATGGTCCAGTTGTGTTCTGCTCGACCTCATAAATCTGACGCAACTGACGACGCTGAAAGAGACCCCCTACAACTCCCGAAATAAACCTGCAAAGTTCTGCGTCCAAATCTCCAAAGCTACACAAAAATTCTTCTCTACTGTACAAAATGTCACAACTCTCATCTATATTTCCATGGCATAACATTACCATATATATAATATTTTGGTAACCTATTATATCTCTCCATAACCATATTACATTAATCTCACCCTATCCTTATTCCAACAAACCCAAACCATAGTTTGATTACATATCATTTGCAGTTCAATCAAAACTATACATAACGCATACAAATATTTATATATTTGGAAGTTAACAGAACCATAGACCCATGGCTTGTGATGATTTACAACTCTGACGGAAAGCATGTGTACCATACCTCTTTGTGATCACGGTGGAGCGGTGGAACCGCAACAGAACTCAACGGGTGGCATAAAACGTAACGGTTGCATGTGATAATTCCGACGGTAGTTTCGTTGACAAATGGTTTCATACCCCGCACCGTTATACCATGCACAATGCATCATGTGAACGTTACCATAAACTCGCACCTTTTGTATATGCATTTCACCTTATGTAATATTCATTCAACATAGGTTTTGCCTTTTATAATTCCGCTCCCATTTATTTTCACCATTACGTTTAATATAGGTTCTCAACCCACCATATATTATATGCATTCATCCTTATGTAATATCCCCACCATATATATGCATTCAACCTTATGTAATATTCCCACCATATATGCATTCACCATTTATAACATATGTTTGTAATTTATGTCGTTTCAACATTTTTGAAATATATCTGTTTTTTTTTTCCGAAGGTGGTAAAACCTATCAACTCAGGTGTCAAACCAACAGTGAGGACAGCCATCTCTGGCTGCTATCCGCGAATGCTGGGTTTGACTCATCACTGTTAAATAGGAAAACCACGCCACCTGGCATAACCCTGCTGGTGGTCCGTAATCGGGAGCAGGCTCTCACTCCTGCCAGATGCCTCTGGGTCTTGGGCCGTTAACCTGTTTCCTTACGTCCGAGGAAGACGAGCTCTTAGCCAAGCAGAAGCAGTTTTACGGCATACTCCAGGCCGGTTTTGAAATATATCTGTTATGTGTGCATTTTAATATATCGTTTTTGTTTTTTTATTTTTTAAATGACATTTTAATATATACATGCCATTACCATGTATATAATAAGAAATCGCTTTTTTATTCAACCCATTATTTCACCTTGTAACCAAATTGAAGACATTACCATTGTAACGAAGTTGGAGATCTGCCACTGATCTAAACCTGTACTTCTGCCATGTGTCGAGCAATAAAACATTGTTTCTTCACAAACTTCCACAAGCAGTTTCTCATTCATCCGGAGGCCAAATGCGCCCATTCATGTTGCGTTGGAGTCGTTTCTGCAAGCTCTATGCAATGACGTTGCTTCCACCTGAATCTAGTAACTTTGAATTTTAGGCTTTTCTCTAGATCCTTGATCAATTTCGGATCATTCCCTGCCTGCTTAGACGTTTTGGACCACCAAAAGGCTTAAGTTCCATAAAACAAATGTGGGTTCCATTTTCCCACTTGGCCAGTATCTGTGCACTATGTTTTGAACCTGTACACTTTACTCATCCATGTAATCGTCAGCAAAACACACAATCTACAGAATATATCAAGTCCTTTTTCACCCACATCTACATTCATATTTGTTGTTAATATCTAGGCACCACTAAATAATAATAAACCCATTAAAAACATTGAAAGTATTGACATAGCTAAAACCATACCCTGCTTTCCTTTCATAGCTCAAACAAAACTCAACTTATCATGCTGCAACTCTTGTTGATGTACAATTTTGGATTCCTTAAGCAAAGCTATCTGTTTGTAATTAGTTTTAATGATCTCTTACTTAGGTTATTTATATTGTACAATGTCTTTATTAGCATAAGCTGCTTGTTTTAACTCCTCAACTATAAAAAGAGATTTATCTGCTTTTGTGTGATGAGAATGTACAACATATTCAATTCCTTTTTTGAACAAGTGATATTGATTCTGTTCCCTGTAAAAGATTGCTTTTCTATCATATAAATATGGGCTACCCAAGACCATCCCACATGTATCTAGCTTTACCACATCACGCATCACCTTATCCTTAAATTGAGAAGTTATTGCAAACGGTAACATGCATTGCTCAGTTACTCGTAATTTATGATTTCTTCTCATCCAAATTAAAGTATACGGTTTATGATGCTTTATGGTTTTCAATCCCAATTTCTTAAACACTTTTTCGGAAATTAGATTAACTTGAGATCCATTATCTAATAATGTGTCGATCGTTTTATGTTTCATAACAACCCTTATATGAAATAACTTGCCTCTGGAACTGTTAGAATCATTACGTTCATCAGATTTACCAGTCATAATCAATGATGTGATCTGCGTCTCATCGCCTGAATCTAAGCATAGGTCCAACGGCTTCGCTATTGCTGCAACCTTTTGCTTCCCTTTTCTGATCCACTTTAGTTTCATTTTGGGATGCAATTTCCAACATTGATCCTCATCATGGCTCTCTTTCTTACAATGCTTACAAGAGAGATTTTCAACGTCCTTCTTGCCGAAGTTTACTTTCTTCACTTTCCCTTTCCCTTGCTCTCCATTCTGATTGTCGATTCTGATGATACCCCAACTCCCAACTTACATGCTTCAATCTAAGTCGCTTGTACTGCCACTTCATCTATGTTAGTAGGACTGAACATAAATACAGTACTACGAACATACTCAGGTAATCCTCCTATGTATTTCATTGACTTTCTTGAGTATAAAAAGGAATATCTAACATCAATGCCTTTTTACGAAACTCATCTATATATTCCTGCACTGATTGACCTTTCCTAAATTTTAGTCCTTGCCATTCTATTAAAGATTTTTCCTTATATCCAAATGGATAGAATTTCTTTCTAAGTGCAGTAATAAAATCAAACCATGATGGAAAAATCTTATCGATATGCTCAGTACCTTTCTATAACTTACTCTGCCACCAGATCAATGTTGTGCTCGTTAAACGAAGCGATGATAGTCTAATTTTGACTTCATCTGCAGCAATTGGTTGCACGCTACAATATACCTCCATTTTCCTGACCCAATTGTCAAGCTTCTCAGCATCAACTTCTCCATTGTACATGGTTAACTCGAAGTTAACATCGAGTTTCAACAGCGGTTTCAAAGTTTTAGATGGATTCAAGAGAAAAGTGATAGGGCCTTTTTGATCGCTTTCATCTTCTTTTCCAAATTGTGATGGCTGCCCTTCTTCATCTTTAGACTTTGTTGTCTTAAAATTTCGATACATTTCTTCGACCATGGCTCGCAAGGTCATGAAATCATCTACGAAGACTGCATCAAAGCCAAACGGATAATCACTGCTTCCTTCTTCAACCATTTCGTCTCCTCGAGTTGTCCTCCTTCTCGAGCCAACTTCTGGATCTCCTGCAACAAGTTCTCCTTCACCAAGCTTAGATTTTCTCCTGGTGATCATGCACACTCCAAATCACAATTAACAACCTGCTCTGATACCAAATGATCCCCAAAAAGATCTTTAATTGAAATTGTGATTTATTCGCTGTTAGAAAGTGTTAATGCATGATTTTAAAACACCATTAAATAAATAAGCATGGAGAACTGAATAATAATATTGCATCAAATTAGAACAACAAACCATAAGAAGAAAAGTGACGCAAGAGATTGATAACGGAGTTCGGCTATCTCAAAGCCTACATCTCCGGGCCCAGTCTTCAACAGGGAGGCCTTTATATTAGAAATTCAAAGCCCAAAAAAATACATCAAAGTTACATAAACAAGATCCCTAGCTAGTCCAGTTGTGTTCTGCTCGACCTCAGAAATCCGACGCAACTAACGACACTGAAAAAGACCCCCTACAACTCCCGGAATAAACCTGCAAAGTTCTGCCTCCAAATCTCCAAAACTACACAAAAATTCTTCTCTGTTGTACAAAATGTCACAACTCTCATCTATTTTTCCATGGCATAACATTACCATATATATAATATTTTGGTAACCTATTATATCTTTCCATAACCATATTACATTAATCTCACCCTATGCTTATTCCAACAAACCCAAACCATAGTTTGATTACATATCATTTGTGGTTCAGTGAAAACTATACACAACACATACAAATATTTATATATTTGGGGGTCAACATAACCATAGATCCGTGGCTTGCAACAGTTTACAACTCCGACGGAAAGCATGTGTACCATACCTCTTTGCGATCACGGTGGAGCGGTGGAACCGCAACAGAACTCAACTGGTGGCATAAAACGTAATGGTTGCATGTGATAATTCTGACGGTGGTTTCGTTGACAAATGGTTTCATACTCCGCACCATTATACCATACACGATGCACCATATGAACATTACCATAAATTGCGCACCTTTTGTAATATGCATTTCACCTTATGTAATATTCGTTCAACATAGGCTTTGCCTTTTAGAATTCCACTCCCATTTATTTTCACGATTATGTTTAATATAGGTTCTCAACCCACCATATATTATATGCATTCATCCTTATGTAATATCCCCACAATATATATGTGTTCAACCTTATGTAATATTCCCACCATATATGCATTCAGCGTTTTATAACATATGTTTGTAATTTATGTTGTTTCAACAGTTTTGAAATATATATGTTATGTGTGCATTTTAATATATGGTTTTTGGTTTTTTTTTAAATGATCTTTAATAATACATGCCATTACCATGTATATAATAAGAAATCGGCTTTTTATTCAACCCCTTATTTCACCTTGCAACCAAACTGAAGACATTACCACTGTAACGAAGCTAGAGATCTGCCACTGAGCTGAACCTGTACTTCTGCCATGTGTCGAGCAGTAAAACACTGTTTCATCACAAACTTCCACAAGCAGTTTCTCATTCATCCAGAGGCCAAATGCGCCCATTCAGGTTGCATTGGAGTCGTTTCTGCGAGCTCTATGCAATGATGCTGCTTCCACCTGAATCTAGTAACTTTGAATTTTAGGCTTTTTTCTAGATCCTTGATCAATTTCAGATCATTTCCTCCCCGCTTAGACCTTTTGGACCACCAAAAGGCTTAAGTTCCATAAAACAAATGTGGGTTCCATTTTCCCACTTGGTTGGTATCTATCCACTCTGTTCTGAACCTGTACACTTTACTCATCCATGCAATCGTCAACAAAACACACAAACTGCAGAATATATCAAGTCCTTTTTCACCCACATCTACATTCATATTTGTTGTTAATATCCAGGCACCACTAAACAGTAATAAACCCATTAACAACATTGAAAGTATTGACATAGCTGAAACCATACCCTGCTTTCCTTTCATAGCTGAAACAAAACTCAACTTATCATGTTGCAACTCTTGTTGATGTACAATTTTGGATTCCTTAAGCAGAGTTATCTATTTGTAATTAGCTTTAATGATCTCTTGCTTAGGTTCTTTAGATTGTACAACATCTTTATTAGCATAAGCTGCTTGTTTTAACTGCTCAACTATAAAAAGAGATTTATCTGCTTTTGTGTGATGAGAATGTACAACATATTCAATTCCTTTTTTGAACAAGTGATATTGATTCTGTTCCCTGTAAAAGATTTCTTTTCTATCATATAAATATGGGCTACCCAAGACCATCCCACATGTATCTAGTTTTATCACATCACACGTCACCTTATCCTTAAATTGAGAAGTTATTGCAAACAGTAACATGCATTGCTTAGTTACTCATAATTTATGATTTCTTCTCATCCAAATTAAAGTATATGGTTTACGATGCTTTATGGTTTTCAATCCCAATTGCTTAACCACTTTTTCTGAAATTAGATTAACTTGAGATCCACTATCTAATAATGTGTCGATCTTTGTATGTTTCATAACAACCCTTATATGAAATAACTTTCCTCTGGAACTGTTAGAATCATTACCTTCATCGGATTTACCAGTCATAATCAATGATGTGATCTGCATCTCATCGCCTGAATCTGACCCTAGGTCCAACGGTTTCGCTGTTGCTGCAACCTTTGCTTCCCTTTTCTGATCCACTTTGGTTTCATTTCGGGATGCAATTTCCAACAGTGATCCTCGTCATGGCCCTCTTTCTTACAATGCTTACAAGAGAGATTTTCAACCTCCTTCTTGCCGAAGTTTACTTTCTTCACTTTCCCTTTTCCCTTGCTCTCCATTCTGGCTGTCGATTCTGATGATACCCCAACTCCCAACTTACCTGCTTCAATGTAAGTCACTTGTACTGCCACTTCATCCAGGTTAGTAGGACTGAACATAAATACAGTATTATGAACATACTCAGGTAATCCTCCTATGTATTTCATTAGAGTTTCTTGAGTATACAAAGGAATATCTAACATCAACACCTTCTTACGAAACTCATCTGTATATTCATGCACTGATTGACCTTTCCTAAATTTTAGTCCTTGCCATTCTATTAAAGCTTTTTCCTTATATCCCAATGGATAGAATTTCTTTCTAAGTGCAATAATAAAATCAAACCATGATGGAAAAATCTTACCGATATGCTCAGTACCTTTCTGTAACTTACTCTGCCACCAGATCAATGTTGTGCCCATTAAACGAAGCGATGCTAGTCTGATTTTGACTTCATCTTCAGCAATCTGTTGCATGCTACAATATACCTCCATTTTCCTTCCCCGGTTGTCAAGCTTCTCGACATCAACTTCTCCATTTTACATGGGTAACTTGAACTTAACATTGAGTTTCAACAACATTTTCGATGTTTTAGATGGATTCAAGAGAGAAGTGATAGGGTCTTTTTGATCGCTTTCATCTTCTTTTCCAGATTGTGATGGATGCCCTTCTTTGTCTTTAGACTTTGCTGTCTTAAACTCTCGATACATTTCTTTGACCATGGCTCGCAAGGTCTTGAAAGCATCTACGAAGATTGCATCAGATCCAAACGGATGATCACCGCTTCCTTCTTCAGCGATTTCGTCTCCTCGAGTTGTCCTCCTTCCCGAGCCAACTTATGGGTCTCCTGCAACAAGTTCTCCTTCACTAAGCTTAGATTTTCTCCTAGTGATCATGCACACTCCAAATCATAGTTAAAAAGAACCTGCTCTGATACCAAATGATCCCCAAAAAGATCTTTAATTGAAATTGTGATTTATTCGTTGTTAGAAAGTGTTAATGCATGATTTAAAAACACCATTAAATACATAAGCATGGAGAAATGAATAATAATATTGCAACAAATTAGAACAGCAAACCATAAGAAGAAAAGTGACGCAAGAGATTGATAACGAAGTTCGGCTATCTCAAAGTCTACATCTTCGGGCCCAGTCTTCAACGGGGAGGCCTTTATATTAGAAATTCAAAGCCAAAAAAAATACATCAAAGTTACATCAACAAGATCCCTGGCTGGTCTAGTTGTGTTCTCCTCAACCTCAAAAATCCGATGCAACTGACTGCGCTAAAAAAAACCCGCTACAACTCCCGGAATAAACTTGCAAAGTTCTACCTCCGAATCTCTAAAACTACACAAAAATTCTTCTCCACTGTATAAAATGTCACAACTCTCATTTATTTTTCCATAGCATAACATTACCATATATATAATATTTTGGTAACCTATCATATCTCTTCATAACCATATTACATTAATCTCACCCTGTCCTTATTCCAATAAACCCAAACCATAGTTTGATTACATATCATTTGTGGTTCAATCAAAACTATACATAATGCATACAAATCTTTATATATTTGGCGGTCAACAAAACCATAGACCCGTGGCTTGTGACGGTTTACAACTCCGACTGAAATCATGTGTACCATTGTATCGGTGGAGCGGTGGAACCGCAACAAAACTCAACCAGTGGCATAAAACATAACGATTGCATGTGATAATTCCGACGATGGTTTCATACTCCGCACCGTTACACCATACACGATGCACCATATGAACATTACCATAAAATCTACGCCTTTTGTAATAAGCATTTCAGCTTATGTAATATTCGTTTAACATAGGTTTTGCCTTTTAGAATTTCGCTCCCATTTATTTTCAGCATTACGTTTAATATAGGTTCTCAACCCACCATATATTATATGCATTCATCCTTATGTAATATCCCGAACATATATATGCGTTCAACCTTATGTAATATTCCCACCATATATGCGTTCACCATTTTATAACATATGTTTGTAATTTATGTCGTTTCAAGATTTTTGAAATATATATGTTATGTGTGCATTTTAATATATGGTTTTTGTTTTTTTTTAAATGACATTTTAATATATACATGCCATTACCATATATATATAATAAGAAATCACTTTTTTAGTCAACCCATTATTTTACCTTGCAACCAAATTGAAGACATTACCACTGTAACGAAGTTGGAGATCTACCACTGAGCTGAACCTGTATTTCTGCCCCGTGTCAAGCAGTAAAACACTATTTCCTCACAAACTTCCACAAGCAATTTCTCATTCATCCGGAGGCCAAATGCGCCCGCTCAAGTTGCATTCGAGTCGTTTCTACGAGCTCTATGCAATGACATTGCTTCCATATGAATCTAGTAACTTTGAATTTTTGGCTTTTTTCTAAATCCTTGATCAATTTTGGATCAATGGATGTCTCACATGATTTTGAGTTTAATTTATGTACAAATTTTGAACGAACTTTCTTTAAATAATAAGCCTATCATGACAAGTGAAAAGAAGCTATAGTTTTAATTTTTGGTATGTTCTATGATGAGAGAAAATTTACTTCAATTTTCCCTATTAGCTCAATATCAATTCTAGATTAGCAATCACACTTAGCATGATAGTAAACTGCAGATAGAACATAAACATAAATTGCATAAGACAAGCCAAGACAAGAGGACACAAGATGTGGCGCCAGCCAGGGACAAACCCCAATGTGGGGAAACCCTTAATCAATTCTTCTTATGTTCTTCAATAGTTCATCAGAGAGAGTGATAGTGCATATACATTGGAAGTCAACATGTTGACTTGTCAAAATAAGAGCAGAGATATTCTCTAGGAAGATGACACATGAGGTAGCAAATCTGAACACAGGTGATTCCATCACCACGTTGTACCCATCACTATGTTGCACCTATCACTGTGTTGCACCCATCATTGTGTTGCACTTCATTACACTATGTTTCCCTCATCATACTGCATCCATCGTCACTATGTTGCACCCATCATGCTGCACTTCATCATCACTATGTTGCACCATGTTGCACTATACTGCACCATTCATGCTGTGTTGGGTGTGGAGCCTGATTATCTTCCTTATTCAAAGGTATCGATGCATTGGACCCCATTTCATATTGTGGCAGCAACACCGCCCATAAAATGTATGCCACTAGGGGGGTCTAGGGAAGATGATGACAATTATTTGGAGCCCCCCCCTGGCGGGGGATCGGGGGCAACAACCTCGACGCTAAAAATAGATGTAAATTGCCTTGAAAAATGTTGTAATTTTTTAGTTAATCTCGGTCATTCATTAGGCAGATATTTGATGGTAGAAGTTCTGTTTAACTTAGGGTTTTTTGCCCTAGAAGGAAACCCCTCGCTATATATGAGGGAATTGTATTGTGTCTATGTAGATCTGTCTTCTGAGTGAGAAATAGAGAGGAGATTGTGTGAGAGCGAAGAGGGAATTACAACAGATCTGTTGTAGGTTGTATCTCTTTAGTTTGCTGGATAATATAAAAGGAAGGACTGGCTGTTTTTCCGTGGATGTAGCCCAAATTGGGTGAACCACGTATATCTGTCTCTCTCTTGTTTTACGTGTTTATATTTACGCAATATATGTTATGTGTTCCATTTCTCTGTAATATATAATTTTCTAACATGTTGCACTTTCATTACTGTGTTGCACCCATCATGTTGCACTTCATCATCACTATGCTCCACCATGTTGCACTATCCTGCACAATTCATGTTCCACTTTCATTACACTATGCTGCCACCTACATCATGTTGTATCAAACTTCAGTCCATCCTAAATACAGCCAAAAACAAACCTTCAAAGGCTACGGTGATCCAAGAGAGGTTCCAACACTGCCACACTAATTTGTGCAACCCTTAATACTCTATGTTGTTGGCTATGGCCTCCGGCCTAGGCCAACATCAAGTTAGTCTACACATAATACCCAACTAACATGAACCTTGAAAAACTCATCCTAGACAGACTTGTTTGACCTTCACTTTAAGGTTGCACCACTATAAGATCCCATGATGTCTAGGCTCCTTCTATGACTGCATTAGTCACCTAGATCCTACACCCAAGACTGTAGCTTGTCTTCACTTGCTCCCATAGGCTGCATAAAATTTTGTCCACACATGGACAACCTTCCACCTAGCACAAATTCAAGATAGATACAACATGCATCTTCCTCTTGATTGATATATCTCCACTGCAATTTAAGTTCTGGTTAGGGAAAGAAGACAGTCATCTCTAGCCCACTCAAACATGCCCAAACATCCTTGAAATTGATGCATCCTTACCTTTTCTTCTTGTTGAGCTGAACTGCTCTCTAAAATAGAGTCTCGACCTCTTTCTACAGCTTCCCAAAATGACCTGCAGCTGCCTGAGGACTTCGTACCCTGCGACTCGTTAAAGAAGAGGTAAGTCAGCCCTTAAGTGACCCTAAAACAACCTAGAATTCTTCTATGAGTTGCGGCTTCCTTTCCCCTCAACTCGGACATGTGTAGAGGATGAAACTAACCCAAAACATTCCTATCATTCCTCACGTCTTGTCCTCAATTAACTGTGGCCCTTTAGAAGTGTATCTTAATTAGTTTTGTTCACTTGTGGCTAGGGGACAAATGAAACTGCGGTTTCGGTTCTTTTGAACAACGTGTAGGTCTTCCGTTAGGACATCATATATGTGCATGCATTAATCCTTCTTCCATGACTGTGTTAGGGATATTTCCATGACATTGTTAGGGCTAGGGCAGCATATACTCTTATTGACTTCTCCTTCGACCAAAACCAAAACAAGTGGAGAGGAAGAGATCACAAGAGTTGTGAGTGTGTTTTTCAAATGACTTACAAACCTCTTATATTTATGGTGAAACGATGAGGACAAGTGGGGTAGTTTGGATGCTGGCCGACGTTGACGAATTGTCACATAACACAAATAAATTCATATCTCTATGAATACATGTCAAAATTGGATGATATTTAAATCAATCTTATACCTCTCGATGAGAGGAATCCAAGAAAAATATCAGCTAGCATAAAGAAGTAGACCCACATGGAGTTTGGCCCTAGTTTCCAATTTTAACACTCCCTCTCAACTAGGGAGAACTCCATCTGCTAATCCATCTTCTAGTCGGTACTATCTCTATCATCAATGCACTTCCCTTCTCTACTCTGCTGAACTATGAAGAATAAGAAGTGATCGAGAATGTATCATAGCATCCTCTACTGACCCAAATTTAGTCCCAGATAAAAGAGAGTGTCTAATAGCACTCTTACTGACCCGGACTCAATCCCAGTGAAGAGAGTGTGTCATACCCCTCTTACTGATCCAAATCAGTTCCAATAAATAGAGTGTGTCAAAACACTCTTACTAACCCGAAGTCAGTTCCAATAAAGAGAGCATGTCAAAACACTCTTACTGACCCGAAGTCAGTTCTAATTGATCCTAGATCAATATTGTCCTAGCATAAGCAGTATGGTAGTAACACGATGTTTCCATTGATACTATTATGGTCCATATCCTCATTTCCCTACTCATTGGCTAGATGAGAGGTACTTCCCATGAGTCCTAGTCTGCATGGATAGGATGTCTTAGCAGGAGAAGGATGTTGCCATGGGGTATCCCAGGGGAAGGTAGAACCACTCACCCTGTACACAACAAATCACTAGGGGAAGCTGAACCACTCACGCTATGATTATGTCTCAGCAGGAGAAGGATGAACCACTCATCCTACCTACATAGAAAACCACTAGGGGAAGGCTGAACCACTCACCCTATGGTTGCTCATCGCTCCACGAAGTACCCCCAAGCCCCTCAGAGCTCCCAGAGCTCAATTTCCATATCATACAGGACTTTTAGGATAGAGTCTCTCCACGACTCCTAGTCGTTCTCGGAAAGTCACGAATTTGACCTTTCCCAAGGGCTTCATTAGAATAATGATGACCCACACATAAGTCCCAGAGTGATGCAACCTTCTTGCTCCCCGTTGTACCGTATCCCAGGTAAAGTAGTAAATAATTTCTATATGCTTGGAGTGATCATAGAACATGGGATTCCTCAATAATTGAATCCCCCTCTGGTTGTCATAGAAGATCACGATGGTATCCAACACGTGTCCAAATAGCTCACTAAAGAGCTTCCACAACCGGACAGTTTCACATGAGGCCATACTCGTAGCTATGTATTTGGCCTCAATGGTGCTCAAAGCAACTGACTTCGTCTTCCTACTCATCGAGGATATCGAAGCAGAACCCAAAGAGAACCGGCACCTAGAAGTGCTCTTGCGATCCTCCACACTGTCTGCTCAGTCAACATTCGAATAATCATGTAACTTCATATTTCCAGCAGTGCATCTAAATCCATGAGAGATTGTGCCCCGAAGATATCTTAAAACATTCTTGGCACCAATCTAGTGTGGCTCAACCATATATGAGTTCAACATGCTCACTCCAAAACATATATCTGGACGGGAGTTCGCCAAGAACATCAATGCTAGTATGAGTTTATGAAACTCAAAGGCATTTTCCAAATCAGGTCCGGCACCACTACCGCATAACTTCTTAAAGTTAGGCTTCATCAAGGTAGTCACGGGCTTGTAGTTCACCATTCCAAATCCAAAATCTAACTCCCTTTTACTTTTGCAAATGAGAGAGTCTGCACCTGTTAGAAAGAGGTTGCCCTCATAAGGTGCCAGTATAAGTCGTCTATCATCCAAAACCTTCAAGCAATGGTTTGGATCAGCTTCACTCCTAGTGAATCTCAACTTCATCAGATAGTTGTTCATACTTTCATACCAAGCCCGGGGGTGCTTGCTTCAAGCCATAGAGGGCTTTATTCCACCTGCATACAAGAGATTCCCGATCATGAATCTCAAACCCCTCGGGTTGTTCCAAATATGTGGATTTTCTACATGAGGGGAATGGTCCCCTTATAAGTTTTCCTTCGATACATCTCAGACATGTACCTCCATGCTCTTCTTGAATTCAGACATCCCTATCACCATCTCACTCACATCGGTTAGGGCCCCATAATGAGTAGATCTCTGGTGTTTTCCATTGATGAATGCCACCTTGAAACCTTTGACTTCCATTACCGAAATGGACACCAGGTTCTTCTTGAGATCGGGTACATAAAGAACTTCTTATAAATGAATCATGTTACCCTCATTCAATTGGGGGGTAACATTCCCTACACCCTTTCCGGGATAGGTGGCATTGACTCCAAGTATAATTTCCACGATTGTTTCCTTCTCTATCAAATTAGAGAGAGATTCCTTCTATCCGATGAAGTGCCTTGAAACACTACTATCAATAAGATAGATTCCCAAAGAGTCTGGAGGAGAAGTAGTGAAGAGGGTTGATATATAATACTCCTCTTGCTTATCCAAAACAACGTTTGATTCTTCATACCTGGAGATCGTTGAAGAGTCAACCATTTCCCTCATGACCTTCATTCCTTTTTTTCTTTGCCATTATACCTGTTATTCCTTCAATCATTGAAGATGCCCCTCAAATGATTGTTATCATCATCAAGTGATGTGTCCCTTCTATTCAGACACTCCTTCGCATAATGGCCAAACTCATTACAAGCAAGGCATCTACCTTTCCTTCCACCCTTAGATTTGGACTTCCCATTGAAGTGACCTTTAGGTAGGCCGCCAGATGCTTCCACTACGCCAGTCTAATAATATTATTTTATTTGAATTCACCCTTAGTGAATTTGAAGTGGGATGAGGAACCCATTGAGTCTTTTAACCTTGTCCAACTTTCTTCCGTGATTGCTCTTTCACTCTTGCTTGGGCTTTGTCTTCACCTTAGCTCTGATACCATGTTAATTTTAGGTATGTTCTATGCTGAGAGAAAATTTACTTCAATTTTCCATATTAGCTCAATATCAATTCCAGATTAGCAATCACATTTAGAATGATAGTAAAATGCAGATAGAACATAAACATATATCTCAAAAGACAAGTCAAGACAAGAGGACACAAGATTTGGCGTCAGCTAGGGACAAATCCCAATGTGGGGAAACCCTTGATCAATTCTTCTTATGTTCTTCAATAGTTCATCAGAGAGAGAGAGATATTACATATACATCAGAAGTCAACATTTTGACTTGTCAAAATAAGAGCAGATATCTTCTCTAGGAAGATGACACATGATGTAGCAGATCTGAACACAGGTGATTCCATCACCATGCTGTACCCATCACTGTGATGCACCCATCACTGTGTTGCACTTCATTACACTATGTTGCACTCATCATACTTCATCCATCATCACTGTGCTACACCCATCATGCTGCACTTCATCATCACTATGTTGCACCATGCTACACTATACTGTAGCATTCATGCTGCACTTTCATTATTGTGTTGCACCCATCATGCTACACTTCATCATCACTATGTTGCACCATGCTGCATTATACTGCACCATTCATGCTGCACTTTCATTATTGTGTTGCACCCATCATGCTGCACTTCATCATCACTATGTTGCACCATGCTGCACTATACTACACCATTGATGTTGCACTTTCATTACACTATGCTTCCACCTACGTCATGTGGTATCAAACTTATGTCCATCCTTGATACATTCAACAACAGGCCTTCAAAGGTTGCGATGATCCAAGAGAGGTTCCAACACTGCCACACTGATTTATGCAACCCTTAATACTCTATGATGCTAGCTATGGCCCGCGGCCTAGCTCAGCAGCAAGTTAAGTCTACACACAACACCGAACTAACTTGACCCTTGAACAACTCATACTAGACATACTTGTTTGACCTTCACTTTGAGGCTGCACCACTGTCAGATCCCATGTTGTCTAGGCTCCTTCTATGACTGCATTAGTCACCTAGATCCTACACCCAAGACTATAGCTTGTCTTCACTTGCTCTCACAGGCCGCATAAACTTCTATCCACACATGGACAACCTTCCACCTAGCACAAACTCAACATAGATACAATATGCATCTTCCTCTTGATTGATATATCTCCGCTGCAATTTAAGGTTTGGTTAGGGAAAGATGACATCTTCAGCCCACTCAAACATGCCCAAACTTCCTTGAAATTTCTGCGGCCTTACCTTTTCTTCTTGATGAACTGAATTGCTCTCTAAAATAGAGTCTCAGCTCTTTTTACAGCTACCCAAAATGACCCGCGGTTGCCTAAAGACTTTAGTACCCTACGGCTCCTTAAAGAAGTGGTAAGTCAGCCCTTAAGTGACCCTAAAACAACCCAAAATTCTTCTATGAGCTGCGGCTTCCTTTCCCCTCAACTCGGACCTGTGTAGAGGATGAAACTAAACCAAAACAGTCCTATCATTCCTCACGTCTTGTCCTCAATTAACTGTGGTTGCTTCAGAAGTGTATATTAATGAGTTTTGTTCACTTGTGGCTAGGGAACACACAAAACTACAGTTTGGGCTCTTCTAAATAGCATGTAGGTCTTTCCTTAGGACAACATATAGGTGTTTGTGTTAAGTCTTCTTCCATGACTGTGTTAGGGCTATTTCCATGACAATGTTAGGGATAGGGCATCTCCTTTTAGGGTAGCGTATACTCTTGGTGACTTCTCCTTCTGTTAGAGCCTAGATTTGTCTCAGGCTGAAAAGACAAGGTTCTAGGTCCACATCAAACCACGCTCAGCCTCGTAGCTAGCCCTACGAGGACAAGAGAGGGCTCTCTCCGGGTCGATCTCGGCAAAAGACAAGCGATGGGGCTCGAGATGATTGAAATAAAAGCTAATTTTAGGCTAGGTATGAAGTACAAGGGTTTGTTGTGAGTTTTTGGGGTTTTTTTGTTGGAAATAGGGAAAGGCAAATTGGGCTCGTGGATGAGGCATAGTTTCTGCAGAGTTCTGATTGGGGCAAGGAAGGCAATCGTTTTGATGCTTTAAAGCGAGTGAGATGGATAGGTCAGACTGATGAGGAGCTAAGGAGAGCAATAAAGTCTCAAGAATTCTCCTTAAATAGATGAAAACATGGAAATTTAAACAAATTCAAAGGCAGAGCATAACAGTTAATGGATTCCACCTTAATCACTCATTTGTTCAAATTCAGAAGAAAAGAGAGGAAAATGATACACATAACACTAATGAACTTACAATTACTCAGAGAAGCACACCATCAAAACATAAAGCCACATGGATCCCAAACAGTGCTGCAAAACCTTGGTCTTTCCTTAGTGAAAAATGCAGAGATAGAATGTACAATGATATGCCAAAGCAATCCCAAGTGTCCAACCCTGAAAATGACTTAGAAATTACATGATATAGACTAGCCAAACCCATTCCCTTGCCTCTAGGGGTCGAGCTCATCATTCTAGGAGCTGTTTCAACCAATTCTAAACAAAGCACTAAAATCTAGGCAATCAAAACAACTTGCCTCTATAAGGTAGGAAACTGATTCATTCATTAAATTTTCACTTTTTAGTGAATGAATCCTCTAGAACAAGTAAATAAGTGCCCAAATTACATCATGTTTATCCAATTACATCAAGTTAGATCAAAAATTACATCACAAAGCAAAACTAGTCAAACTGGCCGAATTTCTGAGCTGGAAGGTGAAAAATTGAGCAAAAATCCTCTGTGCGCCGCGCCAATTTCTCTGTGTGTTGCGCCACTTTGAGGCTGAGTTTGAGGCACTTCTCGAAGTCCAAATTGAGCCCAAGTGTGCTTTTTCGAAAGCCCTACCTGTCTACTTTCCAACCCAAGTGGAATTTCTGGATTTGGTGCCCATTTGCCCCTCTAAAACTTCCATCTCCCAAGACTGCTTCCTGTGTGTCAAAATAGGGGCAGAGAGGTCATTTTTTGAGTGTTTTTGACCTCCTGAGAACTCAAAACTTGCCCAAACTTCTTGGCCATGCACCAGAATGATTTTTCATGCAAAATCCAAAAATATAAACGTTTTGCAATTTTGAGCTCCCTAGCAAAAGCACGCGCCATGTGGCGCGACGCATAGGGAGAAAACCCCTGTTTTTTGTGCCAAAATTTGTCAAAATGCCAAAAATGCCCCAAATTTCTTGAAATTTGGGTTGGAGCTTCTTCACTAAGTGTCATGCTGGGCTAAAGAGGCTTCGGCCAATATCTGAAGACGATCAAGCTCCCTTTGCCTCTTTTGCTTCCTTATTGCCTTCTTTAATTTTGCCTTTAAATTCCTGATTCGTGCCTTGCAAACATGATTTCATGCCCAATAATGGTTTTTCATGTGCCTGAGCATGTACTTGTCCTTGTTTGCTTTCACCAACAGCTTCTCTAAGTGGATGTTGATCCTCTCGAGCCAAATCTCTCGATCAGCCTCTATCTCCTGCTGAATGGGTGTCCTCTCATTTAGGCTTCGTTGGGCAGCCTGCTGGTCTTCACGGATGTTTTGCCACCTCTATGAGGCCTCCTGGGTGCATGTACCTCTGTTGGTGAATCACTGTGTGTCTCTTCTTCATGATCATATGACGGATCAGATGTCATGTCTGCTGGTGGACAAACTGTCTTGGACAAATAGGTGTTGATATGTCACACTGTCTTGTAATGCCTTTGATGATGTGCTTGACCTTTGTCACCAAGAGAAAACAATGACATGAGGGACAGTAAGGGGAGGGAAAAATAGTGAGGGATTAGGGACTATTGGGACAAATTTTATTAGGGAAATGTAGGAGGGTTTGAGGGGTTTTATGTGTGGGATAGGGTTTAGGGTTTCACCTTTGAAAGTTTTGGGAAAGGGAATTTAGGATAGGGGTTTAGTAACTTTAGGGGATGGGGAACAATGGAGTCAAGGAACAAAGGGAATTAAGGACAAGAGAAATAATGGAAAAGAGTAACCTTGGTGGCAAACAAGTTTTGAAACCCTAGGCAGCAGTTTACATGTGAGGAATTCAAAATGATAGGGTTTGAATTTTTGTTTCAATCATTAGCATCCATCAACCACCATACCCTAGCACAAACTTGGATGAAACACAAAAATGGAGGCTCTACCTACTTGTGGAATGAATAATTTTCAATTTGGAGGAAGATTTCAATGAATTTCAGGCCTTTTAGCCCAATGCGTCGCGCCTTCCCAGTGCGCCGCGCTAGTGTAAATTTACATTGGAAAATTTCTCCTAGTGCACCGCGCCTTTTTGCAGGAGCCTTTTGGAGGCCTTACTGGTGTCCAAATTGGGCGCAGGATAGCTCGTTGGAAAGGTATTTGAGTCTACTTTCCAACCCAACTAGAATTTTTCAATTTGGAGTTGATTTTCCCTATCAAAAATCAAATCTCCCAAGACTGGTAAAAATGTGCCAAATGAGGCTGCCTCAAGGCAGAGTGTTGTTGCAGTCAACTTTTGAATGCCTTCCTCAACTCCAAATTGAGCTCATGATAGCTCATTGGAAATATATTTGTGTCTAGGTATCATTTGACGCATCACGAAAGTCATTTGGCCAACCAAGCTAGGAGAAAACTTGATTTTTCCAAGGTCACTTCAGAGGTGCATCAATTCTCCCAAGGCAACTGTATTGTTGACATTTCTCTAAAACCATGACACCTGTGTAAAAAGTGAAGGAGGTTTTTCTTCCTTGGCCTGTTTTGGACAAAAACCTCTCTCAGTGTTCCAAAATTCATTTTTTATTGCTCAGAAGCATCATTTGAGTAAAACCTACCCCGATGCGTGGAACAAGGGATTTGTCGAAATGAAGTGAAACGAAGGGGATAAGGGGCTCCTGAATTCTTGAGAAAATTTTTGGAAGTAGCGAGGGATGTTAGGAAGTAGGGGAAAGTGGAATTTCTGAAATTGAGTGAGGGGAAGGGGTCCAAAATGGCAAAACACAGGCCTAGCCTTGAAAATAGGGTTTGTAGCAAGAAACTAGGGTTTGTGCGAAAATGAGGAATTTGGGGGATCTCAGTGATGGGAAGTGCTTAATAAGGTACATTAAAGATAGAGGAAGGTGTATGAACATCAAGATACAAGTTTTGCTAATGATTTGACCATCCAAGAGAAATTAGCTTCAAAACCTTAGGAGAGGGAAATGAACCTTGCCTAGGTGCAACTGAAGCATGAACAAGGTATAAAATGACCTAGTGGAACTTGACATGATGATGACAACCCTGTGAATGATGGTAGACTCAGCTGAATAGTGACATAGACCGAAATTTGGACAACTTTGAAAGGAGTGAAAGCAAACCTTAGACCTAATACCTAGTGACCAAATTTTACTTGCAAACTCATTGAAATGAAAAAATTCGACCTTGACACCTTAAAATCACTTTGTAAGAGCATATTTGATCACTAGAGGAAGGCTGGAAAGACTGACACTAACATTGGCTCCAATGGGGATGGTAGCTCCTTGGAGGTGCCAAGAACAGTAGATCTTTGGGAGAGTAGACCAGTGCCTTATCCATTGGGCAATGGAGTCAAAACTCAAGCTGAAAAGCATGACTGAAAACTGACGACTTGACGACACAAACTGACTCTCACTCAACTAAAAACTGACTCGATACTTAAACACAACCGACAAACTGGAAATGATGCTCAAGGTTGAGCTTATTCATCAAAACCTACTCTAACAGTTTCATTCATCACCTGATCAAGTGAAATGAAACAACCAATGCAACCAAGTAAGTATTATGTCTGCTGTTTGAATTCTCCGCAAGTGCTCGCTTATGAACAACAAGAGAGAACTACTAAAAGGCAACTCCCATGACAACTTGGAAACAGATCCGTTGAATGCTATGGATTCTCTATCCGCCTCCAAAAACACTGCATAAGGATCTTGAAATTCATGGACACTGGGACTTAGCTCATCTAATGGATTACCTCTCTTCTCTTCATACCATGAATGCAAACTTTGATCTGAGCTTTGTAACGAGACTCCTGCTGAAAATGACAAAGAAACCAGCTGCCGGATCAAGTTTATATCAGCACACGTTTCAAGTTCACATGTAGTTAATGGAGAAGGACTTTGACTGCAGACATCATCCAACACATCAGCAATAGGATCATCAAAAATTTGAGAAGACTGTTGCGATGTATCCATTAAAACTGTATGACATCCTACTAGCTGTTCATCTTTTTCTTTAGAGATATTACGAAGATTCTGCCTTATAAAGTGAAATGCTTCGAAACAAAAGGGTACACAATCCTCTTGCATCATTAGATCATGTATTTCGGCTGCCACACCTTCATCTGTAATCTGACCTTCATCTTCAACATGAAAACTGAGAGATTGTTGATTTTCTATAGGCTGCCCATTCGAAGATTTACTGTGCATTTTACCCTTCAAAAACTGAAATGATTCAAAACAAAATGGTATGGAATCATCTTGCATCATTTGAGCATATGTTCCAGCTTCCAAGACTTTATTTGCAACTTGAAAATCAAAGGCATTCGGGGGCTGCAAATCTGGATATGAAAAGTCTTGAACAAAGTTTACATTTCCCTCAAGATGGTCCAAATCAAGACTTGTTGACAGCTAATTTCTGATTGCATGGAAGTTGTCTCTGATGAACTGACATGAATCAAAACAAAAAGGCAAAGATCCTTTGCTTACTTCAAAATTTGTTGTGCTTTCCTCGTCATTGTCATAGCTGATATGCATCGGCTGAACATTGTATTCGAGCTACTGAAAATGAACTTCCTCCTCCCACAAACTAGCTGCTGGTTTGTCTGCAATAGTAGCTTCTGTTTGGAGAACATAATCATCATCATACTGATCAAACTGAGGCAAATCATCAGTATAAAACACATCATCAAGCATACATGTCATATCAACAGATCTGTCTTCTCCAAGATGATCTATAAGACAATCATTATCAGATCTATAACAATTGGGGTAAGAAAGAATATGTTTTGGATCAGCAACTTGTTCTTCTGCAATCAGTGAGCCATGGGCTTGAACATTATTCTCATTCCTTGTGGTGATCCTCTGCATCATCTCTTCCACTACACTTACCAAAATGTCAATCTTTACCTCTAGATATGTCGATTTCTCTGGATCTATGTTTTTCATTTCTTCTTTTTCCAACCTTGCCCTTCAGATCAGCAAGTCAGCCTCTACATTTATTGCACTGTTCTGCATCTCTTCAAGTGTTGCAACATTCCTTTCTCTCAGCTGAAACTCCATTTCCGGATCAAAGGCACCCGGATAGTGCAAGAGAGCAGATCTAGGAGGAGGTCTTATATCAATTGGGATCGAATAATAAACTTGGTTAAATCTGGCAGAAAATTGTTGTATTGTCTCCCCTGGCAATCTTTTCAGCTGGTTATACTCTTCTAAAATAAGGAAAAGGTTCTGTCCGATCATCCACCTGTCGAGAAAAACTTTGACGAACTGCTGGAAATCTGAGATGCTCGCATCAGGCAGGGTTTTGAACCAACTCTTGACTTTGCCTTGCAAAGAAAGAGCAAAAAGCCTTATACTGACATCTTCGCTATCAACTTCAAAAAGGTCTAGAAAAGACTCAAAATTCTGCACATGTTGCTCAGCGTTGACATTCTTACTTTCACCATCAAACCTTGGCAAGTATAGATAATAATTTGCAGGGAAAGCATGGAGTACAGAAGGTAAAACAAGAGGCTTGTATCGATCTGGAATTTTACAAGGTATAGGGGTATGTACAGAAGGTATAGAATCAGTCTTGGTCTCTTGGGGCTCATCAATTTGAAGATGGTCATCACAAGATTCAAAAGAAGGGTCTTGATCAAGCTCAAAGGTATGCAAATCTTTGGTATTCACAATCTTCAAAGGGAAAGAATCAACTGCAGGCCGAGGATCTCTTCTCAATACTTTGCAAAGCATTCTTGACATTCTCGAGAAAAGAGAAGAAATAATTTATAACAAAGAACAAAATGTCTTGGATGAAATTCCAACTTGAATATCTGATTTGTCCATATTGTCCTTTCATGTTTCTGCTGGTCAGGATCATCCTCCAGTGGAGTCTTTAGATCTGATCTCAAAACTAATTTAGAGTTGCCAGGTGAATGATTTCAGCCTTGCCAGTGTCTCATCGTTGTCCACCATCAACCATCAGATCTACCTTGATACATGTACTGGGGCAATTAACAAGTGAGATGTCACGTTTACAAGCTAGACCGGAGATTGACTGAAGCAGCGTTTATCTACTTCCGCTAATGCAAAGAAAAAGCGTTTCGAAGGCTACCTGGCATAACTTCAGGCTCCGTCTGTAGCTATAAAACAAATGACATCAACAAGCAAACCATTTTCTTCCCCAGTGGAGTCGCCACTATGTTAGAGCCTAGATTTGTCTCAGGCTGAAAAGACAAGGTTCTAGGTCCACATCAAACCACGCTCAGCCTCGTAGCTAGCCCTACGAGGACAGGAGAGGGCTCTCTCTAGGTCGATCTCGGCAAAAGACAAGCGATGGGGCTCAAGATGACTGAAATAAAAGCTAATTTTAGGCTAGGTATGAAGTACAAGGGTTTGTTGTGAGTTTTTGGGGGTTTTGTGTTGGAAACAGGGAAAGGCAAATTGGGCTCGGGGATGAGGCACAGTTTCTGCAGAGTTCTAATTGGGGAAAGGAAGGCAATCGTTTTGATGCTTTAAAGCAAGTGAGATGGATAGATCAGATTGATAAGGAGCTAAGGAGAGCAAGAAAGTCTCAAGAATTCTCCTTAAACAGATGAAAACATGGAAATTTAAACAAATTCAAAGGCAGAGCATAACAGTTAATGGATTCCACCTTAATCACTCATTTGTTCAAATTCAGAAGAAAAGAGAGGAAAATGATACACATAACACTAATGAAATTACAATTACTCAGAGAAGCACACCATCAAAACATAAAGCCACATGGATCCCAAACAGTGCTGCAAAACCCTGGTCTTTCCTTAGCGAAAAATGCAGAGATAGAATGTAGAATGATATGCCAAAGCAATCCCAAGTGTCCAACCCTGAAAATGACTTAGAAATTACATGATATAGACTAGCCCAACCCATTCCCTTGCCTCTAGGGGTCGAGCTCATCATTCTAGGAGCTGTTTCAACCAATTCTAAACAAAGCACTAAAATCTAGGTAATCAAAACAACTTGCCTCTATAAGGTAGGAAACTGATTCATTCATTAAATTTTCACTTTTTAGTGAATGAATCCTCTAGAACAAGTAAATAAGTGCCAAAATTACATCATGTTTATCCAATTACATCAAGTTAGATCAAAAATTACATCACAAAGCAAAACTAGTCAAACTGGTCGAATTTCTGAGCTGGAAGGTGAAAAATTGAGCAAAAATCCTCTGTGCGCCGTGCCAATTTCTCTGTGTGTCGCACAAATTTGAGGCTGAGTTTGAGGCACTTCCCAAAGTCCAAATTGAGCCCAAGTGTGCTTGTTGGAAAGCCCTGCTGGTCTACTCTCCAACCCAAGTGGAATTTCTGGATTTGGTGCCCCTTTCCCCCTCCAAAACTTCCATCTCCCAAGACTACTTCCTATGTGTCAAAATAGGGGCAGAGAGGTCATTTTTTGAGTGTTTTTGATCTCCTGAGAACTCAAAACTTGCCCAAACTTCTTGTCCATGCACCAGTAGTCATGATTTTTCATGAAAAATCAAAAAATATAAACTTTTTGCAATTTGGAGCTCCCTAGCAAAAGCGTGCGCCACGTGGCACGGCGCATAGGGAGAAAAACCTTGCTTTTTGTGCCAAAATTTGTCAAAATGCCAAAAATGCCTTAAATTTCTTGAAATTTGGGCTGGAGCTTCTTCATTAAGTGTCATGCTGGGCTAAAGAAATATCTGAAGACGATCAAGCTCCCTTTGCCTCTTTTGCTTCCTTATTACCTTCTTTAGTTTTGCCTTTAAATTCCTGATTCGTGCCTTGCAAACATGATTTCGTGCCCAATAATGGTTTTTCATGTTCTTGAGCATGTACTTGTCCTTGTTTTCTTTCGCCAACAGCTTCTCTAAGTGGATGTTGATCCTTTCGAGCCAAATCTCTCGATCAGCCTCTATCTCCTGCTGAATGGATGTCCTCTCATTTAGGCTTCGTTGCGCAGCCTGCTAGTCTTCACGGATGTTTTGCCACCTCTATGAGGCCTCCCGGGTGCATGCACCTCTGTTGGCGAATCACTGTGTGTCTCTTCTTCATGATCATATGACGGATCAGATGTCATATCTGTTGGTGGACAAATAGGTTTTGATATGTCACACTGTCTTGTAATGCCTTTGATGATGTGCTTGACCTTTGTCACCAAGAGAAAACAATGACATGAGGGACAGTAAGGGGAGGGAAAAATAATGAGGGATTAGGGACTATTGGGACAAATTTTATTAGGGAAATGTAGGAGGGTTTGAGGGGTTTTATGTGTTGGATAGGGTTTAGGGTTTCACCTTTGAAAGTTTTGGGAAAGGGAATTCAGGATAGGGGTTTAGTAACTTTAGGGGATGGGGAACAATGGAGTCAAGGAACAAAGGGAATTAAGGACAAGAGAAATAATGGAAAAGAGTAACCTTGGTGGAAAACAAGTTTTGAAACCCTAGGCAGCAGTTTACATGTGAGGAATTCAAAATGATAGGGTTTGAATTTTTGTTTCAATCTTTAGCATCCATCAACCACCATACCCTAGCACAAACTTGGATGAAACACAAAAATGGAGGCTCTACCTACTTATGGAATGAAGAATTTGCAATTTGGAGGAAGATTTCAATGAATTTCAGGCCTTTTAGCCCAATGCGCCGTGCCTTCCCAGTGCGTCGCGTCAGTGTAAATTTACACTGGAGAATTTCTCCCAGTGCGCCGCGCCTCCCCAGTGCGCCGCGCCTTTTTGTAGGAGCCTTTTGGAGGCCTTACCGGTGTCAAAATTGGGTGTAGGATAGCTCGTTGGAAAGGTATTTGAGTCTAATTTCCAACCCAATCAGAATTTTTCAATTTGGAGTTCATTTTCCCTATCAAAAATCAAATCTCCCAAGACTGGTCAAAATGTGCCAAATGAGGCTGCCTCAAGGAAGAGTGTTGTTGCAGTCAACTTTTGAATGCCTTCCTCAACTCCAAATTGGGCTCATGATAGCTCGTTGAAAATATGTTTGTGTCTAGTTATCATTTGACTCATTAGGAAAGTCATTTGGCCAACCAAGCTAGGAGAAAACTTGATTTTCCCAAGGTCACTTCAGAGGTGCATCAATTCTCCCAAGGCAACTGTATTGTTGACATTTCTCTAAAACCATGACACCTGTGTAAAAAGTGAAGGAGGTTTTTCCTCCTTGGCCTGTTTTGGACAAAAACTCTCTCAATTTTCCCAAATTCATCTTCTATTGCTTAGAAGCATCATTTGAGTAAAACCTACCCTGATGTGTGGAACAAGGGATTTGTCGAAATGAAGCGAAACGAAGGGGATAAGGGGCTCCTAAATTCTTGAGAAAATTTTTGGAAGTAGCGAGGGATGTTAGGAAGTAGGGGAAAGTGGAATTTCTGAAATTGAGTGAGGGGAAAGGGTCCAAAATGGCAAAACACAGGCCTAGCCTTGAAAATAAGGTTTGTAGCAAGAAACTAGGGTTTGTGCGAAAATGAGGAATTTGGGGGATCTCAGTGATGGGAAGTGTTTAATAAGGTACATTAAGGATAGGGGAAGGTGTATGAACATCAGGATACAAGTTGTGCTAATGATTTGACCATCCAAGGGAAATTAGCTTCAAAACCCTAGGAGAGGGAAATGAACCTTGCCTAGGCGCAACTGAAGCAGGAACAAGGTATAAAATGACCTAGTGGAGCTTGACATGATGATGACAACCCTCTGAATGATGGTAGACTCAGCTGAATAGTGACATAGACCGACATTTGGACAACTTTGAAAGGAGTGAAAGCAAACCCTATACCTAATACCTAGTGACCAAATTTTACTTGCAAACTCATTGAAATGACAAAATTTGACATTGACACCTTAAAATCACTTTTTAAGAGCATATTTGATCACTGGAGGAAGGCTGGAAAGACTGACACTAACGCCTTCCACCAAAAACCAAATGACTAGAGAGGAAGAGATTGCAAGAGGTGTGAGTGTGTTTTTAAAATGACTTGCAAACCTCTTTTATTTATGGTGAAACGTTGAGGACAAGTGGGGGTAGTTTTGATGCTGGCCAATCTTGACGAATTGTCACATAACACAAATAAATTCATATCTCTATGAATACATGTCAGAGTCAGATGATCTTTAAAACAATCTTACACCACTTGACGAGAGGAATCCAAGAAAAATATCAACTACCATAAATAAGTAGACCCACATGGATTTTGGCCCTAGTTTCCAATTTTAACATATATACACTGAGTATGATGTTCTAATCAAGAATGGGACATGAAAGTTGGTAGACCCTCCATTTATAACCAAACCAACTGAAATTTGCTCAAAAAGAACAATTACAAATCAACCAGCTCAGTTGACAATCATAAGGAGATGCTTGTGGTAGAAGGATATGCAAATAAAGAAGGAATATATTGTGAGAGTGCTTTTCACCCCACAAGAAAATGGACTACCATTTGTGCTTTGTTGGATTTGGAAACATATAAGAAGTAGAGGATTCATCATATGGATGTGAAGACAACATTCATAAATGGAGATTTGAAAGACCATGTCTACATGTCTTAACCAAAAGGATTTTCCATTAGGGTATTTTTTAAGGATTTACTATTTTTACTATATATAGTATTGTAGGAAAGTATTCTGGTTTGAAAATTCATATGTATAGAATGTAGGCGAATATCTGATAAAAAACATGAAATTTACTATTAAAATACATAATTTTTTTGTGAATATAATCCATTTAATCATATATATGTAAAAAATTGGCGAATATTTTTTTTCACAAAATGTCCAAAAAATAGGCCATTTGTGAAATTTCGCCCCTAAAATTTTCCATGTTTTCCATGAAGGGTCAATAACATAAGATATTAAAGCTCATCAAGTCTTTGTATAGACTAAAGCAAGCACATTACACATGGTATGAATAGCTAAGTAGGCATATTATAAAGGTCAAATTAAAGAATTTTACTCTTTATGGTGCAACATTGTTTGTCAAAAACGTTAACAACAATATTGTATATCTTGTGATGTATGCAAATGATTTTGGGGAATAATGAAGCATATGTTGTGTCTATAAAAACGTATTTGAAAAGGGGTATTGAGATGAGACATGGAACATTTTCACTAATATTTGACTACTGAAATAACTTGATATCAAAGATATATATTTATCTTCCAAAAAAATATATAATAGAGAATTGAATATGTTTGGCGTAGTTGATTATAAATAAATACTTTAATAATAAAATAAGTATTCCTATGTTTTATAGATATTACAAAATAATTTAATAATAAAATAATTATTCCTATGTTTTATAGATATATGTAATATCCCTCATGTATTCTCCTCATTCCTAGTAAAAATTCACAAAAAGGGCATATTTTATTTTCTTTTACCATAACAATACATACACTATAATGACGTAATATACTTTTTCTTAAAAATAGAGGAACAATAATACTCTTATAGTTATCTGCGATTCAAAACACTATGATAATTTTCTTTGCCATAAAGTTTCCACCAGAGTTGTTATCTAATTCAAATTAAGCATATTCTTATGTTAGAATTTTTTTTGAAAATCTTTTTATATATTTTTTCTTCTGCAATACTTGCAGTATATGTCTATTCTCTCTTTCCTTTTTCTTGCTTAAAATAATGGTCCTATTGACCTTGCAAAAAATATAAACTTTAAGAGAGACTTACTCTAAGGTTATATTTACTTATGGTTATATTTATTTCTAAGGTTTGAATAACTTAGGCACACCATGATATTATTGCGGGCTCACCAAAGATTTCATCGACCCACCACACGGTCCTCCGCAAATGTAAAGGACCTATGTATATATAAGGGTCTCCCTACCAAACATTTCCTTACTCCTAATTGCTAGTGGAAGGTGGCCACTGATGTGCGTATCAGGTAAAAAATAATTGATACAAACCCTAGATTTGCCCATTTTCAACCCTAGCTCAATTTCGTTCCTTAATTGCAATTTCTAATAATTGTCACTCTGTGTATTCAGGAGGAGGGGTTGTGAAGCTCTCCCCCCCTCCCTTAAAAGGTAAATATCAATTTAACACCTTCTTTCCCTTCTTATTTTCTTTTAATAAAATTTATTGTGGATGCTTTCCAGGAATTTTAATTACTTTTCCTCGTGTCTCGTAGGTTCGTTGCTCAATTTTGAGTATTTTTGGTGTGGTGGTCTCTTTCCTTGGATTTTCTATGATTCTTCCTCATGGCTTCATAGTTTTCCGAGTTCTTATATAATAATTATTACTCAGCCAGGGTATTCAACCTCGGTGGCCAAGACCCTTCCAAGGTTCTTCTGGATGGTTAGGGTATGAACGGGAAAAGATGAAGTACCCCACCGAGTTCTCTATTTTTCTTTAGTCTTCCATGTCTAATGTATAATTTTGGTTCAACCCCAGGCAGCGACAATATTTTTCTTTAGTCTTCCATGTATAATGTTGGTTCAGCCCCGGGCAGCTACAATATTTTTCTTTAGTCTTCCATGTATAATGTTGGTTCAACCCCGGGCAGCTAGTTATTTTTCTAAATACTTAGGGTTTTTTCAGCTTTCCATTCAAGAATTTGGTACAAATTTTCGTGTAATTTTAATTAATCTTGTGCTTGGCCTTAATTACCTAGCCGCATCTGTATAAAATTATTATTTCTCTTTGGAAGCATATACATAAAGATTGTTTTTTAAAATGACACACTGGTTGCAATTAATGAAACCCTCATTGTACTCTTTTCTTAAGTTTTCCTTGGTTCATATATATATCACAATTATTGTAGTGGATGGTTGTTGTCTATGGAGACTTTGTCAAATGCTTTATTTGATGAACTCTATGTGTTTTCTTTTCTCGGTTAGATTTTATAGATTATTTAATTAAATATTTTATGTCAAAAGAAGAACATACTTATAATGCATAAAATAGTTTTGTTATTTTCCTCACATATTCAGTCATATTTTCTAAAGTAGAAAAATATATTGTTTTTTTTTTTATCTATTACTTTAGATGTTCTTTTTCTCTATATATATATGGGTCGCATTTACACTTATGCCATATTTCCTTTATAGAATATTTAGACTAGAATTCTTGGTGGAACCTATCATGGGATTTGCCAATGTTTTTCTGTGTTCTAAGTTTTTTTCAAAGTTCAAGATTGTTTCCATCTCACTAGGTAGATAGAACCCTTGTTTACTGAAATCCCGAGAAAACTAACCTGGGATCACTCTTTTAGACTTACCACTAGGTATGCATGTGTGTGTGTGCGCGCATATATATATATATATATATATATATATATATATATATATAGAGAGAGAGAGAGAGAGAGAGAGAGAGAGAGAGAGAGAGAGAGATAAACATTATTACATGGTCCTTTATTGTTATTACTATTCTTACCTCCTAAGATGGAAACCAAACCACACTAACAAGGTCAATTGGGTAACTCCTACCTACACTCACTTTTCTTTCCTTCCTAACCCAAATTTTATTCTCATAAATTTCCATTATAGGCTTTTACCTTTCTTGTCTATTGAAAACTTCTCACAAAAGTAGTAAATTGCCTTGTAGTTGAAATCTTGTCTAACCCGATTACGAGTTAGAAATAAGCATGCATCAATACTAACACATAGAAACTTGTAAGTTGATATAGTCATAACATTATAATTAGATATTCATGCATAGATTCAAATTTCTTGACTTACTTTCTTAATATAAATATTCTCTTTTCTTTTCATTTCGAAACTTTTCAAACATATCCAATCAACTGTAAATTGAAAGTAGCTGAGCGCTTATATAAATTTCTTCCTAGGAATGTAATAAAGCATTTCACAATTCTCCGAACCGTAAGCTGTCTTTTAGTGTTGGCTACGTCTGCGATTTATTCCTCTATGTAAGAGAAACATTCAAGGAACTTTCGCAAAACTTTCCTCCTGAACCATTATGGCAATGTCCCACTAACATTTATGGGTTCTAATTAGTCTTTCTCTCCCACTACTTATACTTTAGAAGTAACTATCTTTCTCTCCCACAATACTCCTACTTAGATTCCACCTCATCACATTTATATCTAGTCAGGAATTCTTCTAGTGGCATGTCTTTGCCAAACTCTAGTAAATAATGGAAAAGCGAGGATTTTTTCTTCTTTTTTTCCTACCGCCTTCTTGGGCATAACACATTCTAGATGTTTTCGTAAAAGCTAATAGTTAAGACTCACATGATAGCCTTTAACTCATTTTTAAGAATGCTAAAACACCCAAAATAATTTATTTTTCCAATAATTAAACTAAATATTTACATCAAGATGTTATATCCTTAGTCTTTTTATCATTTCAGCCCACAATTAAATGAAAAAGTCATAAATAACTATCCAAGGGTATTACATCTCCCTTACCATTAAAAGGGACACCATCCTCGGTGTTGCAAATTCCATTCTTCTTTGGAATAACATAGGAAAATATTTCATCATCTCTTCTTCCATTTTCCAGGTGGCCTCCTCAAGCCCAAAGTGCTTACATTGCACTCTAACCTGAGAAATGGTTATATTCTAAAGAGTAGTTTCCCTCCGATATAGAATTTGTAAAGGCTCAACCTAGAACTCTCCTTCTGGTTCGACCTATACAACATTCCAATTAATTATATGAGTAGGGTTAGGTATATATTTATTTAAAAGAGACACATGAAATAAATTATGAATTCTAACACGAGATGGTAGTGCCAGCTAGTAGGCCACTAGCCCTACCTTGGCCAATATCTCGGATGGTCCACAAAATTGAGGAGATAATTTAGAATAGCTTCACAATTTCAAAGAACTTTTCTTTGGTCGTACTTTCAAATAAACATGTTCCCCCACTTGAAACTCCTTAAGTGTTCTTTTCAAATTAGCATAGATTTTTTGTCTATCTTGTGCCTCTTTCAAATTTTGTTTGATATTTCTGAGTATTGTTGCATTTCCTGTATTAGGTCGAGTCCTAACACCAACATATCCTCAAGCCGAGACCAACTTAGAGGAATATGAAACTTTCTCCCATACATGGCCTCGATGGGACTCATTTTGAGTGACACCTGATAACTGTTGTTATAAGAGAACTCTATCAAATGTAGATAGTCTGCCCATTTTGTAGGTTGATTCATTATGTACATGCATGGCATGTCCTTGAGAACCTGATTAACTCATTTTGTCTACACAACAGTCTATGGATGGTATGCAGTGTTAAAGTTTAACTGCGTAGCCATCCCAGTAGATAGTGACCTCCAAAAATTGAGGTGAAATTCATATCTCTTTCTAATATAATTGTTTTAGGTATACCATTAATCCTGTAAATTTCCTCCATGAATATTTGAGCCACCCATATAGCTCTATATGTATATTGTACGAGAATAAAATGGGTGACCTTCTGATCTAAAATTGATAAAAAGGTATTATAGAGTTATGTGTAGAGTTGTCTATATTACTTAGTGCAATGGATCGAAAAAATTGTGAATAATACGGACAATTAAATAATCAGAAAACACAATAATAACACATCAACACAGCTAAAATGATAAAGGAGTTCACCAAACTTCTTGGCTATGTCTCCTGGTCCTATCTTCCAGTGCTAACCTCTATATTATGTCTTCAAAATGGTTGTTACAGGTGTGAGCTCTAAAACAAAGTCTCAAACACAGAAATGGATCTCACCACTGAGTTCCGCTCGAATCCTCGAGTCAAAATGAGTATAAACATCACTGTACGGGTCACTCTGACCTCTAGACCCCCTGGAATGGTTCACAATACACTCTCCCCCGTCAACTTTCTGTATTACAATGTTTTTATAACACTATTTAGTTACAATTTCCATTAAACATGAAAACAATACGTTTATAATAGAAACAGGCTTAAAACAAAAGGACTAACAGGTGCGGGTGGACCCCGATCGTCCGGCCTTTCCCTGATGCTGATCTCGAGAACAACTCATCTGATGGCTGTCGCGTCCCTCTCCTCAACTGATCTGGACAACCTACACCATTGATTTGCTCTAAACAATCTGACAGTTGTCGCACGGTCTTGCGCTCCAACTAGCACGTTCACTATTTCTCCAAAGGTACGCAATAAAGTGGTTTTCGGGAGGCTACATGTCACTCGTTGAGTGGAATCGCATGCTCCCAGTCTAAAACCGCTTCCTGCCTTGAGGGCACGCGATAAACCATTTATCGCCCTCCTGCCGGAACTCAAAGAGTTTAGCTCTTTTTGTATAAATATATCGCATCCATTTTTCCAGATAACATGCTTGCATGTTTCGATGCGATATTCGTCGATCTCCTTTGATCAGACAATCGTTGTTCTTTACCGCTGCTCCTCATTGCCTAAGGTCTGAACCAATTGTAGACTACCACATCATCTATTGTGTTGACATCATCAAGTACCTGCGACTCTTTCCTAGGTTGCCACATGTCCTGCTGACATAGGCTTTGACCTTTTGACTTGAATCTTTAATTGGCTCCCATTTCCTTATCCAAAATCGGATTTGCATGCGGTTTGCACCATTAGTTTTGTTTCAACGAGCTCTTCAACCTTGTTCCACTTTCACCTGTATTTGAAGACTTTAGATTTAGAGGCCATGCTGGATCCATTTTGGATCACTCCTCCCCACTGGAAGCTTTTGGTCCACCAAAAGTTGGTTTTTAGCTATCGAGTAAGTGAGGATAAAGTTCCTTCACTTGTCCAATTTCTATCCATTGTGCTTTACTTGGATTTGTACCTTTGAGTCCAACTCTCAGGTACTCAACATCCCCTCGTCGCGAAGTTCTTATCCTCCTATCAAGAACTGTGTCTTTTATCACTCAGATTTTCCTTGAAGTTGTTGGGAAGAGGAAAGGGGTCCGGGGTAACCACAAACCAACTTTTAGGTACAGAATCTAGCTAATTTGTACCCAGAGAGGGCTCTCTCTTTAAGTTTTTCTTTGTTTTGAAAGATATTAGGCTAGTTATGAAGTTTAGGATTTTTGATTGAGTTTGGGTGGTGAGATTCAATAACAGAGGGGTAGGACTGAGTAGTTTAGGCCATTGGGCTAATAGAGTCAAATAAGATGGCTTAACTGGATTTGGTTTCTTAACAAAGGATGGTTTCAAAGGGCAAGATGGTCAAATAGGGAACAAATAAAGACTTCGGATAGATGGAATGGACTCAAATTGGGTGAAGAGAAGTTAAGAATCCTTCAACCTATTTGAAAAAGGAACTTGAATGATTACTAATAAAGAGAAGTTGAGTATTCTTTACTAAATAATCAAAATGAATAAACTATAAAACAAGAGCAATTAAGATTTCACTGTTTATGCTAGTTCAGAAGAAAACATTGAGAATAATAACGATTGAAAACAGAGTGCAATCAAGCATTTTCCGAATTACTCTTTTTCGTTTATCATTCAGATATGAAACATAGATGATATAATAAACAAGGAAAACTTTAAAACATAAGGTATAGAGAACTTATTGATCCGGTGTTTGACTCAAGAAATCTGTGAAAAGTCCTTTGCATCAATTCTTTATCCAGCAAGCCATACAAAATTTGGTCCAACAACACTTTATTCCAAAATAGTCAGTGTTACAGCAATGTCTAAGAATCCACCCTCAATACTCCAATTGAGGGGGTATTTATACAAAAAAATTTACAATGAAATATCTCATAACAAAGTGAGATATAAACTGGGGTGACTAATGATATCCTTCAAGAAAATAGGGCTAGAAGACCTCGTAGATGACAAATAAGGCAACCGAATGGTTTGTTGTCCCTATTTTCGAGAATGTTCTGGAGTTAAGCCATATGATTTGGCCTCTTGCTGTCCTTGGTGTAATTATGTGCTGGCTGCTTTTTTTTTACCTTCCTACTAATACACTTTACCTGCATCTGATACTCTTTATCTGTTGATCTCTTTTCATCTTCTTTACCTTCATTGACTGTAGTAAAAATCAAAATTTGCCTTTTACCTAGAATAGATTACAAAATTTCAAGCATTTCTTCCCACCATTTTGGCTTTGGTATTCTGGTTTTCTGAAGCTTTCTAAGGGTTTCATCTGTTTCTGTATACCTAAAAAATGTAGGCTGAATTGGCAACAAGTGTTTTAGTTCATGCTCGACATAGAATAAGTTCTTTAGGTTGTCATAGAGCACTCTGCCTGTAGGCAATGATTTTATCCCTGATGCACTTGTTGATGAACCTGCTTGGTTGCCTGCATACTTATTCAATTTCTCCACATAATCTTTATGCCTCATTAATCTGTCATTAATCACTAAAGGATTGGGTAGCCCTTTACCTTGCAAAATATTAAACTTCTCCATAAAAGCATTAATCTCTGCCTGAATGTCATGACATCTTCTTTCTAAATTCTGCACCAAAGTTTTCTTGGTTAATACCCTTTTGATTTCCAAAATGGTTTCTATCATGTCATTAATGCCTAACTCTTCCAGCTGTTCTTTATTTCTAGTATTCAAAAAATGTATGAGCTTGTTTGCTTCCTCAGGCATTTTTCCTAACTCTGCTCTTGTCCTTTGGACTTCTTCTTGGGCTACCTTCACAAGATCAATCTGTTCAAAAATCACTTGGATGGATGGCCAAACATCATTTATGGATTGAGTGATGTTGGCCCAAAGAATTCTTTTGATTTCTATTAGAGGCTTTTCAAATGTAAGATATTTCTCCAATGATTTCACTTTGTTTTCTAACACTTTAATCTCTCTTTTCTTTTCTGCGACATTTATCTTTGAGAGATCATAGCTTCATTCCATTTTGGCATATTGCTCCTTTACCTTATTTAGTTCTAAAACTTGTAGTTTCAAGTCTTCCATTGATTTTATTAGCTCTTCTGTGCTCAAATTAACACTACTTCCCTGTGCTACTCCTGTTGTTCCTAAGGTTGTTGTACTTGTAACTGCCTCTGCTGTGACTGGTGGAATACTTGGTGCCAATGTTGCTCCAAGAGTTGATGGGACTACTGTTGATGCTACTGGTATTACATTGGGAGGCTGGGAGGTTGACTCTCCCTGCTTGTCCTTCAATGCCTTTTCAAGTTCTTGTTCATTATCATTTAGTCGTTCATTGAGGTTTAAAGTAAATCCATCAGCTCTTCTTCAGATTTTTGCTTTATAACCTCATCAGTCTGTAGATGTCTTGAAGGTGGCAGTTTTAGTTGCTTCCTTAGGGCAGCAATATCTTCATCTTTCTTTTTGATCAAGGCTTCTGTAGCCTTTGCATCTTTGGGATCATGGCCCAATCCAATAATTATTTCTTCTAAGGTTTTTATTCTATTATCTTTGGCTTGAGAGGAGGCCTTTTCCAAGTGTAGTTGAGCAGTAGTGTTGTCCAAAGAATTCTGTAACATGTGGGCCATCATTTCCTTATTAGTCAAGGTTGAGTAAATCATTTCTCCCGTTTGCTTATGCAACTCAATTTGATCCAAAGGATGAATATCCTTTGCCATGACTTCAAAATTTGTTCTGAGATAATCTGTTGCTGATCTAGGCTGCTGCACCTTGGGCTTGAAATAGCTCATTATCATCTTGCCTTCTTTGATGTCATAGGCTGACATCAATCTCTGTTGATTTGTAGGAGCCATCTTCAAATATTGGTTATAAACCTGCAGCCTCAATGGATCATTCTTGGCTTTTATTTCTGTGAATGTTTTCTTGATATCTGAGGCATCAGTCCCTGGTGGCTTGAAAGAAGATATCTCTACACTTTTCTGCCTTTCTAGCTCCTGCCTTTGAGAGCTAGTGGATGTTCCTTCTGCTGGGAAAGTTTGCTGGCTTTCCACTCTTTCTTCCCTCTGACTATCTATATTTTCTTCAGCAAATTCCTCCTCTGAAAGGGGATTTAATCTCTGTCTCTTTGTTCCAGGCTGTCCTGATGGTTCACTGGCAGGGGTAGTTTTTTCCCTATCTCTCTTTTTGTTTCTTTCCTCATTTAAAGGAGTTTGCAGAACTGGAGGCTCTCCTATATTGATCTGAGTGGGAGGAGTCTGTATTTGAGCCTGTTCTCTGGAAGTTTCAGGCTGCTTGGACATTGTAGGCTATTCAGTGTGTTGAAAGCTGGTCTCTAATTCCTTGCCCTTGGATGACCCTATAGCTGGTGTACTTGTTTCCTGTGAAGGTTGCTGAGAGGTTCCAGCACTGGAGGCACCAACTCTTGATCTTTGAGATAACATAAATGGTACCTGCCCAAAAGAATCCAAGTCAAGTGTTTTCTTAAGATCTCTCATAACTTTCTCAAAATTGACCTGTTCACTATCATGTTCTACTAGGGTTCCTTCTCTCCATTCATCCATATTTGCATATTGTTCAATTTCTGGAATCCTATGGTGAATATATGGGGACAACCTGTTCTTCATTCTTCTATCACATATAAAACTATTAGGATCATATGGTTTCCACCCAAAACTCTTTTGTAACTTAAGATGCTCTTCTAAAAAAATTTCTGCTTCTTTCCATGCTTCCCTAGTGTTGCAGACAAAAGGGCCTAGCTGGTTCTTGATTCTAAGTTGAGCTTTCTTCTTGGCATTAAAAAAATGGACTAAGTCTGCATTTATCATTTGCCTGAAATATTCCAATGCAAAGAGTCTCATTGGAACATACTTTGGTAGCTTAAAAGGGCAGAGTTCACACCCATAAATCCTGATTTCTGTGTGATTCTTATATAGGTACCAGTCACCTATCCTATACTGCTTGGAGAGCTAGAGGATTTTCTTCATATCACCATTTATCCTAGGAGGGGAAACTCTTGTCAATAAAGTGGTTGCTGGATGGACAAATAGGTCAATGAACTCATTGTAGGTGTAAGGGGTCTCAATGGAATTACAAAAGATGGGACTCCAAAAGATGACTGACCTTGGATTACCTCTAGTGTCAAGTTTCTTAACAGGGATAGGGAAGCTATCTGACTGATAATACAATAGAAGATGATAGATGAAAGTAGTGTATTTGAAGACTCCTTCATTGTCCAGTCTTAGGAATTGGTCATGAATTTTGTTGGCAATATAGGTAGAATAATCATATTTAATAGCAGGGGGCTGTCCAGGAGTAAAAATTGACAACAACACTAAGGTTACCTCATCAACATACTCTCCGGAGTTGAATCCCATGATTGAGGATATCATATCAACAATAAGTTTCCCTATATCTGTAAAGAAAACTTGCAAATAAGGAGGTGGGCCTCTAGGCTGATGGTTAGGGTCCATGAACATCTAACAGATGCGAGCCAGTTCTGATTGAGACAATTGGGGATCTTTTTCAAGTAAGTATCCCATATAAAGTGGATTGAGAGGGTGACTGGAGTGGAATTGCAGCGTTTCATTGATGGACTGAGCAGTTATGGGAAAAAGCACTATTTGACTTGAGGACATGACTGCTCTTTGATTAGGGTCATAATTCGCACAATAGTGATGAATGATATCTAGGAAAACATGGACTGAAGGGAGGAAATACATGGGAAGGTTGGATTCCCATAGTCCTAAGATGTCAGAGCCATTCAGATAACTATCTCTGGCCTGGCAAAAGATCTTAAGGTGGTTTTCATTATCGGATAAGTCTTTTATCTGAAAATCTTTATTGGCTAGAGGAAAATAATCTAAATCTTTGTGAGGAGCATTCATGGGTACGACATTCGGAGCTATAGGGGTTTCCATCTTTGGTTCTTGTGGATTCAGAAATGGAATTTGGGTTTTTTGTGAAAAATAGTGAAAACAGTAGGTTTGGGAACCTATATAGTGAAACAAAGACTGAATTTATAGTAAAATTGGTCTTTTTCTATGGAATATTTAGTGTAAAACCAAAACTTGTAGGGTTTTCAGTGGAAACGGGTAAATACCTGTATTGGGGAAGTGAACAAAGCAATGGTAGGGTGGATAACAGGTTCCGGTTGACGTCGCTGCAAATTTTATGATTAGGTGGCAGTTGAAAAGCTTCAGCGGTTAACTAGGACGTCGCTTTGCATGGGGACATAGTTTTCCGTATAAAATATCGAAAATGACATTTCATTAGTTTTATTCGCAAAATCTAGGTTGGCGGGTTTTTTTGGATTATCGGGCGGGTGACATAAGCAGGGAAATGACGTTTATCGTTTATGGAGGGCGGTAAGTGATCGCACTACTTTTGGGATTGGGCAGTATTAGACTAGAGGATAGCGATTCCACTAGTCGCATGACGCGTGGCGGAGGTACGGGAGGGAAACCGCTTGGTGATCGCGCATTAACGCGTAGTCACCGGGGGGGCACGATATTGATACCGACCGTCGGATGATAAGGACGAGATCTGACGGTGGACGAGAGCGAGGTACGGCGGAATTTTAACTGCGGCAGGCCCGATTTAATTAATAGGTTAATAAATCATATCGGGGTGTTTGTGAATGGCGGGGAGGTTCCTAATTAACCAGGAGGGTTAATTAATCCCTTTTTGCGGAGTGGGGAGATTAGGTTATTAATGAATCTTAGATTAATCCATTAATCCCTTTTTCACTGTGTTTATCGTTATAATTAACTGGGGTGATGTATATAATAATTTGGGGATTTAATATATAATTAAATAATACAGAAAATGGTGGAACTTTATTCGGGAGTTATATAATATGTGTTAAAAGTTAATATGACATAAAATGAGAATAAGTGCTAAGTAAAACATTAGAGAGTATATTCTACTTAGGCTAAAGTGAAAAGGGGATTTATGTAATATTTGTAATTTTCCTAAATAAAATAGGATTTTACTTAGGAAAAGACTTATGAGAAATGAATGAATGATGATTTTTAAGTATTTTAGGCTTTTAAATTATTGGGCCGAGGGTCCGGTCCCTCCAAAAGTCAGAGAAATGCTCTGAGCCGCTTTAATTTTCAAAGACCTTAATACTTTAGGGGGAATTAGTGAAATCTTTAGGGAAAAATGTGAAGGGAAGTTAATTATCTGACCTTGTTTTGCTTGAACTGCATCAAGTGAAATATCTGCCTTGCTCTTGTGGTAAAAGTGAAAATTAACACATTTAGAAACATTATCCATCACCAATAGTTCTGCAACACCATCTACCTACCCTACCTACTTTAGCCTGACATTTTTTCTTCTTTATTAGAGTGCACTTGGATTGGCAAACCCTTATCACACTTTTCTTTTACATATAAAAATCTATCTAAGTCTAACCTTATTACATCCAAAGGCTCAGATTAAACTGTTGAGCTCCTTTTATTCACTCTACCTATCTACTTATCTGACAAGATTAAATAGTTTGGTCAGATTTTATTCTCTATTTCTAAAACATAAAATTGAAAATATGAACTAGCCAAGTTTAAACTATTTAACTGTTCACCAATTGTGGCATAAGTTACAAGTTGCACACAATTTGATTATTACATAAGAGTAAAAGCAGTGGCATTTAGACTTGCACACTTTCCTTGGTCTTTCTTTTTATTGGGGTTCATTTTATTTTACTTTTTTTACCATTTCATTCTTTTTACCATTTGATTTTTCTTTTAGGGTATACCCTCTTTGCATTTTCTATTTTTTTTATTTTTTTATTTTTTGACAATATGGAAAACCTTTGCAACAAGTAAAGGTATGAACATATTACATAGCCCATCAAGTCAATCATGAAATATGACACCTATTGGTATAGGATCTTAACACTAGCTCCACTTGGGGATGACTTTTCCTGGTGGAAAGTCAAGAACAGTAGGTCAGATTGCCTCTGAATGACTTTGACTGTGCTCTGAAATCTCCTTTTGCTTGTTGCTTTAATGTATGTATGACAGTGACATTTCTAAAGCTTGGGGCCTTCTCTTCGGGCTTCAACTCCAGCAAGTTACTATCCAATCCAAACTGTGACATTACCAAGGATATAGTATGTACATGTTAAAATCAGAATACATTAAAAAGTAGGATCATAGTAATGTTTCAGCATCCGACCATTAACTGGCCCTTCTTCTGTTTCAGTGCCATCCAAGTTTTCCAGATAGTAAGTATTGATCCCTTGTAAGGCATGGATAATAAAAGGTCTTTTCCAAAGGAAGTCAAACTTTCCATGTTTTCCCTTATCCTCTCTCCAGGAATCCCATCTTAAAACTTTGTCTCCAAGGTAGAAATCTTCTGCCTTGGTTCTTTTATCAAATATTTTCTTAAGCTTCTCTTGTAACACTTGGGATCTCTGATACACTTCCTCTCTGGTCTGCTGCAGATGGATGGTCTGGTTTATCCTCCTTTGAATATCATTAGGTTCCACTTGAGCTTCTTGAAGTAGTTTCATTACAGGAACTCCTAAAGATGAAGGAAATACAACCTCCATGCCATAGACTAATTCATAAGGACTAGTTCCAATAGATTTCTTGGTGGTGAGTCTGTCTACCCATAGTGCATTAGTAAGTTTCTTGTGCCAATTTTTCTTGTTTTTGATCCGGATTTAAACAGGAATGTAATAAAACACAGAGATAACCATAAACATAGATATGCAACGGAAATAATACTTCACTTCATTAATGTAAAATACTGAAATATGCTTACAAACAGTAATGGAAATAAACCAGCTAGGGCGATGGTAGCTTATCTCTGAGAAGAGATGTGGTGGCTACATGCCTCTGAACTGTCTTACAATGAGGTTCGAAGGCCTATTTATTGTTGAGAAACAATGGAAAACCCTTAACATTCCAAAACCTAACCCTAGAAGATGAAACACCAAACTATGGGCCTCGTTTGGGTAAATTGGTACATGAACTTCCCGGGGTCGTAACTTTGGCATATGATCTCCGTTTGACACGTACAATAGCGCGTTAGAAAGATCTGTCCGAGCACTACCACTTTGAGAGGCAACATCGGTCTATGGACCCATGTTGCCCCAGATTTCCCAAAAAACGTCGTTTAGGGCCTCAAAACGGCTCCGGAAGTTCAGGACCCGAAAAAACTGCTAAAAATAGTAAGTTGTGCTACAATTTAGGAAACTGAAAAGACTGAAAGAGATAGTTGTGGGGGTCCAAATGGGATAGGTGGGTGGCCACCAACATCCACCTGGATCATTCCTCCCCCCTTAGGAAGCAATGGTCCCCATTGCGTTGAGTTCCTCCATCTGCTGAACTTGTCCTGCAATCTCTGATGTGTCCAATAATGGTGGGAAGCATGGTCGATGATGGTCCATATTGAACACTTGGTGCAGGCAAAGGAATGGAGGAATGATGTGCTCCAAAGCATTGTTCCCCACAACCTTGGTACTGCTGTAAGGACCATGTCGGAGTGGTCTGAGCTTCTGATGGGTTCTGGTAAGGCGTTCTCTCTGCAGATGCAACCAGACTTTGTTGCCCACCTGAAACTTGTGTGGTATCTCTGTGGGTGAGAAGTTGTTCCTGTGTTCTGTCATGACCGTATCCCTTTGTTGCTGCTGCTGCATGGAGGAACCCTTTGCAGGGGTCATGGATGTAGCAATGATCTTTCCCTTACTTTGGGAGTGAACCAGACAGATAAATTTCCTGGTCTGGGAGATGAGCTTGCTGCCTTTCTTAGCAGTGATCAAAGATGTGGCAGTAGGTGGGGCTACCTTCGGTATCCTGTATAATGAGTTATTTAAAGAAATAATGATAGCACGAGGCCTTGACTCATACACAGCATGTCGCCTCCACAAGTATGGTTGGCCTAATAATACATCACAAACATCCAGAGGTGTAACATCACACAATACCTCGTCTGTGAAGGGCTTGATGCTGTAGGGAAGGCGACACTGCTGGCGAACTTTGAGATCTCGTCCTTCATGAAGCCACCCGATACTGTACGGTTGTGGGTGTGGTGTAGTCGGTAGGCCCAACCGCTTCACGACCTCTGCTGAAACGAGGTTCTTTTGGCTGCCACTGTCGACAATGAATTGTAGCGGCGAACCCTTCACCCACATCTGTGAGTGGAAAAGATGCTCCCCTTCCTCTGGATTTTCGGGCTCATCTTTCTGGATCTTGGCGGTGGCAACAGTGGCACTGGGATCCGCATCAATGATCTGCTTCCCTTTGCCATTCCCCTTGTCGGGTTCTGGCTCAGGGTCGGAACATGCATCTGATTCGGAAGCCTTCAACTCAGCCACCAACGACTGCTTGGTCCGACACTCACTTGTGTTATGAGTGGGACTCTTGTGGAACTCACACCACTTCCCTGTGTCCTTCTTCGGCTTCATGGTGTTGTTCTTTTCTTGCGGCTTTGATAGGTTATCTTGGGTCACCCCGCCTTGGCTTTGTCCTTTGGGCTTCAGATTTGCAGATCCAAAGTCTTGCTTCTTTTGTTTGAACTTTTGCTCGATTTTGACAGCGTATCGGTACACCGTGCCGAGCGAGGAGATGTTCAAGAACACCATCTCTTCCTGGATGTATCTGTGCAGGCAGCCACGGTATTTGAGTACCAGATGCAGCTCAGAATCTTTGATACCCAACTGTGTGCGAAGGGTATGAAAAATGTTTGTGAACTCCGGCACATCTTGGTCTCATCCCTGCCGCAGTGTGGTCCATTTGATGTATTTGTCCTCGTAGCTTTTGACAGGGTAGTACTGCTCCTTGATGGCATCCCGAAAGTCATTCCAAGTGGGTGCGGCTGAAAATAGTGAGCCTGTACTTTCATCCTTCTACTCGCAGTAGGTTTCCCACCAGTCCCTGACATAGGGGGCTGCTTTGAGAAGAGTGAAAACAATCTTTTCCTGATTTGAAAATTCATGAACAGAAAAATACCCATCTAGCAGATTTAACCATTTATCTACAGCATCTGCGTCTATTTGACCCTCGAAGATGGGGATTTCAAAATTAACTTGTACATTAAATGGTGTGGCGTTTCCAGAGTAGCTGTTGGAAGCTGATGTGTCGCCTCTGGGTAGCCGCTGAAGGATCTGCGCAAAGCTATCCATCATCGCATTCCTTTGCCGCTCGAGGGCTTCTTCGAGCAAGATTTTGATAGGATCTCCTGCCCCCTTGTCTTTCTTCTCATCTGCCATGGGAGGTCATCGAGATTTGCGAGGCTGGCCTTGCAAAGGTTCGACCAGTTCAAGCCCTAACTCCTTATATCCTGACCTCGTTGGGGACATGCAAAGAAAAATAGAGAAAAAGCAGACCGCTCTGATACCACTGATCCGGATTTAAACAGGAACGCAATAAAACACAGAGATAACCATAAACATAGATATGCAGCGGAAATAATACTTCACTTCATTAATGTAAAATACTGAAATATGCTTACAAACAGTAATGGAAATAAACCAGCTAGGGCGATGGTAGCTTATCTCTAAGAAGAGATGTGGTGGCTACATGCCTCAGAACTGTCTTACAATGAGGCTCGAAGGCTTATTTATTGTTGAGAAACAATGGAAAACCCTTAACATTCCAAAACCTAACCTTAGAAGATGAAACGCCAAACTATGGGCCCCGTTTCGGTAAATTGGTACATCAACTTCCCGGGGTCGTAACTTTGGCATATGATCTCCGTTTGACGCATACAATAGCTCGTTAGAAAGATCTATCCAAGCACTACCACTTAGACAGGCAACATCGGTCCATGGACCCATGTTGCCCCAGATTTCCCAAAAAAACGTCGTTTAGGGCCTCAAAACGGCCCCGGAAGTTCAGGACCCGAAAAACTGCTAAAAATAGTAAGTTGTGCTACAATTTAGGAAACTGAAAAGATTGAAAGAGACAGTTGTGGGGGTCCAAATGGGATAGGTGGGTGGCCACCAACATCCACCTGGATCAGTTTTCCTCCAATAATTTCTTAATAATATTAATTAGGCTTTTGTTGGAAGACTCAGCTAGACCATTACCTTGAGGGTAATAAGCTGTGGAATGGCCTAAGGTGATATGGTATTTATTATAGAAACTTATCATTTTCTTGGATTTGAAGGCAGCAGCATTATCAATTATGATCTTCTCAGGACAGCCAAATCTAGACAATATGTTGGTTTCTAGGAATCCTATAATTACTATGTCATTGGCTTGTCTAGAAGGAATGGCTTCTATCCATTTGGTGAAATAATCAGTGGCAGTGAGAATCCATTTATGTTGGCTAGAAGAGGGAGGATGGATTTCTCCAATGAAGTCCAGGCCCCATTGTTGGAATGGTCTTTCAGTGGAAATTGGTCTCAGGGGTAAAGGTAATAGTTTTCTCTTGCCATAAAAAATCTGACATTTATGGCAAGTAGTAACAAATTTATTTACATCAGTGAACAAGGTTGGCCAATAAAATCCAGCCCTTAGGATCTTGTCTGCAATTGATTTCTAGTAAAGGTGTCCACCACAGTCTCCTGCATGAAATTCTTTGAGAACCTTGTCAGCTTCTTTTTTTAATAAACAATTCAATAGAATACCTTCATGATTTTTCCAAAAAAGAGCATTATCTAAAATACAAAACTTTGAAGCTTTCATCTTTAAAAACCTTTTCTTTGTTCTGGATAACCCTGGAGGAGCCTACAGGTTTAATAATACATAAATTATATTAGCATACCAAGGTGAATCTAAGAAGGGCTGGATGATTTGTGGAGTCGCCATCTCCTGTTCATTATCCATTTCATTAATGTCTAGGGCTTGACAATTTGTTTCAGTCATGAGCTTGGCCAATCCATATCCTTTTATAAGCTTTGTAGGTTTTATTTCAATATCATACTCCAATATAGTAGCAATCCATTTACCTCGTTTGCCCTCAATTCCATCCTGACTTAAGATGTCTTTGACAACAACATTTGGTACATAGGCTATTACATGGGAGTACAATGTGTAGACTCTAATATAGTAGCAATCCATTTACCTCGTTTGCCCTCAATTCCATCCTGACTTAAGATGTCTTTGACAACAGCATTTGGTACATAGGCTATTACATGGGAGTACAATGTGTAGACTCTAAAGTTTTTAATAGTTTTTACGAGTGCAAAAGTTTGTTTTTCCATGATTTTTTATTTTAGTGGTGCATCCCTAAGTGATTTACTAAAAAAGGCTATGGGATTTTCACATCCTTGATCATCCTTTTGTAGTAAAACAGATGCTATGGTGTGTTCTGATGCAAATGAAAATATTATGAAGTCTCTATCAAACTTTGGACTTGTAAAGACCGGTGTTCTGGTCAAAGCCATCTTAATTTCTTCAAAGGCTTGTTTGGCTTCAACTGTCCACTTAATACTTGCATCCTTTTTCAACATATTATTAAGCAATCTAATTAATTCAGCTAAGTTAGATATAAATCTTCTCAAAAAGTTAATCTTTCCTAGGAAAGCTTGAAGTTCTTTGACATTTCGAGGGTGGGGTATTTGCAGAATAGCTTCTATTCTAGCAGGATCAATTCTGATGCTATCTTTGGAGATGATATGGCCTAAGAGTTTTCCTTCCTCTAGACCAAACAAAGACTTCTTAGGATTTAAAGAAATACCATATTTTTTGCATTTTAAGAATACTTGTTTCAGATGATTCAAATGTTGCTGATCTCATTTAGAAAAAACAGTCAGGTCATCTAGATATATGACTAGAAAATTGTGAATCTCTTTTGCAAATGCTATGTCCATTGCTCTTTGTAAGGTTACCCCTGCATTTTTAAGTCCAAATGGCATTTTGACATATTTGAATGTGCCCCATGGTGTTGTAAAAGTAGTCTTTTCTTAGTCATCAGGATGAACCAAAATTTGGTTATAGCCTGAGAACCCATCCAAAAGTGAAATCCTAGAAGCACCTACTACCCTCTGTAAAATGTGATCCATCTTGGGTAAAGGGTAATTGTCCTTCAGAGAAACCTTATTAACATTTCTTAAATCAACACATAATCTGATTTCTCCAGTTTTCTTTCTAGTAGGTACTAGATTAGACACCCACTCTGAAAACCTAATAGGAGCAATTATCCCTGCTTCATACATTCGTTTGATTTCTTTTTCAATTAAGGGAAGTAGTACAGGGTTAATCCTTCTGAGATTTTTCTTGAATGGTTTTTAATTTTCCTTCAGAGGTATTGTATGTTGAATTATAGAGGTATCATATGATTTCAAGTCTTCATAGCTCCAGGCAAATACATCTTGGAATTCTCTCATTAGATCAACATATTTGAGTTTTTGGTCATGGGGCAAAGATTTAGATAACTTTACCATTTTCGGATTTTCTTCAGTTCCCAAATTATAGTCCTCAATATCTGCTTTTAAAGGTTCCATCTTAGGTTTCTTTTGAATATCGTTGAAATCAAAGAGATCTTCCAAATGCGTTAATCCCTTAGGCAAATGATTGTCTTTTAAATTGATTACTTCAGATTCTCCTTCAATAATTTCATCAATATCCATTCCTTTAAGATCCTGCATTTCTTTGTTGGTAAATTTTGTTGGATGAAGTATTTGAGTTGCACTTTCTGCTGAAATGTCTATTTCTATCTTGTTTGTTTGATCAATCTCACTAATTGTATCTACATATATGTTAATGGTAGAAAATTCTTCATCTAAGGTCAAGAAATTGTTAATCTGCTTATCACTATCAAACACTTGCCAGTTTTTCAAATTGTCAGGTATAGCTGGCCTATGTCTAATCTCAGTTGTGAACTGATGATTAGGTTCAAATGGTAATTTGCAGGTGCTGGCAAACATTGCCAGACTATGAGCTTGCAAGTTATGTTTTCTTGGGATTTTGGCAAGCTTAGTTTCCAGAAATGTATTGAGAATCTCTATTACTGTATCTCTGTAATACTTCAATCTGGGATCATTTGTTGAATACTGTCCTTTAATTTGTTGAACTATTAACTCAAAATCTCCTAAGACAGACACCCTAATTGCTCCTAATCTTTTAATCAATTTAAGACCTAGCAACAGAGCTTCATATTCTGCCATATTATTGGTGCACCTAAAGTTTAGTCTGTAGGCATGGCCTTCAGCATGATCATTTTCAATATTATGCACCCAAACTCCTGCTCCTGATCCTAATTTGTTAACTGAACCATCAAATTTTAAGTGCCAAAGAATTTCGTGTTTATAATTGGTGTCAGGAGTCTCAAGAATCTGTTTAATAGGGAGATCTAGTTTCTTACTTTCTTCTGGTTTCTCTTGAGTGTCTGATGTTTCATTGCTCTCAGAAATTTCTTGTATTTGAACACTAGATTTTTCATTTGTAATTTATTTTGGTTCTGCTGCTAAAATTTCCAATTCATTTGAGGAATCAATTTCAGCATTGTAAAGAATGAAAGAATCCATATCAGAGTGTACTGAGTAGATAGGGAAAATTTGGGGTTTCTCCTGGCTACTTACAACGTATTTCATTAAGGTTTCTCTGTATAGTTTCTTGGGCTGACCGAACACTGAAATAGTAGCATAAGACATGTCCAATTGTATAGATCCTTGAAGCTTTGCACCCTAAGACCTGGACAATAACATGCCATACTTTGGTGGAATATTTGTTACTACTATGTCCATTAAGATTATTTTGGCAAGATATTGAACTAGTGATACACACAAGTCTTTGATTAATCCTAAACATCTGACCTGACTTGAATCGAAAGAAAAGAGGTCTTTGAATGGCCTAGCGATGTCTAGGTCTAATTTCTCCATTACAGATTTAGGCATTAAGTTATGAGATGCACCCAAATCAAACATGGCATTATGAAGTATTTTATCATGTATGTTCAAACTTACATAGAAAGGAGGGATTCCTCCATCTATTGTTTTTCCATTCACTTCAGGGCCAAAAATCAATTCAGGCTGGTCATCAAAAACATTTACTGAATCTTCATTAACCGAGATTTTGAGTGATCTACTGATCTGGCTTCTGTAGACATCATGTTTAGCTAATTCAAACAGTGGAACAACTACTTTTAATTTGCCTACTTCAGCCTCCAGATTAAAAGGTTTTTCAATATGAGTTCTTGTATTTCAGACAGTTGGATTCTCTTTTTCTTTTGTATTCTCTGTGTTTCTCTCCTTTTCAGGAGTGGGGTTATGGGATGAAGTTGCTTCCAAATCAACTTCTGGAGGTTCTTCCACATTTCCTTTGGAAGGAATAGAAGTGGAAGGTTGTCTGTTATTTGGTTGATTATCGGATACATCTTCAATAATTGGGTTAGCTAGATTAGGATCTGTTCTGGAAAGAATATGTATAGGGGTGGTATTGGTCTTACCTTTGTTAGGCTGCTTTGTAGCTTTCTGTTTATTGGTTTCAGGGATATCTATTCTTCTACTCCTCAGGTTATATTGTTTGTGGACTTCATAAATGGCTGTATCATATCCCTCCCTAAAGTCAAATGATTCACCTGACTGAGTTTGGAATTGTTTAAGAATGTGAGCTTCTTGATCCTCTTGGGTCAAGAAAACTTGTTGTTCATTGTTGAGTCCCATCAAATTGATTTGGGTATCTTCTGTTGGTTCATCAGAAGTTGAGGCTTCAGCATAATTTTCCTAGAATGGGGGCCTAATGTTTTGATCAGGACTAGTTTTTCCAGTGTTTAGGTTTTGGTTCTTCCTGAAATTTGGATTTCTCCCAGTATTGCTTGGTTGACCATCCCAAGGGGATTTCCTTTCAATCATTTCTACTCTATCTCCTAGCCTATCCATTCCTTTAATAATAGCATCCAGTTTCTGTTCAAAGGTTGAGGGTTCTTCTTTCAAAGGTATCCTCCTTTCACTTCTGGCTTTAGCTCGTTTGGATATCAGGTTGGCTTCAACATTGACAGCTATACTTTGCATATCTTCTAAAGTTCGAGGAGCTCTTTCCCTAAGTTGGTATGCCATATCAGAATCAAATCCATCAGGGAATTTGATCAATGCCAAATCTGGAGGAGGTCTGAGGTTTTGAGGAATAGCATTGTAAACATTATTGAACCTAGTATAGTAATCTTGTACAGTTTCTTGTGTTCCTCTCTTCAGGTTTTCATATTCTGATAAGATCTGGAGAGGATCTTTCTTATTTTCCCATCTGTTCAAGAATGTTGTATAAAGAGCTTGTAGGTCATTGATACTGTTTGCAGGGAGGGCTCTAAACCAGGTTCTAACATCTCCAGTCAGACTTTGAACGAATATTCTCATTTTGACATCATCTGTATCAATTTCATATATCTCAAAGTAGTATGTCATCTTTTTGGTATGTTGTTGTGCAATGTAAGTGCCAGAACCATCGAAAGGGGTGATTTTACCTTGATAATCTTGGGGAATAGCCCCTGGATTGGTTGGTAACACTAGAGGAGTGTATCTGTTTGCCATTGCAGTAGATAGAGTTGAAACAATAGCTGGGGTTGGTCTTGGAGTGGTGGGTGGAGGGGTGGAAGGGGTGGTTTGAGGTTGAGATGTCTGAGGTGTTATTGATGAACTTGGATAGGCTGAAGTGATCATAGAAAGGTTTGGTGTTCCTACAGAGGTAAGCTCAGATTGAATGGAATTCTGTAAATGTCTGTCAAGATGTGACGTGACAACCTCAAGTTGTAAATCTTCAATAAATAATGGGTCATGAACTATCTGGGCTAACCCAGAATCAGAAAAGGTTACAAATAAAGAGGTCTCAAAATACTCATCAAAGGATTCATCCTCAAGGTAAATCCACTTCACAGGACAAGATCTTGATCTGTATAGAGGCCGAGAACTAGCAGAACTCTCTTGGCTTTCTTGTCTCTTAAGAATCCTAGGGATCAGATTAGGGTTTTCAAACATAGTTGGTGGATTTGGATCAGGGTTAGCTCTGGTGTAATGAGTTCTTTCTGAAGCCAGGTTTCTAGGTAGGTTTTGGTTTTTTCTTTAAATAGGTTGGACAATACGACTTCTACAGTTTCTTTAAGAAACTTTAGGTATGGGATTTGAACTTTCTTAAAGACTTATTTTTCAAGAGGAACTGATCAAGTATTTGAAACCAGATGTTCAATCCATAAACTAGACCGAAGATAGACTGAAGCAGCATTCATTTACTTATGCAATTGCAAAGCAAGAGCAGTTCAAAAGCTACTTGGCTAACTTCAGGCTCCGTCTGTAGCTTATAAAGTACACAGTAGTAAAAAACAAATTATTCAAGTCCCCAGCGGAGTCACCACTATGTTATCAATCAGATTTTCCTTGAAGTTGTTGGGAAGAGGAAAGGGGTCCGATGTAACCACAAACCAACTTTTAGGTACAAAATCTAGCCAATATGTACCCATAGAGGGCTCTCTCTTTAAGTTTTGCTTTGTTTTGAAAGATATTAGGCTAGTTATGAAGTTTAGGAGTTTTGATTGAGTTTAGGTGGTGAGATTCAATAGCAGAGGGGTAGGACTGAGTAGTTTAGGCCATTGGGCTAATGGAGTCAAAGAAGATGGCTTAACTGGATTTGGTTTCTTAACAAAGGATGGTTTCACAGGGCAAGATGGTCAAACAGGGAACAAATAAAGACTTGGGATAGATGGAATGGACTCAAATTGGGTGAAGAGCAGTTAAGAATCCTTCAACCTATTTGAAAAAGGAACTTGAATGATTACTAATAAAGAGTAGTTGAGTATTCTTTACTAAATAATCAAAATGAATAAACTATAAAACAGGAGCAATTAAGATTTCACTGTTTATGCTAGTTCAGAAGAAAACATTGAGAATAATAACGATTGAAAATAGAGTGCAATCAAGCATTTTCTGAATTACTCTTTTTCATTTATCATTCAAATATGAAACATAGATGATATGAGAAACAAGGAAAACTTTAAAACATAAGGTATAGAGAACTTATTGATCCAGTGTTTGACTCAAGAAATCTGTGAAAAGTCCTTTGCATCAATTCTTTATCCAGCAAGCCATACAAAGGTTGGTCCAACAACACTTTATTCCAAAATAGTCAGTGTTACAACAATGTCTAAGAATCCACCCTCAATACTCCAACTGAGGGGGTATTTATACAAAAAAATTTACAATGAAATATCTCATAACAAAGTGACATATAAACTGGGGTGACTAATCATATCTTTCAAGAAAATAGGGCTAGAAGACCTCGTAGATGACAAATAAGGCAACCGAATGGTTTGCTGTCCCTATTTTCGAGAATGTGTTGGAGTTAAGCCCTATGATTTGGCCTCTTGCTATCCTTGGTGTAATTATGTGCTGGCTGCTCTGTTTTGACCTTCCTACTGATACACTTTACCTGCATCTGATACTCTTTATCTGTTGATCTCTTTTCATCTTCTTTACCTTCATTGACTGTAGTAAAAATCAAAATTTTCATTTTACCTAGAATAGATTAAAAAATTTCAAGCATTTATTCCCACCATTTTGGCTGTGGTATTCTGGTTTTCTGAAGCTTTCTGAGGGTTTCATCTGTTTCTGTATACCTGAAAAATGTAGGCTGAATTGGGAACAAGTGTTTTAGTTCATGCTCGACATAGAATAAGTTCTCTAGGTTGTCGTAGAGCACTCTGCCTGTAGGCAATGCTTTTATCCCTGATGCACTTGTTAATGAACCTGCTTGGTTGCCTACATACTTATTCAATTTCTCCACATAATCTTTATGCCTCATTGATCTGTCATTAATCACTAAAGGACTGCATAGCCCTTTACCTTGCAAAATATTAAACTTCTCCATAAAAGCATTAATCTCTACCTGAATGTCATGACATCTTCTTTCTAAATTCTGCATCAAAGTTTTCTTGGTCAATACCCTTTTGATTTCCAAAATGGTTTCTGTCCTATCATTAATGCCTAACTCTTCTAGCTGTTCTTTATTTCTAGTATTCAAAAAATGTATGAGCCTGTTGGCTTCCTCAGGCATTTTTCCTAACTTTGCTCTTGTCCTTTGGACTTCTTCTTGGGTTTCCTTCACAAGATCAATCTGTTCAAAAATCACTTGGATGGATGGCCAAACATCATTTATGGATTGAGTGATGTTGGCCCAAAGAATTCTTTTGATTTCTGTTAGAGGCTTGTCAAATGTAAGATCTTTCTCCAATGATTTCACTTTGTTTTCTAACACTTTAATCTCTCTTGTCTTTTCTGCAACGTTTATCTTTGAGAGATCATAGCTTCATTCCATTTTGGCATATTGCTCCTTTACCTTATTTAGTTCTAAAACTTGTAGTTTCAGGTCTTCCATTGATTTTATTAGCTCTTCTGTGCTCAAATTAGTAGTACTGCCCTATGCTACTCCTGTTGTTCCTGTTGTTGCTGTACCTGTAACTGCCTCTGCTGTGACTGGTGGAATACTTGGTGCCAATGCTGCTCCAAGAGTTGATGGGACTGTTGTTGATACTACTGGTATTACATTGGGAGGCTGGGAGGTTGACTCTCCCTGCTTGTCCTTCAATGCCTTTTCAAGTGCTTGTTCAGTATCATTTAGTCGTTCATTGAGCTTTAAGAGTAAATCCATCAGCTCTTCTTCAGATTTTTGCTTTATAACCTCATGAGTTTGTGGATGTCTTGAAGGTGGCAGTTTTAGTTGCTTCCTTAGGGCAGCAATATCTTCACCTTTCTTTTTGATCAAGGCTTTTGTAGCCTTTGCATCTTTGGGATCATGGCCCAATCCAATAATTATTTCTTCTAAGGTTTTTATTCTATTATCTTGGCCTGAGAGGAGGCCTTTTCCAAGTGTAGTTGAGCAGTAGTGTTGTCCAAAAAATTCTGTAACCTATGGGCCATCATTGCCTTGCCAGTCAAGGTTGAGTAAATCATTTCTCCCATTTGCTTATGCAACTCAATTTGATCCAAAGGATGAATATCCTTTGCCATGACTTCAAAATTTGTTCCGAGATAATCTACTACTGATCTAGGCTACTGCACTTTGGGCTTGAAATAACTCATTATCATCTTGCCTTCTTTGATGTCATAGGCTGACATCAATCTCTGTTGTTTTGTAGGAGCCATCTTCAAATATTGGTTATAAACCTGCAGCCTCAATGGATCATTCCTGGCTTTTATTTCTATGAATTTTTTCTTGATATTTGAGGCTTCAGTCCCTGGTGGCTTGAAAGAAGATATCTCTACACTTTTCTGCCTTTCTAGCTCCTGCCTCTGAGAGCTAGTGGATGTTCCTTTTACTGGGAAAGTTTGTTGGCTTTCCACTCTTTCTTCCCTCTGACTATCTGTATTTTCTTCAGCAAATTCCTCCTCTGAAAAGGGATTTAATCTCCATCTCTTTGTTCCAGGCCGTCCTGATGGTTCACTGGCAGGGGTAGTTTTTTTCCCTATCTCTCTTTTTGTTTCTTTCCTCATTTAGAGGAGTTTACGACACTGGAGGCTCTCCTATATTGATCTAAGTGGGAGGAGTCTGTATTTGAGCCTGTTCTTTCGAAGTTTCAGGATGCTTGGACATTGTAGGCTATTCGGTGTGTTGAAAGTTGGTCTCTACTTCCTTGCCCATAGATGACCTTGTAGCTGGTGTACTTATTTCCTGTGAAGGTTGTTGAGAAGTTCTAGCACTGGAGGCACCAACTCCTAATCTTTGAGATAACATAAATGGTACCTACCCAAAAGAATCCAAGTCAAGTGTTTTCTCAATATCTCTCATAACTTTTTCAAAATTGACCTATTCACTATCATGCTTTACTAGGGTTCCTTCTCTCCATTCATCCATATTTGCATATTGTTCAATTTCTAGAATCCTATGGTGAATATATGGGGACAACCTTTTCTTCATTCTTCTATCACATATAAAACTGTTAGGGTCATATGGTTTCCACCCAAAACTCTTTTGTAACTTAAGATGCTCTTCTAAATTTTTTTTTTGCTTCTTTCCATGCTTCCCTAGTGTTGCAGACAAAAGTGCCTAGCTGGTTCTTGATTCTAAGTTGAACTTTCTTCTTGGCATTACAAAAATGGACTAAGTCTGCATTTATCATTTGCCTGAAATATTCCAATGCAAAGAGTCTCATTGGAACATACTTGAGTAGCTTAAAAGGGAAGAGTTCACACCCATAAATCATGATTTCTGTGTGATTCCTATATAGGTACCAGTCATCTATCCTGTACTACTTGGAGAGCTGGAGGATTTTCTTCATATCACCATTTATCCTCGGAGGGGAAACTCCTGTCAATAAAGTGGTTGCTGGATGGACAAATAGGTCAATGAACTCATTGTAGGTGTAAGGGGTCTCAATGGAATTATGAAAGATGGGACTCCAAAAGATGACTGACCTTGGATTACCTCTGGTGTCAAGTTTCTTGACAGGGAAAGGGAAGTTGTCTGACTGATAATACAACAGAAGATGATAGATGAAAGTAGTGTATTTGAAGACTCCTTCATTGTCCAGTCTTAGGAATTGGTCATGAATTTTGTTGGCAATATAGGTCGGATAATTATATTTAACAACAAGGGGCTGTCCAGGAGTAAAAATTGACAACAACACTAAGGTTACCTCATCAACATACTCTCCGGAGTTGATTCCCATGATTGAGGCTATCATATCAACAATAAGTTTCCCTGTATCTGTAAAGAAAACCTGCAGATAAGGAGGTGGGCATTTAGGCTAATGTTTAGGGTCCATGAACATCTGACAGATGCGAGCCAGTTCTGAATGAGACAATTGGGGAGCTTTTTCAAGTAAGTATCCCATAGAAAGGGGAGTGAGAGGGTGACTGGAGTGGAATTGCAGCATTTCATTGATGGATTGAACAGTTATGGGAAAAAGCAATGTTTAGCTTGGAGACATGACTGCTCTTTGATTAGGGTCATAATTGGCACAACAGTGATGAATGATATATGGGAAAACATGGACTGAAGGAAGAAAATACATGGGAAGGTTGGATTCCCACAGTCCTAAGATGTCAGAGCCATTCAGATAACTGTCTCTGGCCTGGCAAAAGATCTTAAGGTGGTTTTCATTTCTGGATAATTCTTTTATCTGAAAATCTTTATCGGCCAGAGGCAAATAATCTAAATCTTTGTGAGGAGCGTTCATGGGTATGACATTCAGAGCTATAGGGGTTTCCATCTCTGGTTCTTGTGGATTCAAAAATGAAATTTGGGTTTTCTGTGAAAAATAGTGAAAACAACAGGTTTGGGAACCTATATAGTGAAACAAACACTGAATTTATAGTAAAATTGGTCTTTTTTGTGGAATATTCAGTGTAAAACCAAAACTTGTAGGGTTTTCAGTAGTAATGGGTAAATACCTGTATTGGGGAAGTGAACAATGCAATGGTAGGGTGGATAACAGGTTCTGGTTGACATCGCTGCAAATTTTATGACCAGGTGGCAGTTGAAAAGCTTCAGCGTTGATTGTGACGTTGCTTTGCATGGGGACATAGTTTGCCGTATAAAACATCAAAAATGACATTTCATTGGTTTTATTCACAAAATCTAGGTTGGCGGGGGTTTTTTTGGATTATCGGGCGGGTGACGTAAGCAGGGAAATGACGTTTTGTCGTTTATGAAGGGCGGTAAACGGTAAGTGATCGCACCGCTTTTGGGATTGGGCGATATTAGACCAGAGGACAACGATTCCACTAGTCGCATGACGTGTGGCGGAGGTACAGGAGGGAAACCGCCTGGTGATTGCGCATTAACATGTGGTCACCAGGGGAGCGCGACATTGATACCAACTGTTGGATTATAAGGATGAGATCTAAAGGTGGACGGGAGCGGGGTACGGTGGAATTTTAACTGCGGTGGGCTCGATTTAATTAATAGGTTAATAAATCATATCGGGGTGTTTGTGAATGGTGGGGAGGTTCTTAATTAACCAGGAGGGTTAATTAATCCCTTTTTAACTGTGTTTATGGTTATAATTAACCGGGGCGGGGTATATAATAATTTGGGGATTTAATATATAATTAAATAATACAGGAAAGGGTGGAACTTTATTTGGGAGTTATATAATATGTGTTAAAAGTTAATATGACATAAAATGAGAATAAGTGTTAAGTAAAACATTAGAGAGTATATTCTACTTAGGCTAAAGTGAAAATGGGATTTATGTAATATTGTGTAATTTTCCTAAGTAAAATGGGATTTTACGTAGGAAAAGACTTATGAGAAATGAATGAATGATGATTTTTAAGTATTTTAGGCTTTTAGATTATTGGGCCGAGGGTCTGGTCCCTCCAAAAGTCAGAGAAATGCTTTGAGCCCCTTTAATTTTCAAAGACCTTAATACTTTAGTGGGAATTAGTGAAATCTTTAGGGAAAAATGTGAAGGGAAGTTAATTATCTGACCTTGTTTTGCTTGAACTGCATCAAGTGAAATATCTACCTTGCTCTTGTGGTAAAAGTCAAAATTAACACATTTAGAGACATTATCCATCACCAGTAATTCTGCAACACCATCTACCTACCATACCTACTTTAGCCTGACATTTTTTCTTCTTTATTAGGGTGCACTTGGACTGGAAAACCCTTATCACACTTTTCTTTTACATATAGAAATCTATCTAAGTCTAACATTATTACATCCAAGGGCTCAAATTAAACTGTTGAGCTCCTTTTATTCACTCTACCTATCTACTTATCTGCCAAGATTAAATAGTTTGGTCAGACTTTATTCTCTATTTCTAAAACATAAATTTGAAAATATGAACTAGCCAAGTTTAACTATTTGACTGTTCACCAATTGTGGCATAAGTTACAAGTTGCACACAATTTTATTTTTACATAAGAGTAAAAGTAGTGGCATTTAGACTTGCACACTTTCCTTGGTCTTTCTTTTTATTGGGGTTCATTTTCTTTTACTTTTTTGACCATTTCATTCTTTTTACCCTTTGATTTTTCTTTTAGGGTATACCCTCTTTACATTTTTTAAATTTTTTATTTTTATTTTTTGACAATATGGAAAACCTTTGCAACAAGTAAAGGTATGAACATATTACATAGCCATCAAGTCATTCATGAAATATGACACCTATTGGTATAGGAGCATAACAGTGTCTTTCTGTAACTCATTGAGATACTCAGGCAATAGATCCTCAATGGAAGGCAGCTGACCTTGCTCTTTAGGATCTTCAATCATTGAAGGTTCATATAATCTCAAGTTTTCAACATTAACGACTGAATAGATTTGCATATAAGCTGGTAGATCAAGGCGGAAAGCATTTTCACCAATTTTATCAAGTATTTTGAAAGGACCATATCTAATTTTTTTCAACTTCTTACCTTCCCCTTGCAGTCTTTCTTTGCTGATGTACAACTAGACTTGATCACCAACTGGAAAGCTATGCACAACTCGATGCTTGTCATGCCACGCCTTATACTTTGCTTGACTTCTTTCCAGCTATTCCTGTAGTGCCTGGTGAATTTCCTAGATTTGTTCAATGAACTTGGTTGCTTTGTCCACATCACTATGTCCATCAACTGCTATGTCTTTACCAAAGACAAAATCCAGGGGAGACTTTGGTATAAAACCAAAACAAGTCTCAAAAGGAGACCTCTGAGTAGAAGAATGCTTGGAACGATTGTAAGCACGTTGCACATAACACAAATGCTCATCCCAAAGATTGGGATGCGTGTTGCAATATCCCCTAAGCAACTGTATCACTGTCCTGTTGACCACTTCTGTCTGAACATCTATTTGTGGATGAAATGTTGTTCTCTTCTTTAACCTGGTGTCCATTAACTCCCATAGAATTGACCAAAATTTCCCAACAAATCAAGAATCTCAATCAGATACAATAGAAGTTGGTAACCCAAAATGAACCCATACATTTTGAAAGAACAACTTTGCAGTTTGTTCAGCTGTTACCTGTTTATTACATGGTATCAAAATACACATTTTACTAAACCTATCCACAATTACATACAAATAATCATGACCTTTTCTAGACTTTGGCAATCCCCCAACAAAATCCATGGAAACACTTTCCCAAGGACGAGAAGGAATTGGAAGTGGAGTATACAAGCCTAATTTTCTATTACTTGGCTTGCTTGTAGCACACATAGTACACCCTTTGATATATCTAGAAATTGTCTCATGCATTCGTGGCCAATAACAGAACCTTTGCAATTGTGCAACTGTTTTACTTACACCAAAATGACCTGATATGAGAGAAGTATGTGCTTCTCGAATTATGTTAACTCTTTCAATTTGTGGAATGCATAACTTTCCCAAATGATATAAGAGTTTGTCCTTTATATAATAATCCAATTCTTCTACCTGCTTGCCATGACTTAAAGTTGCATATACATCCTTAAAATCTATATCTTGAGCATATTGTTCAATGTAACTTTCATGGACTACTGAATTATGCTTAAGTATAGTGGATGCATTTATGATTGGTCTTGATAACATATCTGCAACCTTATTATGTATGCCCTTCTTATATCTAATAACAAGATGAAATTGCTATAGAAAACCCATCCATCTGTAATGTCTTGATTTTTTCAATTTAATTTGTGAGTGTCAATATCGAAGTGGTTGATGATCTGTATGTATGATTGTTTCTTTACCCATTATATAACGTTTCCACTTTTTAACACTCTGTACTAATGCATATAATTATTTATCATATGTAGGATAGTTAACTACTGCAGAAGTAAATGTCTCAGAATGAAAGCATATAGGCTTTATGTGTTGCATCAACACTACTCCCATGGCATAGTCACTTGCATCGGTCTCAATCTCAAATGGATGCTGAAGATCTGGCAGTGCTAGTACTGGTGTTGTACTGATTTTTTATTTCAAGGGGTCAAAGGCTTTCTGCTATTTCCCTCCCAACTGAAACACTTGTTTCACACTTGTCAAAGCATGTAAAGGAGCTACAATCAATGAAAAATTAGCAATAAACTTTCTCCAATATTGCGTTGCCCCTAAGAAACTTCTAACTTCTATAGTAGATTTGGGCTTAGGCCAGTTCACAATGACTTCAACCTTAGAGGGATCTATCTTCAATTCACCACCCCCTACAATATAACCCAAATAATTTAAAGATGTCCTACCAAATTCACATTTTGATAGTTTCACATAGAGATTTTCTCTCTTTAAAACATCTAAAACCTGCTTTACATGTTCATCCCAAGTCTTACTAAAAACAAGAATATCATCAAAATAGACTATTACAAAATGATCAATAAATGGTCTAAATACATCATTCATGACTTGCATAAATGTAGCAGGAGCATTAGTTAAGCCGAAAGGCATAACCAACCACTCATAAAATCCTTGCTTCATCTTAAAAGCAGTTTTCCATATATCCTCTTCTGCAACTCTAATTTGATGGTAGCTGCTTCACAAGTCTAATTTAGAAAAGTAAACTGCATCTTTTAATTGATCTAATAAATCATCAATACGAGGAAGAGGATAACGATTCTTGATCATAATTTTATTTAGTGCTATAAAATTAATGCACATTCTCCACGAACTGTCTTTCTTTCGCACCAACACAATTGGTGATCCGCACGGTGATGTGCTTGGTCATATAAACCCTTTATCGAGCAACTCCTGTACCTTCTTCTTTATCTCTGCATTCTCTAAAGTTGATAACCTGTACATTCCAATGTTAGGTAGTGGAGCATCTTGCTGCAAATAAATATCATGTGCTATCTCCCGCTTGGGTGGAAGCCCCTGAGGCTCTTTAAACAGAATATCATAATCAGAAACAACTTTAACTAAATCTTCTTTCTGTCTAGGGTTACAACCTTGGAATGCATCGGATTTATCAGGATCCTTTGCCTTTACAATCATTAGTAAAAATTGCTTACTTGAATTGACTATTCTTTTCATCTGTCCTGAGTTTATGAGAGAGAAGTTATCTTTAATTTTATGAGCTCTTACAATATACTCAATTCCATCCTTAGTGAGTTGATACTTATTTTCAGCTCGATAGAAGATAGCCTTTCTATCGTACAAGTATGGACTTCCTAAAACAATTCCACATATGTCCAATGGGACTATAAATAACTCAACTTCACCTACAAATTTTGACCCAATAGCGAACCAAAGTTTACATTGTCTCGTAACTTGTAGCTTTGTTTTATCACACACCCAACCTAATGGATATGGATTCTTATGAGGTTTTGTTTCTAGACCCAACTTCTTTACAATTGTTTCAGAAATCAAATTTACTTGTGACCCACTATCAAATAAAGTATCAATTTTATTGTGCTTGGAAATGACTCTAATATGAAATAGTTCATTTCTTTTCCTCTCATTACTTTCATTATCAACAGAATGTGAAGAATTACTTGTAGATGCTTTAGAATCTTTACCTTTTATACCTGTGGTTGTAACTATTGTTTCATCACCTGAGTCTGACCCCAAGTCCTTCTGTATAGCAGAAACATTCTGCTGCTCTTTACCCCCGAACTTCTTAGGCTTCAGTTTTGGATGCAAAGACCAGCAGTGTGCCTCATCGTGTCCTTCTTTCTTACAATGAGTGCATGAAGGTTTGTCCTTCTTTACAGTGTTTGTTTTCCTCTCCTTCCATTTCAGTTTCTTCTTTCCTTTATTCTTGTTCTCAAAATATTTGGATGACTTCCCAACATCTGGGTTTACATTTTTACCTCTAGCCTCTAGATGAGTTGCTTGGATTGATACATCATCTAAGCTAGTGGGATTAAACATAAGTATAGTATGCTTCAAATAACTATGAAGACCACCTATATATTTTAATAATGTCTCTGGTGAGTCCAATGAAATACCTAATGTTAAAGCTCTTTTGCGAAATTCTTGAGTATAACTTTGTACAATTTGACCCTTCAGTTGATGTAGTGTCTGCCAACTCATCATTGCCTGCTGCATGTAAGCTAAAGGATAAAATTTCTTTTTAATGGCAGAAACAAATTCATTCCAAGTTGAAATGATTTTACCATGTTTTTGAAGATCTGCTTGTGTCTTGCCTTCCCACCACACAAGTGCGGTTCCTCCAAGATGAAGGCTAGCCAGCTGAATCTTCTTCCTTTCTAAATCAACTTTATGCGCCCTACAATATACATCAATTTGCATTATACAATTATCTAGCTTTTCTGCATTAAGTTCTCCATCATAAAGTAGCAAATCAACCTTTACATCTAATTTGATCAAAGAGGATTTCTTTTTATTCTTCTTAGAAGAGCTATTTTTATGAGAAGACGATGATGATGATGATGATGGTGATGATGGAGGAGATGGCATAGGCTGCATTCCTCCTTTTCCTTTATCTTCATTCTCTTGTTTCCCAGGAGGGACAAAGAGAAAAGGTTCCTCTGCTCCTTTTTCTAGTCTAGGTGATGAAGTGCCTTCACCTCTACCCTTCTTAAACTCATGATACATCTCTTCCACCATGGCACGTATCATTAGCGGTAACTTACTTTGAACTAGATCTTGAAGAGCTGAGGGTAGCAAATATAATGGCAGAAATCGAAACTCCTCACACCAAGAATACGAGTGGAAACGACCTCTCTCTCCTTGGGTCTTCTTCAACGCCTTCACTTTACTTCTCCAGGTTCTTTTGAAGTTTACGAAACTGTCCTTAGACAGGCGGCCTAGCGGCTTCAATATTAATTCAAAGATCAAAATTACAATACTTTGCAGATTACAATACGAGATCAAAGAAGCACTCCATTCCAACCTGTGGGCTTCTCTAGTTTGATCTCTCTTTTATAACCTCCTAAAGGAATCTAATCTAATCTAAGATATGACACAAAGTGGAAATAATTGAGGGTCCTATCAGCATTTTCTTTATCCGACGGTGTCTACTCAACCTTTCTGGTACAATAATTCTACCAATATCCTTTCGGACTTCGGTCAGAATCATAATCATCATCATCATCAGAAGACACTTGTCTTTCAAAGACTTTTCATTCAAGCATCTTGAGGTAGTCGTATTCCATCATCTTTGAGTACTCTTTGTCCCAATTGATATCATGTGGGTCTTGTGCATCTGCATATGTGTCCTGAAAAGTAGATTCTTCAACTTTACCTTTTCCTTTGGCATCTGCTGATACTGTTTCTTTGTCGTTTGGAGATGCTTTTGACATTTGTCCTTGGTCCTGATTTACTTTTACTTTGTGGAGGTTCTGTTGTTGTGGGGTAAACATCACTTCTTGCTTTTCCCACTTGTTTAGAAAAGGTACTGGGCTGATATCAATATCTAGAAAAGAATCTTTAAAGACTTTTCTGAATGCGGGAGAAGGTTGAACTGCCAACTCAATACCATCTAGAAGCTCCCACTTAAAGATCTAAAACATGTTAGTGGAAGTCTCGATTGCATGTTGGACCCATAATCTATAGTTTTCATTAATGTATGCTTTTGATTGCCATCCCAATTCAAAAATCATTGAAGTACAAATTTTGTTTGACAACAGTAGACTGATAATATGAACTACATTGTTGTTCCAATTTCCTGAAACAATGCTGATTGTGATTAATGCTGTTTGGTTAATCACGAATCTTAAAACTTTCGGTTCTCCTTGTAGTTCATCCAATTGCTGTAAAACCTATCACTTCTCTATTAATTTCAAATTTCCAAATTCTTTGAACCAGAGAGCCAGCTGTTTGATCATTTCTATATTATTACTGGTCTTATTTTCTCCCAATATCTCATGACAGAATACTTGCACAAAAGGATTTGGAGAAATACTTTCTCTTAATATTAGACTTTGGTAATCCCAAGGGGATGAGAAAGTCCTTAGATATTGCAGAGTTCTCTGGATGCATTGAGACATTCTAATAGATGGCCTTTTCCTACAAAATCCTTCTTTAATCTCCCAATCAGCAAAATTTTCGAAATTTCATATTGGGGAAAAGTGTCATTGGGTGCATAGTTTTCATCAAATCTTTGTAGAAAAGATGCTTCAAGTTCCTCAAAAATATCAGGAATTTTTAATGACAAAAGATATTTTTCTAATTCTCCTTTGATTGGAATAGCTTCTAAATCCAAAATTTGAGCTCCTGTGTATATGCTTAGAGCAAAGTCTATTCCACCTATCAACTGATAGTAATTCAATGCTTTGAGGATCCAAATCATATTTTTAGTGAATTGACTAGACCATAGATCTGATAAAATTTTAAAATAAATCTTTACCTTCATGTTGGGCAAAGGGTATACCTTTACCAAATTGGCGTATAGGCCTAATGATATGCCAATGTTTTTAAACTTCCATGCTTGTCATCTTCGAATCCACTAATTCCTCCTCAGACACAGACCCACAACTTTCTTGATTTCTTCTGTTAAATGATTCACATGGCTTTCAAGAAGTCTAAATCTGTCTACAAATATGCTGAAATTATCATCTTGGGGTCCTTTTCCTGGTATTATAAAGAAATTTCCTGGTGATGTGACAAAAACCTTGTTCATATCTCTAGTTAAAGAGTCTGCTAAAAAATTAGAATTGCTTGGTATACATTCAACATCAAAATCAAATTGTTGAAACCAAATCTACCATGAGAGGAACCTTCCTATAGCAACCTGTCTTGAAATCTTGGCAAACAAGAACTACTTGAAATTCATCAAATCAGTCCTTATAAGAAATTTTACTGGTGCCAAATATATTTCAAATTTTTGTATCCCAATAAAAATTGCTAAAGTTTCCTTTTCAACAATAAAATAATTCTTTTGACTGGGAGAGAATTCACCTAAGGCATATGTGCAAAGTTTTTCTTCTTCATTCTCCTGTTTCTCAAAAAGAATGGCTACCCAAAAACTATTAGAAGCATCAGTTTGTAAAATCAGAAGTTCGTCACTTGGTGGTTGTAACTTTGGAAGTTGCTGACATTCTGATTTAAGCTGTTTAACTGCTGCAGTGGTGTCACACGAAATGGGTCGATCTTGCGGACAAGCTAGACCTTCCTAGAATCTAACGATATCTAGTGACAAGCAAGCCAATCAGAAACTATCTTTCTCTAAATATGCAATTAAAAACAAAGGCAAACAAGTGTTTTAGGCCTACCTTGGGTCCAATGCAAGTTTGTGGAAGCCTCGCTCCTTTGATCCAAATGAGCTCCCTTGTAGCAAATCTGCGTACACAAACAGGCAAACAAATTAAATAGCACCTGAAAAGCCAATATCATAAAGCATATCCATCATAATGATCAAGGAATTTATGAAACAAATCACATAAGACAATTTGTTGAGAAAAATGAATCTGATTGTATTAATTCAAATCAAAGAAGAACTTTACAACCTGTGCCTTGATGCTGTACAAGCTCCTCCTAGGGTCCAACAAGAAGTCTCCTCTACTTTGACAAGTTTCACTCACTTCCCAATGAAGCCAAAAGGTATGTGATCTCTCCTCTCAAGCTTAACTAGGAAGTCCCAATTCCACCAGCATTTACCCTCAAAAATGTTCAGCTTCTAACCTCCCTAGCACCCAGCCCAATGCCTTAATTTATAGTGCAATGGAGGGAAGTTACTAGGTTCTCCTTCAAAGGGATAAAGCCCTCCTTCAAAGGGATAGCTCCTCTCATCAAGGGATTAGCTCCTTCTCTTTTGGGATGCATGAACCACCTCAGAGCGAACAATCCACGTCAAAATTCCTTCTAGAATCATCTAGAATTAACCCAAAGTGAGTTTTTAATAATAAACTTGCGCCTTTTTGACTTTCACAGGGGTCCGCACCCACTCCTTTAGGGACAGAGCATGCAGGTCCACAGTTTTTGTGAACAGGAGGTGCGGGACCGCAGGCAACAGTGAGAGAAAGTGCGGAACTAGAGCTTTGTTGATTTTCAATGTCTTTCTCTCATTTTCAAAGCTTGACGTGAAGAGCTGAGGTCTGAGACTTGCTTAGGAGGACAGTACAAGTGATGATAGACCCATACTGACTGCAAATAATCATGGTGACGATATTTTTGTGTAACAGATTGCCCCCTAAATTGCGAAGTCTGTAGTAGATGAGGATTTTGTTTATCATTTAGAAAGAGTGAAGTACTTTATCATTTCGAGGATCATCTTGTGGAGAGCCTGGTCGGAACCTGTAAAAACATTCAATGCAAGATATATATATGAGATCATATCATCGCTGAGGTAGGCATTCCAATACTCAGATCAAAACTGACTTAGAAAACTAACTACTGCTCTGATACATGAATGATCTTGTAATACATCACAAGTATAGACACTTGTAGACACAGTATGGACGCAGCCATCTGTTTATGAATAGTCCACTATATAATGAATACAAAATTCCTCGCAGCCTGGATTGCAGAAACTAGATCCAGGGTCTTCATTTCTACTTCCCGAAATAGTACGATTCTATCCATGCGAATGAACGTGTTGAAGTCGAGCATGGTAGAAACCACTTGATTACCAGTCAATGATGTAAACCATTAACAAGTGTGAGAGAAACCACCAAGGATGTCGATGGCTCTCAAAGTACCCAGTACAATCCATGAGATGTGAATAGATGTGTTGATGTCGAACATGTCACGGAATCCTTTGATCGAAGGTCAATGATGCAACCTGTCGTCAAAGGCGAGAAACCTGCCATTGAGGCATGCAGATCCCAAGGTACTGACGATTTCTAGATCATCTTTCTAGATAATGAGCTGAAGTCGATAGAAAGCGATCTGTCGCAGGCAATCCCACAACACGAAATCATAGATCAAGTTGAATAAATTTAGTTGCAAGGACTGACTCAGGGATGGTCAAGATAGATGACAGATATTTTGCAGATGAATGGCTTATTGGCAGTGACCTCTTGAACACATAAGGACACAATAGATGGTTTGGTGACAATTGAACCAAAGTTAATACCCAGAAACTGGCTGAAGACTTTCAATGTGGTTTGATCAACTGTTAGGCAAAGGATTTCCCAACCCAGGTGAATAAAAGTGTTGTGTTCAAGAGTGGTTACAAAGTATGACAAACAGGCTCATTTTTCTCTCTTTTCCCCCACCATTTCTGGCAAGTACCTCTTTATTTTTGATAAGCTTGAGGAGGATAACATTTGCTTGATTATAAGCTCATCCTTCGGATGAGTCCAACTTAGTTTAAATTTGAACCCTGAGAAGGAGTGGTTCGTTCCTGTTTGTAATTGAATAGGTCATTTACTATGGAATTTTAACGAGTCCAGTATAGGAGAAACTCGGCGTTTTTCATTTTTAGAGAGTCTGAAAAAACTTAAGAAGACTCCAGGGTTGACCCTTTTCATAAATTTGTGTCTCCCAAGCCCGAAAAAGTATAAAATAATACTTGAGAGTACCGCTTGATCTTTACGACCAAGGAGTAATTTTCGTAATTAGTGCCCCTGATCCGAAAAAGTAAAAAAAAAAACGATCAACGACACGTCGTTTTATAACCAATATCGAATTTGAAACAACAAAAATCCAGCAATCTTTTCATGTTTTTACAGTCAGAAAAGAGTTGTAAGTGGATCGTCTTTTTAGTTCCGTTTAACAAGTTTAAAAAGAAAAACTCGGCGATCTTTTCATGTTTTAGGAGTCAGAAAAGAGCTTAAAGGTGACTCTAAATGTTTTTCCGTCGAAAATTATCGATTTTGCCTGAATAATCCGTTATCCTGAACAAAAATTGCAAACATTACTCATACCTGTTTGAAATGTATAAAAATGCTGCAAAAATTACCTTTCTAAAGTGAAACATAAAAAAATTTACAATTCATTTATTCAAAAAACTTATAAAAAGGGCTTTTGTCAATTCATTTTTACCGTTTGCGATTTGGGTGAGAAAATAGTGCTTTTGTTCAGAAACTTCCCGTGAAGATTGCGGAAAATCCATCCGTCGGAATCGAATGCCATCTTCTCCAGGTAATCCACATCATCCTACTCTTTAATTTCAACCGTTTCAATCTTTGTTTTAGGTTTTTATTTCATTTTTAAGAGGGTTTTTAGGCTAGAAACCTGCGCGCGGGGGCCCGCAGGCATAACACTAGCAGCCCGTGGACCCCAACTTTTTCTCAATGGGGAAAAAGTCAGGGGTCCGCACCTTCCATGAAGGCAAGATGCGGATCCACGCACTGTCTCTAATACAGAGGGTGCGGTCCCCGCAGCAAGGGTTTTTAACCCAAAAATTCTCAAAATTGACCCAAACAATTTAATTTCTTACATTCTAAATTGCCTTTTTGTTGGATGTAGAGTGTACATCATGCTAGATTGGCGAGAACGGGAGCATGAGGACGTGGATCTTGCCGTGTTGAATCACCAACCTTCGATCGATGCATTGAAGGCATGCGGCTCGTACAAATTCTGGGCCATAGCTGGCATGAGGGCCTAGGTGGACTTCTTACAGTGGCTGGTAGACAGGTGGAGCATATAGGACCAGTGCTTCTTCATTGGTGGCCACCAGCTCAAAATCGAGCTGGCAGACATATACTTTTTGACTGGTTTGCCTAAGAGAGGTGAAGACTTGACTTTATTTGGGACTAGGCCAGGTGGCCAGTCTGTCGATAGCCTCCAGCTAGAGTTCTGCAACAACCAGGCTAGAGACAAAGGGATAGACATTAAAACCATATCCCGTCCTGAACTCATGGTGATCGCGTTTATTGTTACCAGACTTTGCAGGAGTGCCGCACTACATATTGCCACCGGATCCCAGATGCAGATGGCAGTTGACTGCTTTCGAGGCACCATCTTCAACTAGTGCGATGTTGTGTTGGCTAATGTAAAAGGCCAACTGACCAGAGCCAAGAATGGACAACTGAAGACCTTTGGTTATGGGGCTTTGGTTGTGAGTTTTGGTCTGGAGAGGGTCCCAATGTTGGTCCCGTAGCACCTTACTGTTGGAGCTGGGCTTCCTCGAGAGCCCAAACTGATGCGATGGGTTGCAGTTATGGCCCGTCATCCGGACAAGGGGACAGAGGTCGTTCAATTCAAACCTGAGTATTTCCATTGGTTGGAAAACTAGGTTTTTGCTATTCAGGACTTCCCTTACGCTGGGGTAGATTTTCATGGTGACCCAGACATGGCTCTTCCACCAGGAGAGCAATGGGATGACTCAGGTAAAATCATTTTCAATATTTTATTAATTTAATTTTTTTTTGTTTTTATATCGTCCCAAAACTGATAGTAAAAGTTTCAAATGCAGATGTGGGTCCACAACGACCAGCCGCTCTCCGGCCTTACGAGAGGAAACAACCAGCTGCAGCCGCGCTAGCCCCATAGGACGAATCAACAGAGACCTTGGCCGAGTTGGAGAGTCATCTAGAGCGCTTGACAGGAGACATTCCGGAGACTAGCATAGATGACATTCCTCGTCGACTTCAGTGCTATGTGATTGGGGTCCCAGGACCTTTTAGGAGGTTCCTTTGTAAAGTGGCCCGTGCAGTGGTTTCTTATCGAGATCATCACCAGTGATAGGATGATAGCCTATTGTAGACACATATGACATTTTTGCTTTTTATACTTATCATTTTTGCCGATCATAAGGTGTTTTCCAACCTATGATCGAGGACGATGTATATTTTGACACACTCCTATATATATCACTATTACCGGCTTATCTTGTAAATCATGTTATGGAATGATTTTAAATTTACATGTATGATTATTGCAAATGTCTACTTAACATTCGAGAAGCAATTGCATCTGCTAATGTATTTAAAGATCTTGGAATATGCTGATATTCAATGTAATCAAATTCACGTTCCAAGAGACGCACTCTCAAAAATAATCTCAATAACACTGGATTTCTAATGGCATACACTCTATTAAGCTGTAATACAACGAGTTCAGAATCTAACCTCACTATCAAACTCCGAATCCCAAATGAAATAGATTCAGATAATAACTCAATCACTGCACTATACTCGGCAATGTTGTTCGTTGTTTTACCGAGGCTTACCCCATGCATAGATACCAACTCATCAGAGGGCGAATAGATAACCCAAGCTGCGGAAGAAATATTCCGTGTATTACGACAAGCACCATCAGCGAAACCAATGTATGTTTGGAGAGGCATCAACATCTGCAATATCAAGAGTAAAACCAAGATAAGCAGGAATAATGACGAAAAACACTCTCTAAGCTAAGCACACTTTTTAAACTAAAACACACCAGCTAGAAAGAAAACTATCCTAACTAAAAATCTCCATACCCATTCTTTAAGCATAATACCTCTTTAGGTAAAGACCATTTCTCGGTTTACCCAAAGAGTCCCCGTCAAAGTCTACCAATTCATAGGCCCCTTTTGCTAGCTTTCGCTTGACAACATAGGGACCATGCCACATAGGAACGAATTTTCCAGCGCCTAATTTATCATTAGCTTGATCGTACAATAAGACTAGATCTCCTTCCGAAAAATTTCGAGGGGTCACATTTCGATCATATTGAGCTTTAATACGTTTTGCGTGAGTTTCGATCGCCAATGCAGCATCACGTCGATTCTCATCTAATTGAGCCAAGTATAATAAACATTTTTCCTCTTTGGAAGTGGCTGGAAGTAACTCGATGGCCATTTGCAATGATGGGATTTCGCATTCAATGGGTAACACAGCTTCCAGACCATAAACTAGTTGGAAAGGAGTGAACCCTGTTGACGTTTTTACTGAGGTTCGATACGCCCAAAGCGCTGAAAATAGCATGTTATGCCAATTCGACCGATGAATCCCAATGATTTGTCGGATCATGATGACTAAAACTTTGTTGATGGATTCAACCAGACCATTAGCTTGTGGATAATAAGGAGTTGAACTATCGTGACACAAGCTAAGCTGGCTTGTAAGTTTGGTCATCATAACGTTTCGAAAATGACGCCCATGATCAGTGATGATCGCTTGTGGAACACCAAACCTAGCAATTATATGATTGAACACGAAAATTGCAGCTGTTTTGCCGTCTGCCTCAAATGTAGGCATCGCCTCGGCCCACTTGGTAAAATAATATACCGCAAGGATGATATATGCATGCTCCCCGGCCGAGTGAGGGTTACATGTAATAAAATCGATACCCCATTTGGCAAAAGGACCAACGGCAATTATAGGGTGGAGAGGAGCAGGTGGAGAGCGCATCTTTCGATCAAAAATTTGGCAGTTGTGGCATTTTCAGACCGCGTTAATACAATCTTTAAACAAAGACGGCCAGAAGTAGCCAACGCGTAATATCTTTTGGGCTGTGGCATACCCAGACATATGACCGCCACACGCTCTAGAGTGACAGTCATTTAGAACCCTTTTAGCTTCCTCGTGAGTTAAACAATGTCGAAAAACAGAGTCCGCCCCACGGCGATAAAGAGTATCTCCAATAATTCTGAATTGTTGGGACTGGAATCGTATTTTTCGACGTTCTGACCTTGAAATGTCTGGCCAAAAGGATTGGGTCTGGAGATACACGATGATATCCCCATACCACGGATCTAAAGTGCTGATTAGAAACAAGGATTCGTTCGCAATGGGCTCCTCCGCCACAGATTCCGTGTCAGCACGCGGGAAGTCACACATTAACTCCGCAAAAACTAAAGATTTCTTAGACTTAGATTTTTCAAATTCCAAGTCGAACTCCTGCAGGATGACAATCCATTTAGAGTACTTGCCCCCCAGCAATTGCTTAGTCAAAATGTAGATCATAGGGCTGCAATCAGAAATTACTGTAGTTTTACATAGTAAAATGTAGTGACGAAAACGTTGGACAGCTTGAACAGCTACCAATGCCAATTTCTCCACATGTGAGTATTTTAGCTTAGTTGGATTTAAAGTTCGACTAAGGTAATATATCACATGTTCAGTACCGAATTTGTCTTCCTGAACTAAGACCATTCCAATGGTGGAATGAGAGGCGGCGAGATACAAGAAGTAGTCCTGGTTGTAGTTGGTAGGATGCAATAACGGTGCATGGGTCAACGCGTGTTTTAGTGCATCAAAAGATTTATGAGCTATCTCATCCCAATAGAACGGAGTATTCTGTTTCAACAACCAGGTAAAACCCTTTGTAACCTCAGCGTAGTTAGGAATGAATCGTCGTAAAAAGTTTGCTTTCCCTTGCAAACTTTGGAGTTGGCGAAGACTCGAAGGAGGAGGCAATTTGACAATAGCTTCAACTTTCGAGGGATCGATGCGAATGCCGGCTTTTGAAACAATAAACCCCAACAATCGACCCGTTTCTATACAGAAAACACACTTGTGTGGATTCAACCTAATCCGATAATGCCTACACCTCATAAAGATTGCTCGTAAATGGATGAGATGATCAGCTCGATGTAATGAATGAGCAGGTAGATCATCGAGATAGGGTTGCACAATGTGCTTGATGTCATGAAACGCATAAGACATGGCCCTTTGAAAAGTTGTGCCGGCATTCTTGAGCCCAAAAGGTAATTTGCAATAAGCAAATGTCCCCCATGGACAAATGAAAGCCGTTTTTGGTTGATCGGCAAGTAGAATATTGATTTGATTGTATCCGGAAAAACCATCCATGAAGGAGAATATTTCGCTTCCGGCACAATCATCAATGATTTGATCGATATAGGGAGTTGGGTAATTGTCCTTTGGATAGGCTCGATTAATGTCCCTATAATCGATACATATTCTTATTGTCCCTTGCTTTTTGTTAACCGGAATAATATTCGATACCCAATCCGTTAACGGGATCGGATAAATGAAACCTGCTTTGAGTAATTTTTCAACTTTTGCTTTAATAGCAGCAGCTTTTCTTGGGTGAATCTGACGCAAACGTTGCCGGACGGGTTTAGAGTCCGGGTAAGTCTTGATTTCATGAACAACAATTGCGGGGTCAATTCCTGGCATTTCCTCATATGACCAGGCAAACACGTTGCGGAATTCTTGAAATAGGGCCTTATATATTTGAATTTCATTTTCTGTACACAAGGCACCTATATGAATGTTTTCAATAATTCCAGGCTTAATCGAAATGTCAATAGGAAAAGTTCGAGAGATGTTTCCCAAATTTAACTCTGAATCAGGATTTTTCATTGGATTCTAAGGTTCCTTGACATATTCAGTCGTAAAAATTGATGAAAAATCATTTTCAAAACGATCATTCTCGGGTAAGAACGAAGATCTGTGATGGAGATCTTCCCATGGTAAATCATCTACACATAGGATTTCATGAATTTGCTCATCAGAGTGAACAAGTTCGGAAAACGTTGTTGAATTCGAGTTTGATGTGAAAAGTGATTCCTCATGGACCACATTCATTAAGTCGATTTTGGTTGAAGATGGGTCGGTAAACGATTGCACGGCCTCATACGCAATTTCATATGGACTCAAAGGCATAACATCACCAAATGAGTCTATCTCAGATTCAGAAGGTATGATCCAAGGATCATCATAAACAATGGTGTCTGACGAAATCATATGAATGGTTGCAAAATAAGATGATGCGTTGATTGGAGGAAAAGGAAAAGTTCCCGGTAAACCGGCATCTTTAACTAGTCCTACTCCAACATCCTTATACGGGATAGTCATTTTACCGACATGCTGAATGCTTTCAGAAGAGGCTGGGTTGGATGAAAAGTAAGCCAGCTGGTCTATTGTTATGATCTTTCCATTATGAGGAAACTTTATAACCCGAAAGACCGATGAAACAACAGCTGTCATAGCGTAAGACCAACTACGACCCAAGAGAAGGTTGTAATCTAGAGGGGCATCAACCACCTCCACGTCTAGATTAACAGTTTTTCCTTCAACCCCTATAGGTAGATCCTGTAGAATGCTAAAAGGATGAAACCCACGGCCATCAAAGGCCTTTAGAATTGTCGGGGATTGATTTAATGAAGGAGAACCAAGCGATCTCCAACACTGTATCGACATAATACACGTTGAGGCTCCCTCATCAATCACAGTCCTATGAATAGGCCTGTTTTTGACTATCACTGGGATCTGGAAAGCCATTTGATGAGGTAAACGTGGTGTACTATTTTCTAGATCAAAAATTATTAGGTTCGAGTCCTGAACGTCAACAGCTCCTATAGCCGACAAAAGTAATTTACACTGTGCTGGACATGATTGCATCACTTCCAAAGCCGACATTGCTGAAGGTGAAATAGCTAAATCCTCAACAATGTTATAGTTCTGAGCCGCTCTAGCATGTGGATTGAAAGCTGACTTTCGAAGTATACCTTTGGCGGGCGATTTGATTACTAAGTCTGGATTAGGCTTCTCGATCTGTAGTGGATCAGAACCGGGAGCTGAGGTTGATGGGTTAGAATGAGAAGATTCTACTTCTTTACCATCAACATGACTTTTACTACCATAATCTTGCGATCGAGTCGCAATCCTAACATGGGACATCATCAGTATGGGTTCTCCATTGGCATTCGAGGAAGAACCTATCATTTTACTGTCTTGACTTGGAAAAGGATCCTTCAAAACAGCAGGCGTTTGGGAACCTTTGACAATCTTCGCAACCTCTGCACGATGAGGGCAGTCTCTTGTAAAATGCTCTTCATCACAAATGAGACAAGGATAACGAGGTTTGCGTTTCTCATCATTGGATTCCGCTTTTTTAGGTTTCTCTTTTGAATTTTTATCGGTTTTATTTTTCTTCTTCCCTTTTTTCTTACCACCGGATTTTGATTTGGCTGTAGATGACTCTACAAAGTGAATATTGGCGGAAATCTCTGTGGAAGAATCTCCTGTCGGGGAATCTGGCAAGGTTATGATAGGAGAAGAATTCTTGGAATACTTCTTCTTACTTTTGGTGTTAACCGTACCAATCATACCATCAGCGGCATGAGACCCTGAAGGAGCTGCAGGGATTTGATTTTGCTTAGGAAGATCGGGGATTTTCTCGTGTAACGTACCTGACTGAGTATAAACCAAGTCAAGGTACTGTGCTTGAGCAATTACTTGCTCCTTAGTAACGACTTCGGCCTTAGCTACATCCTCAGTGATCTTTGGCAATAAAGATTTTACAAACCATTCAGCTAAGATCTGATCTGGAATAAAAACCTTCACTAAACGTCGTCGACGTCTCCATTCATGAATGTGATCTGAAATGTAAGTGGACGTTGACTACTTTAATGAAGTTAGTAATTCCGTGCCATTGTCATATCTGACTAGCAATTGAAAATGAGTTAAAAACGAGGTAGCTAACTGACTAAAGTTATAAAAAGTGCCTCGCGGTAACTCAATGTACCACTTGGCCGCAAGACCAATTAGAGTGCGCTGGAAAAGCCTTAGACGGATTGAATCATCTGAAATGGAGTTAGACGCACACCAGAGGTGATAAGTCATCACATGGTTCGACGGGTCCTCTCCTGATTTGCCTTCAAACTTAGGAATATCACTAGGCAACTTATTCGGCATTGGCGGCCAAAACGGAAGATAATTAATGGGATCATTCGTTAGGCGTGACAAGTCAGGCAAGTCCAAAGTTGCGATAAATGGTAACTGACGATTAGGGTCCCTAAAACTCTGGGTCATGAGACCAGCCCCAGGAGGAGGATATCCAGGATAACTAGGAATAGGAATTGCATTTGGGATATTGTATCCTCTCGGAAAACCAGGGTTAACCGGACTGTACTGGGGTTGTTGAGGTTGTTGATATGTGTACCCAGGGTACGGTTGATACTGATAGATTGGCTGCTGCACAGCAGGACTAAATTGGTACTGTCCCTGGTACAGTTGATAAGTAAATTGAGGTTGACTTGTGACAACCGTACTTGAACCAGGTTTTCCTACAGGCATCTGAACCGAAGTTTGAATTGTGGATCCAGACTGAGGTAAAGATGTTTGAGGAGTTGATACAGGAACAGTAGAAACCGGAGCTGTCAATACTCCAGAAGTAGGTGGGGTAGATTGAACAGATGTTGTAGCAGCTGTTTGAGACGGAGTACGAGGCGTACTAGGCCCAGGCTGAGAAACTACCGAAGGTACAGAAGTTTGAATAGTAGACTGGACAGGTTGCTGGGGTGAACCAGAAACTAAGGGTTGTCCAGTTTGAGATGACAACTGTACATTCAGTTGCAATACTTGTTGAGTTTGCGATGGATCCCACACTAAGTTCATTCCGGGGTACGGACCTATAACAGGTTGAGAATATGGAGGACCATAACCGGGTTGAGGGTAGGGTTGATAATTCAACGGTACATTTCCAGATCCTTGAACATATGATTGACTGGAAGGTGGCTGGTAACCTTGAGTTGGGTACTGACCTTGGGGTTGATAACCCTGAGGCACGTACTGATACTGGGGTTGACCTTGAGGTACATATTGATACTGGGGTTGACCTTGAGGTACATATTGAGTCTGGGGTTGACCTTGAGGAACGTACTGTCCCGTAGGTATGTACTGTCCTTGAGGTTGCCCCCCAGGCGCAAATTGGGTACCTTGAGGTTGCCCCCCAGGCGATACTTGAGGATTTTGAGGCTGCCCCCAGGCGGTAACTGACCACCTTGAGGTTGAGGATTAGGAATAGTACCTGACATCATGAGAATATCTTCTACACTCAACAGCTTAGTACCATTGTTTCCAGTTAATAACCCTTGTTCAATGGGTTGAGGAGATGCTCCCGCAAAAGTACCAGAAAGTGACTGATACCCAGAGGGAACAGAAGGACCGTTGTACAAAAAGGATTCTGGCGATTGAGTAAACATGGACGACTGTCTTGACATATTTAACGAAGGATAGTAACCTCTAGGTGTTGGGTGATAAGGAATACGAGGTGGTGAAAAACTTAACCCTGGGTTTTCCAAAAAATTAGTCAATGAAAGATACCAAGCACTGCTCCTAGGTGGAATGTAAAAAATTGATTCACGCTCCCTAAGTTCAATAACAGGTTGATTTTCCGGGATAGGGATGCCTACTTCCTCTTCCGGAGTAGCAAGTTCTTCAATAGCTATAAGTCTATAAGGAAGATTTTAGGTAATTATTCTTTCTACCCTGGGTGAACCAGGACCACTAGAAGTTGGAGAGGTAAACCCCGATGTTGGGGTAGCAGCAAATTCACTTTCAGGTTTGGATATTTCAGGTTCCTCACCTATATCACTAGTAGATGAAAAGCTACCAGTAACTTCGGAAACAGACACTGATTGTGGATTATAATCTACTACTAAAGCTTGAAAATCAGGATGTACCACCAAAGAAGACTCTCCTTCTTCAGGTGACCCAACTCTACTGTCTCTAGGAGTTACGAGGGCTCTTAACCCTTCAGGCTGGCTCGGTGAAAACTCAGGAGGTTGGCCCCGAAGTCTACGGGACTTCCTCGGTAATTCAGCCACGATTAAAAATTTTTAACTACTTCACACGCAAACAAAGTAAAATCTCAATGAAAACCACCTAAAGCCTCTAAAGAACCAAAAAAATTTGAATCACACGCCTAAAGAATCTAGGAGATCAAACACACACAAATAGTAACTTTCCGTACTGAAAACACTAGTTGGTGATGAAGCCCAACGTCGCAGAGTTCAATACAGAAATGGCGGTTGGAACAGTTACCCCGGCAACCTGCTTAATGAATAGACTAGCACAAGTTCCTCCACTAAACCGTCTCGAGTGAAGAGAACCCCCAGAAAATCCAAGTGAGTCTAGCCGACGTCTGCTCCAGGTACAGTGGGATCTTCCCACCACTGTCACCTTAGGAAGAATCCTATAGAATATGGTCACTAAGGTTACCAACGGAAACAAATATACCTGGGGGAACAGTCTACGATCCGATACGCACGCAAGGGCAGAGTAACAAGCTCAATCCCCTTGAAGGCTCCTTGACATAATCCAAGGTTTACCAACAAGTGACCCCAGGCTCCTCGACAATGGTTAATCTGAGGTTTACCGTTTTTAATACGTGAATATCTAGCGTCGTTCCCAATGAGGAAGGATTGATTCCCACACTGGTTCGGACACGATCTCGTGCTTCTCCTTTAAGAGGAGCTTTCCAGAGCATAAATGCAACAATTGGATTTCTCTCCTACCGCAAGATACAGCTACTTGCTTGTTTTACTGTCTTGGAGAGTTAATTAATCCCTACTCCAAGACACTAGCCTAAGCTATGTTGGTGTATCAGAGCCCTAGAAATAAAAATATTACTAGATAGATTTTACTTTAAGCGTTATTTTTATTGGTTTTTGTTTAAGTCAAGAGGTGCGGAGATGAAACTCGTGGTGTGAAGACTCGACTCGAAATCACTAAAAAATGCACCTAAGATGATTAAGCAATCTTTTCCCTTCAATGAATTTCTAGCTAGGAAAGAGTTTGAGAATGCAAATACTTGTAAACACAAATCTTTCTTAACAAACAAATTAAAAGAAGAGCTTTTGTCTTTTCCAATGCACTCAAAACGAGACAACTAGTTATTTTCACAAAAAATTCCCTTTTCTTTCAAAACACTCAAACACTACAAAAACAAACTTTTTCCAAAAGAGATTTTTTTTATTTTTTATAAAACACTCAAAACTATGGAAATGACTAATCTTGAGATCTATAAACTATAAAAAACCTATTGGAAGTCAAAGCTTACAAGATGTCTTTTTCAAGGATGTTTTACTTAGCTAGATGTAAACTAAGGACCAATTTATGCAGAATCACAAATCAGTCAAAAAACAACCAATTTTTGTTTTCTTTTCTAAAAAATGAAATCCAAACTTTTAACACAAGCGTTTTCGAAGTTTTGTAAAGAGAAAAACACAAGGTGGATTCCTCAACAAACGTAGATTTTGCAAATGGTTAGACTCATAAGAAGGCTGGTAAAAACCAAGGTGATCTGAGGTTTCTACAGCTTCTAAGCTTAGAGCTACTACAAGACCAAAATGAAAACCAACAACCAACAACCAAAACTTCTAGGAATTTCACCTAAAACCCTAACACCAATGAAATTAACCTAAGGAAAGCTTCTAACAGGTTATATGCAGGTCTGGGCAGGGGATAATAACATCTAAACAAAAACTAAGTTGACTAACAGAGAAAATCTTAGGTTTTCCAAAATTTTGACAGGGTCCGCAGGCCCACAGTTAACACAGGTGCGGTACCGCTCTGTGCTAAAAGCAAAAGTGCGGATAGATCCGCACTGTGTCACAAGCCTAGGGTGCAGTCCTCTCCCAAAGTTATGAAAAACAAAAAATAATCCTAGATCTACTAAATCTACCCAATTCCACACACAACAAGCCAAAAACATAAACAAAAACACAGTTTCTCAGGTCAAAGTAAAAACAAGGAAAAAATCAAGTCCCCAGCAGAGTCGTCATTTTGTCACACGGAATGGGTTGATCTTGCGGACAAGATAGACCTTCCTAGAATCTAACGATATCTAGTGACAAGCAAGCCAATCAGAAACTATCTTTCTCTAAATATGCAATTAAAAACAAAGGCAAACAAGTGTTTTAGGCCTACCTTGGGTCCAATGCAAGTTTGTGGAAGCCTCGCTCCTTTGATCCAAATGAGCTCCCTTGTAGCAAATCTGCGTACACAAACAGGCAAACAAATTAAATAGCACCTGAAAAGCCAATATGATAAAGCATATCCATCATAATGATCAAGGAATTTATGAAACAAATCACATAAGACAATTTGTTGAGAAAAATGAATTTGATTGTATTAATTCAAATCAAAGAAGAACTTTACAACCTGTGCCTTGATGCTGTACAAGCTCCTCCCAGGGTCCAGCAAGAAGTCTCCTCTACTTTGACAAGTTTCACTCACTTCCCAATGAAGCCAAAAGGTATGTGATGTCTCCTCTCAAGCTTAACTAGGAAATCCCAATTCCACCAGCATTTACCCTAAAAAATGTTCAGCTTCTAACCTCCCTAGCACCCAGCCCAATGCCTTAATTTATAGTGCAATGGAGGGAAGTTACTAGGTCCTCCTTCAAAGGGATAAAGCCCTCCTTCAAAGGGATAGCTCCTCTCATCAAGGGATTAGCTCCTTCTCTTTTGGGATGCATGAACCACCTCAGAGCGAAAAATCCACGTCAAAATTCCTTCTAGAATCATCTAGAATTAACCCAAAGTGAGTTTTTTATAATAAACTTGCGCCTTTTTGACTTTCACAGGGGTCCGCACCCACTCCTTTAAGGACAGAGCGGGCAGGTCCGCAGTTTTTGTGAACAGGAGGTGCGGGACCGCAAGCAACAGTGAGAGAAAGTGCGGAACCATAGCTTTGTTGATTTTCAATGTCTTTCTCTCATTTTCAAAGCTTGACTTGAAGAGCTGAGGTCTGAGACTTGCTTAGGAGGACAGTACAAGTGATGATAGACCCATACTGACTGCAAATAATCATGGTGACGATATTTTTGTGTAACAAGTGGCTTCTGTTGACCATCCTTCCGTGAGATGTTTTCTGATTGGGGTTGTTTTCTTAGACAACCTGGGAATATATCTGTGCATATAATTTAAGACACCTAAAAATCTTTGAATTGTTTTAGTGTCTTTTAGTTCATCTGGAAACTGAGACAATTTAGTAAGAACATGGGGTTGCATTTGGATTTTTCCATTAACTACATTGATCCCCAAAAGTTTATATTGTCTTGAAACAAAACCATTTTCTTTTCAGAAAGGACTATGCCATGATTTTGGACTTCACTTAGAAAAATCTCTAGATGCTTTAAATGGGTTTCAAGATCGGGACTATGTACAAGTATATCATCTATATATGTTACAATGAAATCATATTTTCCAAAAATAAAATCCATTCTTCTTTGGAAGAATGCAGGGGCATTTTTTAGGCCGAAAGGTACCACCTTCCATTGATAAAAACCTCAAGGGCATGTGAAGGCAGTTTTATGCGTATCTTCTTCTTGGATCTATATTTGATAGTATCTAGACTTCATGTCAAACTTGCTGAATACTTTACTATTTTGAATTTTTTGCATAATGGTTTCTAGCCTCGGTAAAGCGTAATGAAAACCCTAAGTGATAGCATTCAGAGGTTTATAGTTAATTACCATTATGGGCTTACCTCTGACTATTTCTGAATGGTTTCTAACTAGAAATGCTGAACAAGAGTACTGAGACATACTAGGTTCAATAAGATTCATACTTAACAACTCGCTTATCTGTCTCTTAATTTCTTGTTCGTTTGTGGGGGTGCATGGAATTAGTTTTCCCTTGACTCCATTGTCATGTAGAGTCACTATCTCCTGCTTTGGGCTTTCTACTGTCTAAAATTGATGAGGATTGTTTGAACAACTTTTTAGCAATCTGTCATGAATAGAAATATGTTCAATGGACCAATTTAGGTCAATGCATGCCTTTTGTTTATTTTTTAACTCCATCCTTTCTTCATATAATTGCAAAACTTCTTGCCAATTATTGGAGTCCTTAAGAGGTTTTCTTGCTCCAACTTTCTTTTGACTATTTTCTTTTCTCGCCTCAGAATTTGCTATGGATAATCGAGGCACAACAATAGCCTTCTTATTTAAATTAATTATCAGCTTATCTTCGCCGATAGTGACTGGGAGCACAGAATTAATAAAAGGCATTCCAAGCATTAAGCTTGCAGATGGATCAAAATGTTGAATAGCAGAGATTTTTTACTATATCCCCCCAACTTTCAAAGATATGCTATCAACATAATGCGTCAATTGAACAGATCCTCCTATTATTTCAGATACAAGAATATTTTGAAGTGGCTTCCAAAGAGATTTAAACAAAGATGGACGAGCCAAATTATTTGATCCTCTATGAATGCATCAACATTTATCCATTCATTTCTGACTTTCACTTGGATTGGGATATAAATGAGACTATTTGTTTTAATGATCCTTTTTAATAGAGCTTGCTCTTCAACTTTATTGTTTTTTGGAATTTTTAAACTGGTAGAAGCAGCAGTATTCTTTTGATATGGGAAAAAAGAATTTAATTCTGGAAATACTGTAATCGACTGCTTACCTGTTTGTTGTAAGCTTTCTGAAGCTGACTCTTCATCGGAAACATCTGTGGTGTCTTCAGTTTCTTCTGTTTCGCTTTCATTTGACTGATCACTATAATGCAATTCTTCAGAAATATCATCATTAGAACAATAATTACACACATTCATCTTTTGTACACTAGCTTTGACATTACCTTCATCTTCTGAAGCTTCTGTTAAAATATATACATCAGAAACTTCGTCTTCTGAATCGACTATAGACTAGTCATCCTTGAATTCCTCAATCTCAAAACAAGCTTTTAGTTTAGAAGAGGAACTATTAGGACATTTGCGTGCGAAATGGCCTTCTTGTTTGCAAATGAAACAACAATTGTTGTTTCTTGGTTTCTTTCTCTTTTTCAAAAATTTGAATTTTCTGAAAGGCTTCCTTGGATTGGAGACTCTCTTGGGTCTAAATTTTCCATACCTTTTTGTTTTCTTCTTCTTTTTAAAGGGTGTCTAGGGTAGCATTGTTCTGCAGACATCTGAACTAGGTGTAATGTCGTGTGCTTTCTTTTGCTAGCACAAATACTTAACCTTCTCTGTACACCTGAAAAGAAGATCAACCCAATATATTTGATCTATTTTTTTATTCTGTACATGTAGATCTTTCATAATTAGATCTCCTAAATTGCTTGGAAGCGTCGACAAAAATGATATTTTTTTAGTAGTATCATTAGAGAGATTTGCTTTAAAGACTTTTGCCATGAAATTTTTGCCAAATTGATCAAGATATTTTAAATCTTTAAATTCCATATGGCTTAAGTCTGTTGTTAGCTGTTTTTTCTCATCTACTGGCTCTAGAACAAATTGTGTTTTTAGCAAAAGTTCTAAAGTGGCTAGTCCTGCTTCCATGATTGCTCTTCTCTCTTCATCTAAGGGTCCCATCCACCAATCATATATAATGCCGGTCATTCTTTTCTCGGCTAGGACCATTATAGAAACATTATCTAATTTTTTGGTGACATGCATCTGATATAGAGCACCAGTCCATATCCGGATTGATTCTCCTAGATTGGATGAATTGTCTAGATTTAAAATATACCCACTAGAATTTGCAGCATACAAATCTTCTTCTACACGCGGGTATTTAGAGACTTCTTTCAACACATGAGCTTTATTCTGGTTATTTATAGAAGGTAAAATAAAGGAAGGGAATTTAGAAGTTGCTTGATCAAGAGTCATAATCTCTTTCTTTGAAGCAAATTATTTTTCTGCTTTGTATGCTTCTTCCTTTATTCTGGTCAATTTCCCAGAGATTTTCGAATTTGACTCTTCTACGCTAGTGGCAATAATTGCTTCTTCTGTGTCTTCTTCCTCTTCTTCTTTGTCCCAATAATTGGGAGTGCTCATGTCAATTCTAAATTTAGGAATTTCTTTGGCCTTTTTCTTTTGTCTTCTTCTCTTCCTCTCTTCTTTTTCGGCTTTCTCAGACTGTTGCTCTTCATAGAGCAGCTTAAGATTTGCATTAATCAAATCTGATTGTTGACCCAAATCATCAAGAACATCTTCGGCATGTGCACACCAAGTGGTAAGATAATTTCCTATCTGATAGACCTGGTCAAGATCAATAGGATTCTGGGAGTTATGTTCTAAGAGTGGTGCACAATCAGCTCTTGTGGGTGGTTGTCTTGACTGAGATGAGGAAGTGCAAAACTTAGTTTTTGGTGGCCATTTTCCCCCTTTGACATATCTGTGGTTGGCGTACTGGAATTCTTCTACAGGTGAGATATTAGATACATATGTCCGGAACATCTTATTTACAGCAAGAAATGGCTTTTCTTCAGGAATATACAATTGATCTGATGGAGTAGATACAGTGGTTTCTTTTGATGGATGACTATATACATTTCGTGAAATAGACTTGTGACCACTAGTTGATGGTTGCTCAGACTATGAAATGGCTGGTAAAACATATTTTTGTGGCATAAAGATTGGTCTGGGTATGGATGATCTATCAAGTAGTATGTAGACATGACCATCACTTATAGACATTCTTTTAATTTTACTCCTTGGAGTATCTGCCAATGATTTATATTGAATGTACCAGTCACTGGGAAGGGCTTCTTTGTCATAATGAACACCTTCCACCTGAGCATTGTTGACTCCTACGGTTACACAGTCTTTTAACACTAGTTGCTTTAGTTTAGGATGTACAATGTTTGTGAGTTGGAATGATGTTTGAACTAACACAAAGAGATATTCACTATCTCTGACCATCTCAAGACCTTGGACTCCGACTAAGATTTTCCAGCAGTCTTTAAATGAACATCAAATAGACTGATGGCATAATTTGGGTAGATGGTACCATACTGACAGCCATAAGACAAATTTCCTAATATGGTTCCAATTCAGGCATGGTCCTAGTTATGGTGCTGAGTGTCAAAGACCTCAATTATACATGGAGTATTGAGTTCGTGGCAAAATAGTGGTGCTAAACCTATTCTTATCCCTCCAAAATGAAAATAAGAATTTTTTTTCTCTTGAACATATTTTTTGAATTTTTTGATTTCATCTTCAGAAAATAAACTCAGACCTACTATCTGTACAGAAGGACCAGAAATCTTAATTTTCAATTCAACTTCTTTCAACCAATTTTTTCTTGATAGACTAAACATAGATGGAACCTGATAAATTTCTTTTGAACTCAAAATAGGTGGGTTCCAGCTTTCAGGATCTTCGACTCTTTCATGTTCAATATGATCACTTTCTATTGAGCGAGAATTGACTTCAGAAATAATGCGTCTATCTATGTTAGAGAATGATCTTAAGAAGTTCGACATGGTTTTAGTATAAACTAGACTAGAGATTGACTAAAGCAGCTTTTATCTAATCAGCAATTGTATAACAAAAGCTTTTCAAAGGCTTCCTGGCTGGCTTTAGACTCTGTCTGTAGTTTATAGACTTAGGACCGAAACGGGGCTCTGATACCAAAATAAGGGCAAAGTCGAAGCGATAACTTACTTTGAACCAGATCTTGATGAAGCTGTACAAGAACTGGGATTCTGACCCAAGTGGAGCCTCATCTGCCATCCTTCTTCGTGAATAGACTCTTCCAATCTCTGGATTTGCCTCAACAAGTTCTCCTTCACCTTGTCCAAGCCTTAACCTAGTCAACATTCAAATCTCTACACAAACTTGTCAAACCTTAAAAACCTTAAGCTCTGATACCACTTGATCTGAATTGATAAAAAGGTATTACAAACTTATGTGTAGAGTTGTCTATATTACTTAGTGCAATGGATCGAAAAGATTGCGAATAATATAGATAATTAAATAATCAGAAAACACAATAATAACACATCAACACAGCCAAAATGATAAAGGAGTTCACCAGACTTCCTGGCTACGTCTCCTAGTCCTAGCTTCCAGTGTTGACCTCTATATTATGTCTTCAAAATGGTTGTTACAGGTGTGAGCTCTAAAACAGAGTCTCAAACACATAAATGGATCTCACCACTGAGTTTCGCTCGAATCCTCGAGTCGAAATGAGTATAAACACGACCGTACTGGTCACTCTGACCTCTAGACCCCCTGGAATGGTTCACAATACACTCTCCCCCGTCAACTTTCTGTATTATAGTGTTTTTATAACACATTTTAGTTACAATTTCCATTAAACGTGGAAACAATACATTTATAATAGAAACAGGCTTAAAACGAAAGGACTGGCAGGCGCGGGTGGACCTCGACCATCCGGCCTTTCCCCGACGCTAATCTCGAGAACAACCCATCTGACGACTGTCGCGTCCCACTGCTCAACTTATCCGGACAACCTGCATTGCTGATTTTCTCTGAACAATCTGACGGTTGTCGCGCGATCTCGCTGTCCAACTAGCACGTTCACTATTTCTCCAAACGTACACGATAAAGTGGTTTTCAGGAGGCTACGTGTCACTCGCTGAGTGGAATCACGTGCTCCTGGTCTAAAACCGCTTCCTGCCTTGAGGGCATGCGATAAACCATTTACCGCCCTCCTGCTGGAACTCAAAGAGTTTAGCTCTTTTTGTATAAATATATCGCATTTGTTTTTCCAGATAACATGCTTACATGTTTTGATGCAATATTCGTCGATCTCCTCTGATCGGACTATCGATGTTCTTTACCGTTGCTCCTTATCACCTAAGGTCTGAACCAATCATAGATTGCCACATCATATATTGCGCTGACATCATCAGGTACCTACGACTTTTTCCTGGGTTGCCACATGTCCTGCTGACGTAGGCTTTGACATTTTGACTTGAATCTTTAATTAGCTCACATTTCCTTATCCAAAATTAGATTTGCATGCGGTTTGCACCATTAGTTTTGTTTCAACGAGCTCTTCAAGCTTGTTCCACTTTCACCTCTATTTTAAGACTTTGGATTTAGAGGCCATGCTAGATCCATTATGGATCACCTTCATTAGTAATTCTACTACCACCATCATGGAATCATGTTGTTTATATTTCTATGGAAATCCAGTAATAAATCTAGGGAGATCACTTCCCGTTTCCATTATGGTACAAGTAGGGGGTTCAATAATTTAACGGGGTGCTAATGTTTTGTTTTCACCTATTGACATTCTTGAAACCTTGCCAAATATTCAACAACTTCCTTCTTCATCCTAGGAAAAAAGAGTTATTTTTTAACCTTGAGTGACTTAATCATCTTTTGATACCCTGGGTAACTTGAGAAAGGTCTCTTATGATGTTAATCCAATATCAATATTTTGATTTTTCTCAGTTTGTTTTTATATGTTAACAACCTGCTTTCATTTATTTCATATCCAACCCATTTTTCTTGATCAGATTTAATTTTTAGATCTTCACATATTTGCATATAATTCTCATATGTTTATGCTACTTCTTTAATATGATCTAGAAGGTCTCTCTTAGCTTGGCTTGTTATTTCGTACACCTTATTCATACTTTCACTTAATGTTTTTACTACCTTAATTTCATTCCCCTTTATGTGTTTATTTTCGAATTCATATTTGTTCAGGAAGGTCATCCACCTAGCTTGCCTGAAATTCTTATTGGGTTGGCTAAAAAAATATTTCAGACTTACATGGTTAGTAATTAAGGTGAAATTTCTAATAATTAAATAGTGCCTCCACATTTTTAGAGTGTGAATTTGTTGTGATCACCAACAACCCCCCTCTTTATTTAGTATTAGCAATAATACCAAGCAAAGGGGGACCCTTAACAAAAAATCTCAAAAATATTTTGATCAAAATTTTTGTGTTTAACTCCCTAAAAGCTACATCGCATCGCAAAGAGAGAGTGAAGCGTTTTCCTATGCGCGTAAGTAAGCTGCGATGAAGCGATGCGATATTCATCGCATCGCATATTTTGAAAGCACCCTTAAAAGAAAAACCTAAGGAATCACCGATGGCCGATGTGCGACGTCGCATATCGCAACGTCGCATAAGCATCACACAATGAGAAAATTAAAATTGCGATATTGCGATTTGCGATCTTACAAACTGCGATTTTGCGATTTGCGATCTGCGACGAATGAAACTATTAATTGCTGCGATACGAATCGCAGAAACCACTCATCGCAAAGTTTCTTCGGCATGATCTGTAAACCCAAAATCGAGCGCTCACCTTAAGGGAAATTAATGATTGCACGCCTGAGTATCCAAAGATGATCGTGTTGCGTTTTTCGAAGAGTCAAGTCATTATGAGTGTCATGATTATGCATTCATTAGAACTTAAAGCTTTCATGTCAATCTTTTCGTCATGTCTCTTTTCCTTTGCGTAAACTGCAAGGCAGCAACTAATATAAATCTATATGCAGGAAACATCTAAGGAGAAGGGGAAAGCGCCAATACTTGAAGAACAGAGAGGAGATGCCTTCGCAAATGGTTGTCACATGCAGCAGAGCCGCGGATTCCAGAGTATCACTCCACAGACACTGATGAAAATAGACTATCCAAGACTCAGAGTCAAAGGCGCACAAAAGCAGCATGTTTGCAAAAGATCTTGAAGCTCAGATTGGATAAAGCAAAAAGAAAAACGCTAAAAAGGGATGATGCTTCAGAAAAGCCTGGAACAAAGAACGGAAGCAATTTTCAATACGTAAGATTGTTCAGGCAACGAAATCCCTAACTCATTGAGTCATTCGCACGGCCGGAAACCGAAATAGCAACAACACAATCAGTTTGAAAGAAATCTGGGTTATACTAAGTATACACACAGCAAATACACCCAGCCAAAGGAAGATTTTCAAAAATATCTTCTAGTTTGTTAGAAAGAGGTGCCAGCTTTTGTTATTTCTACTTTTATCACCCGAGCAGAAGGAAAAGACAACCAGTCGACTCTTTCCAGGCGAACCTTGCATTGCTTACAGCACTAAGGAGCAGATACAGAAACGGTTAGAAATTAGATTCAATTTTTAGAAATAAATTTGCTTTAGTAAAAGGGCGGTCATTTGAAGCCGTTCCCTAAATTTCTGTAATTAAGATTAGTTAGTTAGTAGTATTTAACCCTTCTCATAGCATTTGGAGAAGGGTCCGGAAATTTGTCAAAAAACGTGTCCTCAGAACATGCACTTTTGCACCCTCGGAGGGGGTTTTTCATGAATGGATGGATCGAGATTTATTTATGTTTGCATTTTAATGTCTGCTACTGATGTTGCACTTCTGTACTCTTAGTAGATGTTAGAAGTAAGTAGAGATAAATCGTTATTGCTTGAAGTTTGTGAGTGAAATCAGTCATAAATGGTACTTTTATCTCTTGATTAATTTCTGCTCATATTCTTAGAGTGATATACAACTGAGTTGTTTATGTGTTAATGTATAAATATGTGGGTTACCATTTGGCACTTTTGTACAGTGGAGTCATTTGTTTGTGCTTGACATATGAATAACTGATTATGCGATATGCTGTTCACAACTGTTTTGCCTAACTTCTTATGCAGAATGGTTTATCTTAATTGATTTATATTCTTATGATAGCTGAATGATCTTTATTACCAGTTGTTGTATGAAATCTTTTTAGATCGCATAATGAAAGAATTTTACCCCGGGTTAGTATAGATTAGATGTGCTATTTTTTGTTAGATTACAGTAGCATAGAGTCAGTTTAGAGTCTAGAATTAAATTAGCTTAAAATTACCTTTAGATTAGCATCGTCAAAATCTACACACACACACACATCTTTTAGATTGGGAAACTGGTCCCATTATCCCCAGTCGGACTCGCTACACCAAACGGGCAAGGAGCCGCCAACCAGGTTCCCGACCGGGTGGGTATCCCCCTTGTTGTTGACCCGATTTCGGGACCCTCAACATATTTGGCGCTAGAATGAGGGCACGAACTATGAATGGAAACTAAGTCAAAATCCAAATACCATTCTAAGTGTAAATCACCCTCATCAACTCCCCCGACTTCTCCAATGCGGTTAAACCCGGAGTTAGAAGTCGCTCGAGTATCCACCGCTGCTACCTACTCTAATATATCAGACCAACTCATTATTAGCCCCCCTGAAATTCAAACTTTGATTCGTAAACTCCAGGGATTCTCTATTTTTTCTCATAGGTCTGATAAATCTAACAGCAGCGTGACTTCGCAGTACAATCCTGCTCATCCTCTAACCAGATTGAAGAGTGAAAAATTTGGTATTCAACCAAGTGAACTCCCTCTCCCTACTAGGAAAAGAGCAAGGAAAGCACCACCAGAGTCTGACCGTGAGACTCTTTCATCTACTTCGTCCATTTCAACCCCCTCACCGCGAAGTCAACCACCCACATCCTCATCCCAAATCACTCATCCATCTTCCACAACACTTCCTCTTCAATCATCAAAGATCATAATACCTTCATCTTCTCAGCATCAGGGATTATCTTCTGCACTTTCGTTAACTAGCAGCTCACCGATGGCCCAGTCTCCATGGAACAATCCTGGAGCGATTTTGATGCCTCCACCCCTGAGCCCAATACCGGCCCATCTCGAGAAATGGCTACCTAAGTTCAATCCAGAAACAGGCATGCTAGCTGAAGAGCATATCAATAATTTCATGCTTTCTGTTAATCTCAACGGAGTTACTAACGAAGATGCTGTCATCCGACTTTTTCCTTATACAATGCAAGGAACAGCCGGGTCATGGTACTTTTCGTTACCTTCCGGGTCCATCACAAGTTGGGACATTTTTCAAAGTCAATTCCTCACCAAGTTTGGCAATGACAGATCAACAGCGACATTGATCAATGACCTATCTAATCTTAAAGCTGAGACTAGAGAACCCATTAAAAGTTTCAATTTACGGTTCAATAAGATCCTCAACAAAATTCCCGCTGCTTCTCAACCTAGCGAGGAAGTAAGATGTGAATGGTACATCACGGCCTTACCATCAAACTTGGCTATCTTCGTAGATAGGGCAAACAAGACGACCTTAGTTGAAAACTTGACTGAGGCATTAGCAGTAGAAAAACGCGTAGTTGCCCTAGAAAAGAGATCTGCAATAGAAGAACGCAAATCTAAGAAAATCTCTTTCAAAGAAGACACCAAGAAGAAGCAAACGAAAGATCCTTTCGATATTGAAGGATTACAAAAGGTGTTAAAGGCCATGTCCAACGAGATGATTGATATAAGAAAACAAGTAGCAGAAACTTCTTCAAAAAAGCCCTACAGATCTTTTAAAAGAAATCCTCCCATGGAGGTCAAACCACCCAATGCTGTCTCAAATGTCGAATCTGAAGAAGAGGAAGAAGAAGAGAATACCACTGAAGGGCAGACCGATGATGAAGAAGTTGTGGAACTACAAGGAATGTGGGATTTCATCCTCCCACAAGAAGAGGATCAAGAAGCATTTCCGGTTAGCACACGAAGCAAAAATCAACTTGATCCTCCCCAAACTACCCCTAAATAGAAGGGCGCAAGCCCTGTAACAAAAGATAAGGTCGCATCAAAGAAAACAACTGCTAGAGCGACCCAATTTAGCCCTGTCCAATCAGATCAAGCACCTCCATCAAGAACACTGATAGTGTCGGATGAAATGGAGTATAACATTATCGATGACATGAAAAAGACTAGGGCTAATATCACTCTTTACGAATTGAGCAAATTGAAACATCAACAGAAAATAATGATGAAAGAATTACATGCCGTGCCTACTACATCTTTACCTACAGCTGTAGCTTCCCACAACATGGGAAGACCTCCAACCAACATGATCAATAAGATTGATCCGAATGACATTGCTTTGATTGGAGGAAGGTCAAGATCCCATACTCCTCCTTTTCTTCTCACTTATGAAATTTTCAATAAAAACGTGCACAATTGCTTGGTTGACTCTGGTGCTTCAACGAATATTCTACCCAGATCAATATGTGCCAAATTGAATGTTCAGCCTCAGAAATCCACAGTGCGCATAGTTCAACTTGATCGATCTCAAGTCGAGGTGATTGGTGAACTTAACCAGGTGACCATAAGACTGTCGTCTAACCCGAAAGTATGTCAGGTTATCAACATTCTGGTAGCTGATATCCCTGAATTCTATGGTTTAATTCTTAGCAGGGATTGGTCCGAAAAACTCCACGGATATTTCTCAACCGACTGGTCGCACATGTGGTTACCCTACAACGGTAAACCCAATCAAATAAAGGTTGAACGAGAGTTGCACCAAAAATACATAGTGACTGAATTGGAAGGAGAGAATGAAGCAATAGCATACAACAACAGTATCATAGGCAATTACTCAGTAGATTCTTTCCTCGGCAATTTCAATGCTCACACCTCACCTTACTTAGAAAATTCAGTTTTGTCCCAAGTTGAAAATTTTTCCCAAACTGATGATTCAAAGTGTTTTAAATTTTTAGATAACTCTGTAAATACATCTTTGTTTTGGAAATTATATTTTGATGGCTCTAAATCTAACGAGGGAGCAGGAGCAGGATGCGTTCTGATTAACCCAGACGGGAACAAGATCATGCTTACATGCAGACTTGAGTTCGATTGCACAAACAATACAGCGGAGTACGAAGCCTTGGTGCAAGGCCTATACAAAGCAATCGGGATGAATGTTAAGTATCTTCAAGTCTTTGGAGATTCCGAAATTGTCGTCAAACAGGTACGTAACACCATACATTGCCTGTCAAGTAATTTAAAGCACTATCAATCTTTAGTACAAGATCTGACTTCACATTTCATAGCATTCAATATTTCGTCAATCCCAAGACTCCAAAATGCAAGCGCAGACCTGTTAGCTAACGTAGCCTCTAGACTCATTCCCTCCGAAGATTTTAGTCCCGATAGGTTTTCAATAGAATTAATCTTTAGACCATCCATCCTTGACAACATCACCAACTGGAGAGTATTCAACGACGACCCTGACATTGTAAATTTCCTCACTTCTGAAGGATCCTACTCAAATCAAATAATTGACGAAGACCATCATGATCGCCAAGTTCAACAAAATAGCACTGATAATGCTATACCTAAATCGGTGGTTAAGTTAGAAGATCTATATGATTTGAAAAGTCGTTTTAAAAGGTCTGCCAATTCTAAACTCTACAGTTCAACTCTGAATTATGAATTAGTGAACCTAGGAACCTTTCAGAAGCCGCAAAACGTTAATCTAGGCCACGGCTTAGCCCCTGAAGAAAAATCAGCATATATCCGTCTTCTGAGACAATACAAAAACGTTTTTTCATGGAATTACGATGAGCTGAAAACATACAACACTTCTATCATTCAACACACTATCCCTATGACTGACAATGAAAAACCTGTCCAGCAGAAGCTCAAAAAAATCCACCCCAACTTAGTAAATCAGATAAAGACTGAGCTAAATAAGTTGTTGAGAGCCAGAATAATTTTCCCCGTCAGACATTCCAAATGGGTATCCAATATGGTGCCCGTTAGAAAGAAAAACGGAGATATTCGAATCTGTATTGATTTCCGGAATCTCAACAAAGCCTGTTAGAAAGACAATTTTCCCCTCCCACCTATGGAGCAAATACTATAGGCAGTAGCAGGCTCAGAATTAATGTCTTTCCTGGATGGATTTTCAGGATACAATCAAGTGCTGGTACATCCCGATGATCAGTTAAAAACCACATTCCGAACCAAATGGGGCACATACGCATATCGGAAGATGCCATTTGGTCTGATCAATGCCGGTGCTACCTTTCAGAGAGCCATGGACATCGCGTTTAAAGGTTTAGTCAATAAATCAGTAGTGATTTACTTGGATGATATAACAGTGTACTCCAAGAAGCGAAGCGACCATCTCAAAGACTTGAAACAAATCTTTCAAAGATGTTTAAGGTATGGAATTTCACTTAACCCAAATAAATCTTTTTTTGCATTAAGTGAAGGGAAATTACTCGGATTCATAGTGTCGAAATCTGGTATTCACATTGAACCTGACAGAATCAAAGAAATTTCCGAAATATCCATTCCCCATAACAAAAAGGCCATGCAATCTTTCCTTGGACAAATCAATTTTGTAAAAAGATTTGTCCTGGATTTTTCACGTATTATTTCTCCTTTACAAAATATGATAAAAAAGAATTCAAATTTTAAATGGGGCCTAGATGAGCACGAAGCATTCAACTTGATCAAACAAGCTATCATCAACGCTCCATCTTTAGCTACCCCAAATTTTTCAGAATCCTTTATCTTATATACTTTTGCCTCAGAGAAATCTTATGCCACGATTTTAACCCAAGCAAATCAAGAGAAGGGGGAAGCTCCAATCGCATTCTTTAGCTCGAACTTACAAGGTGCTGAGCTCAATTATTCAGACGTGGAGAAACAAGCATATGCTGTTTTCAAAGCGATCAAATATTTCAGACCTTTCTTACTTAAAGCCCATACCAAAGTCGTCGTACCGTTTCCAGCGGTAAGAAACTTGTTGGTACAGAAGGACGTGGGAAAAAAGAGGGCGAATTGGATTACCACTTTACAAGAATACGATCTTGAGATCAAACCAGCAAACATCGTAAGAGGTCAAGGCTTCTGCAAGATGTTAGCTGGAGCATCGCAAATTCCTGAGAACTCATCTGAAGAGGTACATGCATATGAGGTAAGCCTAAACAACGCAGAATCATTATATGCGGACACCATTTATTATCTTAAGAACGGGTATGCTCCATCCCACCTGGATCACACCAAGAAAAGAGCTCTGAGATTGAAAGCTAAACAATACCAGCTCATAAATGATGTTCTGTTTAAAAGGAATTACGATTATGTACTTCTTAGGTGTCTTGAGAAAACTGAAGCCGAAAAGGTTTTGCAGGAACTCCATGATGGACCAGCAGGTGGACACTATGCTGGAGAGACTACTGCGCATAAGATCTTACGTACAGGATATTATTGGCCCACGCTGTTCAAAGACTCATACAATTACGTAAGGAAATGCCAAATCTGCCAGACTGCTGCAGGGAAACAAAAGAAATCGTCCATGCCACTACAGCCGGTTAACATCGAGCAACCATTCAGCCAATGGGGCTTGGACATAATAGGTGAGATCGTTCCTCACTCTTCTAAGCAGCATAGGTATATCCTCACAGCAACAGATTATTTTACTAAATGGGTAGAAGCAGTCCCTCTCAAGACAGTTAATTCTGAAAACATTATTGAATTCATAGATCAATTTATCATCACTAGGTTTGGGTTGCCAACGGCCTTAATGTTTGATAATGCATCATACTTTTCTGGAAATGCAATGACTGAGTTTGCACTTAAAAGAGGGTTCAAACTGAAGTATTCTGCCAACTACTATCCGCAAGGTAACGGGTTGGCTGAATCAACAAACAAAAACCTAATCAGGATTATTAAAAGAACAGTTGACCAAAACCAAAAGAATTGGCACAAAGCGCTGGTTAATGCTCTATGGGCAGACATAATTACGAAGAAAGCTTCGATCGGCACTTCTCCCTTTAATTTAGTTTATGGGAAAGAAGTGGTTCTTCCTACTCACTTAGTCATTCCCTCTTTGTCTTTAGTACAACACATCGATGAAGTATCTACTTCCTCTTTGCAATTGAGACAAATGGAGATAATCAAACTAGAAGAACAACAAGAACAAGCTAAGAAAACCCATGCTCACCACCAAGCGCTAATAAAATCCTCTTTTGACTCAAGCATCATAACCAGAAAGAGCTTTCAGATGGGAGATTTAGTTTTGAAATGGGATAAGGCTCATGAAGAAAAGGGAAAACATACGAAATTTCAGAAGCTGTGGCTTGGTCCTTTTCAGATTGTAGAAGTCATAGGTCCATCGACGTTTGTGTTGCAGGATTTGGCAGGTAGAAGAGATTCTTTGACTGTGAATGGACAGATTCTTAAAATGTATTTTCCATAAGAAGATCATTCTTCTAGTTTTGTATGATAGTTTTAGTTTGTTTTTATTTTTATTTTGTTTTTCTCTTTCTTATAAATAAAATCAGTTGTAAGTGATCATTGAAAAGGATTCATGAAAGAGCACACTAACTCTCTATCAGATTTTGATTTCACTTGTACAAATAGCAAAACTTTGCGTAAAATCTGATTTTTATTATTGACAAATAGAGTTAACTTTACCCTGAATATGATATTAGTTTCAACCTCTCAAAAGACTTCGATGAAAGCAACCTTTGGTAAAAAATTGTTTTATGTCAGCACAATGAAAGGTATCATCAATAATAAAATAAATATTCTCTGTAAAAGCTGTTGTTTTCAAACTCTATATTGTCGTCCAGAGCTTTCTTAAGGAAAAACAATGACTTCCTCCCTGCAAAAGGAAACCATAGCATTCAGAGAAACAATCCGAGAAAACACTATATCTCAAAGAATAAGCGGTCTCATCACGAGCCGACTTATCATGATCACATATATTATAACTTGCTGACTTTGCCAATACTGTCTATCAAAACAGGGCAACGACTCAAGATTGTTGCAATCAAAAGACAAGGGGTCTCATCACGAGCCAGCTTGTTTAGCAAAAGTGTAAATCAAGTGAATGACTGTGTCATAATTTGGCCACCAAACCAAGACACTGTTCTTTAGAGAATAAAAAAAAGAAAAAGTGTCAAAAAGGATTTTTCTCTGAAATGTTGTAAATAACCTCAAGCAGGAAAAAGGATCATTGTTGGATAACATGGTAACCCTGTCGAGGCTATGGACGCTTGCGGGCAGCAGAGGCTCTACCTACGACAAAGGAGCATATTTTAAAAGCCAGTACGCAGAGAAGACCTTATTTTATCTTTAAAAAGGACCGAGTAATGACTGGTATGAATGCAAGAACTAAGCCTAGGGAAGCATGACAATTGGACAAAAAGAAAGGTTGAAACAAAGTATCATTGACAGGATGAGGGGTAATCTACTCTATCTGTCCATAACAAAATTTAGGCATATGAAAATTTTTTCTGTTTCGGAAGTGGAAATGTCAATAGAAAAGCAGAGATAACTGGTTCTTCACAGTGAATCGCCATTGTTGTGGTCACCAACAACCCCCCTCTTTATTTAGTATTAGCAATAATACCAAGCAAAGGGAGACCCTTAACAAAAAATCTCAAAAATATTTTTATCAAAATTTTTGTGTTTAACTCCCTAAAAGCTACATCGCATCGCAAAGAGAGAGTGAAGCGTTTTCCTATGCGCGTAAGTAAGCTGCGATGAAGCGATGCGATATTCATCGCATCGCATATTTTGAAAGCGCCCTTAAAAGAAAAACCTAAGGAATCGCTGATGGCCGATATGCGACGTCGCATATCGCAACGTCGCATAAGCAGCACACAATGAGCAAATTAAAATTGCGATATTGCGATTTGCGATCTGCGATCTTACAAACTGCGATTTTGCGATTTGCGATCTACGACGAATGAAACTATTAATTGCTGCGATACGAATCGCAGAAACCACTCATCGCAAAGTTTCTTCTGCATGATCTGTAAACCCAAAATCGAGTGCTCACCTTAAGGGAAATTAATGATTGCACGCCTGAGTATCCAAAGATGATCGTGTTGCGTTTTTCGAAGAGTCAAGTCATTATGAGTGTCATGATTATGCATTCATTAGAACTTAAAGCTTTCATGTCAATCTTTTCGTCATGTCTCTTTTCCTTTGCGTAAACTGCAAGGCAGCAACTAATATAAATCTATATGCAGGAAACATCTAAGGAGAAGGGGAAAGCGCCAATACTTGAAGAACAGAGAGGAGATGCCTTTGCAAATGGTTGTCGCATGCAGCAGAGCCACGGATTCCAGAGTATCACTCCACAGACACTGATGAAAATAGACTATCCAAGACTCAGAGTCAAAGGTGCACAAAAGCAACATGTTTGCAAAAGATCTTGAAGCTCAGATTGGATAAAGCAAAAAGAAAAACGCTAAAAAGGGATGATGCTTTAGAAAAGCCTGGAACAAAGAACGGAAGCAATTTTCAATACGTAAGATTGTTCAGGCAACGAAATCCCTAACTCATTGAGTCATTCGCACGGCCGGAAACCGAAATAGCAACAGCACAATCAGTTTGAAAGAAATCTGGGTTATACTAAGTATACACACAACAAATACACCCAGCCAAAGGAAGATTTTCAAAAATATCTTCTAGTTTGTTAGAAAGAGGTGCCAGCTTTTTTTATTTCTACTTTTATCGCCCGAGCAAAAGGAAAAGACAACCAGCCGACTCTTTCCAGGCGAACCTTGCATTTCTTACAGCACTAAGGAGCAGATACAGAAACGGTTAGAAATTAGATTCAATTTTTAGAAATAAATTTGCTTTAGTAAAAGGGCGGTCATTTGAAGCCGTTCCCTAAATTTCTGTAATTAAGATTAGTTAGTTAGTAGTATTTAACCCTTCTCATGGCATTTGGAGAAGGGTCCGGAAATTTGTCAAAAAACTTGTCCTCAGAACATGCACTTTTGCACCCTCGGAGGGGGTTTTTGATGAATGGATGGATCGAGATTTATTTATGTTTGCATTTTAATGTCTGCTACTGATGTTGCACTTCTGTACTCTTAGTAGATGTTAGAAGTAAGTAGAGATAAATCGTTATTACTTGAAGTTTGTGAGTGAAATCAGTCATAAATGGTACTTTTATCTCTTGATTAATTTCTGCTCATATTCTTAGAGTGATATACAGCTGAGTTGTTTATGTGTTAATGTATAAATATGTGGGTTACCATGTGGCACTTTTGTATGGTGGAGTCATTTGTTTGTGCTTGACATATGAATAACTGATTATGCGATATGCTGTTCACAACTGTTTTGCCTAACTTCTTATGCAGAATGGTTTATCTTAATTGATTTATATTCTTATGATAGCTGAATGATCTTTATTACCAGTTGTTGTATGAAATCTTTTTAGATCGCATAATGAAAGAATTTTACCCCGGGTTAGTATAGATTAGATGTGCTGTTTTTTGTTAGATTACAGTAGCATAGAGTCAGTTTAGAGTCTAGAATTAAATTAGCTTAAAATTACCTTTAGATTAGCATCGTCAAAATCTACACACACACACACATCTTTTAGATTGGGAAGCTGGTCCCATTATCCCCAGTCGGACCCGCTACACCAAACGGGCAAGGAGCCGCCAACCAGGTTCCCGACCGGGTGGGTATCCCCCTTGTTGTTGACCCAATTTCGGGGCCCTCAACAGAATTACAGGTGCCAATTCCATGTCATAAACTACATAATTTTGTGCATTTTCTTTTAATTTACGATACCCATAGGCCACAACATACCTTTCCTACATAAGAACACTTCCAATACCCTCTAGGAAATCATCTATACATACTTTAAAATCTTTATCCAAATATTCTATTTTGAGAATCGAAGGAACAATAATTAGATGTTTCATCCTCTCAAATATTTCGTAACACTGTTGTGTCCATTCAAATTTCATCCCTTTCTTTTGTAAGGAGGTTATAGGATATGGAAACTTGGAGAATACTCCTTCAAACCTACAGTACTAACTAGTAGTTACTATAAATGATATTATATCAACCATGTATTTTGGTATTGGCCAATCAAGTATAGCCTTCACTTTCTTGAGATCCATTGTTATCTTTTCTTTAGAAATTACATGACCAAGATATTGTATCTTTTCCTAGAAGAATACACATTTGCTAAATTTTGCATACAATTAATATTCACAAAATGTCTATAACACTACTTCCAAATTATGTTTGTGTTCTTCCAGCATCTTCGAATGTATTAGTATATTATCTATAAATATCAACACAAACTTATCTCATAATTTGTTGAACACATTGTTCATCAAGGAAATAAAAGTGGCGGGAGCATTCGCAAGTTTGAAGGGCATTTTAAATAATGAAATTCCTACACCTTATCTTCAAAATATTGCTCAGTTAGGTATTTTCCCATAAACAATCACTAGAATTCCTCCCCCGTTAACCTCTTCTCATTCGAGATTATAAACTTTTCTAACCTCTTCCCACCAGAGAGAAGCTTTCCCCTGTAATTGGTAGGTGGATAATTTTTCATTTAGTTCAGTAAAGTATTAATAAATAAGAAAATACCAATCAATATTGAGAAACTAGGCTTCTGCTACTTTCTCAAATTTCCCATCATATGTTGGGGGTTTGATTTTTCTAAATTATCCATGTAATTCCACCTTCGGTTTTTTTCCAAATTTAGACTGAATTTTGGATGAGGCATGTTTCCCTCCTCATCTTTTTCTTCTTGAATTTCAGCCACCTCTTCCAGTGTCTTCCGGTTTGATGTTTCTCCCTTATTTCCCCCCTCCCTCACAACCTCCATAGTCTTGGAATTTAATTTGTATGTCATATTTTTTATTAACTATTCCTATTTTTCACTTTCCTTTAATAGTCGTTCATGTCTAGCATGAAGGTTTATTATTTCTATTTCAAGGTATTTGATTATGTTTAATAACTCTCTAGTAAGAACTTGTGCCTATTGACCCATGTGCACATAAATATCTTCTTTGCCTATACAATTTTCTTCATGAGGCTTTCCCATTATTTTTCTCTTTGTCTACTCTTTTGCTATATTATTTTTGTAAGATCAAAAGTTGACTATTAGATGAAATCATGGTTGGCACAAAGGCATCAGTTTTTGAACCTAGTTTCACTCTGATACCACCTGTAGTATCTCTCATGTATTCTCCTCATTGGTTATAAAAATTCACAAAAAGGACATTTGCTATTTTTTTTACCATAAAAATACATACACTATAATTACATAATATTTTTTGTCCTAAAAATAAAGAAACGATAATACTCTTATAATTCTTTGTAGTTCAAAACACTAGACTAATTTTTTTTTCCAGAACTTCTCCACCAGAGTTGTTATCTAATTCAAATTAAGCATATTCTTATGTTGGACATTTTGTTCACAATCCTTTTGTATATTTTTTCTTCTACAATACTTGTTGTATAGGTCTATGCTCTCTTTCTCTTTTCATCTTTAAAATAATGGTCCTATTGACCTTGCATAAAGTATATGCTTTAAGAGAGACTCGCTCTATATATAAGGCACAATCACCATTACATATGGTTATATTTATTTCCAACATTTGAATAACTTAAGTAACATCATTATGTTCACTCATGGCACACTATAATATTATTTTGGGCTCACCAAATGTTTTATCCACCCGCCACAGGGTCCTCCACAAATGTAAAGGACCTATATATATAACATTGTTGGGATACCTTGTATGTCGACCCTATTTACTTTCCTTGATGGTAAATTTATTTCATATGTTCTGAAGTTTGTAGTTATTTAGTGTGTACAACATGGAAGCCTTCACTAATGTGGCACTACATCATCTCTTTGGTCATGTGGATGGATGTGTGTCGACCTGCCACAGAACCTTATGACATGTGTTAGTAATGATGGTCCAAATGTATTAGGTTTTTTTTAACAATGGTGGAGGTAATTTGAATTGTTTTTTGAGTAACTACCCTGCGACCTCTTCAATGTTCCAATTCCATTTGCACATTAGAATTTTCAGACAAACATATGCATTTAGGTTTTTTTTAAACTATGACTACAAGGTCCTCTCCCTTATTCGAAGGTCGACTTCATGCATCTTTAATATTACAAGCTCCAATGGAATTCGTAGGAAACTCTAGTTGCGGTTATGCAAATGAATGGGCTTCTTCAGGTTAGATTTGTAGTTCTATAAGTGACTTTATAATGACTTACTTATAAACAATATTTTTTTATTATATTACCATCTGAATTTTTCTTCCGTGATCATTCTCTTCGATTAAATTGTCAACTCAATGTATAATCCTTGTTTTTTTTCTTTTCCAGGTGAACCCTAAGAAAGAAGGGGTTCCCCTGGCTCGATGCTTCCTTACTCCAAATGGTTCAAAAAAGGTGGTCGCCATTGTGTGTGTTAGGTAAAAGAAAAGTCAAACAAACCCTAGATCTATACATTTTCAACCATAGCTCATTTTTCTTACTTAATTGCTATTTTTACCATTGTCAGTTTGTCTATTTATGAGTAGGGTTGCGGAGCTTTTACTCCCTCCATGAAAAGGTAAATTTCCTTTTAATGCCTTCTTTAAATTATTTTTCTAATAAAATTTGCTTTGCACCTTTTCTATGAATTCTAATTCTTTTTCCATGTGTCTCATAGGTTCGTTTGTCAACTATGAGTATTTTTGGTGTGGTTGTCTCTTTCCTTGCATTTTATATAATTCTTCCTCATAGTTTCATGGCTTGTCCAAGTTCCTATATAATCTCCATTAATCCTCTAGGGTACCGAACCTCAATGGCCAAGGCCCTTCCAAGGTTCTTCTTGATGCTTAGGTCTTGAACAAGAAAAGAGGAACTACCCCGCAAAGTTCTCTATCTTTTTTAGCTCTAAAGAATTTATATTTTCTTCTTTAATCTTTCATGTATAATGTATAATGTCGGTTTGACCCTAGGAAGCTACAATCATTATCAACTATAGTTATTTTTCTAAATACTCAGGGTTCTTTTTCACTTCCCATTCAATAATTTAGTACAATGTTTCTTGTATTTTTAATTAAACATGTTCTTGGCTTTAATTACCTAGTTGTGTCTATATAAAAATATTGTTACTCTTTGGAAACATATATATAATGTATTTTTTCAAAGTGACACCACTGGTTGCAATTGATGAAATCTTGGAGGTACTCTTTTGTTCAAGTTTTCCTTGGTTCTTGAATACATGCATGCACACATAAATACATACAACATACATACATACATACATACAACACACACACACACACACACACACACACACACACACACACACACACATATATATATCATAGTTATTCTAATGGATGGTTGTGGTCTATGGACACTGTCAAATGATTTATTTGATGAACTCTATGCGTTTTCTTTCCTTGGTTGGATTTTATGGATTATTTGAATTAAATATTTTCTGTGAAAAGAAAAGAATATCTAAAGTGTATAACATAGTCTTGTTATTTTCCTCACATGCTTACTTATTTTCCAAAAGAGATAATTTATTGTTTCTCTTCTGTCTTCTACCTAAAATATTCTCTACCTCTATGTTATATATATATATATATGGGAAAAATATATGTGTATGATATATTTATTTATAAAATATTTAGACCCAGATTCTTGCCAGAAATTGTCATGGAATCTTCCAACATTTTCCTGTGTCCTAAATTTTTTCATAGTTCCGAATGGTTTCCACCTAAGTAGGTAGACAAAACCCTTATCTTTTGAAATCTCGAGATAAATAACCCAAGCTCACTCTTTTATACCCATGCCTATGTAAATACACACGCCAACACACACACAATGATATATATAACATCATTACACAGTTTTTTATTGCTATTAGTATTCTTACATCCTAAGATGGAAACAAAACCACACCAACAAGGTCAATTGGGAAACTCCTTTATTGTTACACATTTGATATAAGTTTTACTTGAATTCAAATTTATTTCCTTCCTAGCCTAAATTGGGTCCTCAAGGATTTCGAGTATAGACTTTTACCTTGCCTTTCTATTGACAACTTCCGATAAAAGTAATAAATTACCCTGCAGTTTTGATCTTGCTTACCCCCTATTGTAAGTGATAAATAAACACACACTAATACTAACACATAGAAACTTGTAAGTTGGCATATTCATAACATTATAATTAGATATTCAGACACATATTCAAAATTTTTGACCTACTTTATCAATATAGATATTTTCTTTTCTTTTCATTTTCAAACTTTTCAAACATAACCAATCGACAATAAATTGAATGTAGCTGAGCACTTATCTAAAGTTCTTCCTCATAATTTATTAAAGGATTTCATGATCCTCCCAACCGTAAGGTGGCTTTTACAACCGACTACCCTCGAGCTCTATTCCTCTATGTTAGAGAAATATTCAAGGAATGTTCCCAAATCTCTCCTCCCGAACCCTTATGGCAATGTCTTTCTAAAATTTCAAGGTTCTAGCTAGTCGTTCTCTTTGATGAGTTATATTTTGGAAGTAACTATATTCCTCTCCCACATTGTTCCTACTAAGATTCCACCACATGACATTTATCTCCAATCATTAATTCTTCTAGTTGTGTGTCTTTGTCAACTCTGTTGAATAATGGAAAAAGGAGGATTTATTTTTGTTTTGTTCCTACCCAGTTCTTCGACATAACTAATTACAATTGTTTTCCTAACATTTAGGAGTTAGTCTCACATGATAACTTTTAACACATTTCCAAGAATGTTAAAACACCCAAAATGATTTATTTTTCCATTAATTGAAGTAAATATTTACATTAACACATCATATACTTAGTATTTTTAGCTTTTTCAGCCCACAATTAAATGGAAAAGTCATAAATAATTATCCAGGAATATTAAATCTCCCATCCCCTTAAAAGGGACAATGTCCTTGGTGTTTCTGATTCCTTTCTTATTTGGAATAATATAGGAAAAAATTTCATCATTTATTATTCCATTTCCCAAGTGGCCTCGTTAAGCCTGAGGTGTTGCCATTGCACTCTAACTTGAGGAATGGTTCTATAATGTAGAGTAGTTTCCTTCCAATCTATAATTTTTAAAGGATCAACTTGGAACATTATGAGTTCTAACATGAGTTGGTAGTTCCAGCTAGTAGGCCATTGTCCCTACCTTGACTAATATCTTAAATTTCCCACAATATCGGGGAGGTAATTTAGAATAACTTCACAATTTCAAAGAAATATTCTTTGGCCATAATTTCAAATAAACATGTTCCCCCCTTAAAACTTCATAAGGGCTCTTTTCAAATCAACGCAGTTTTTTTATATATCCTATGCCTCTCTTAGGTTTTGTTTGATTTTTCTTATCATTTTATCCACTTCATGTAGTAGGTTTGGTAATAACAACAATCTATCATCAAGTCGACTCCAACTTAGAGTAATATGACACTTTATCTCATACATGGCTGTAAAGAGACTCATTTTGAGTGATTCTTGATAATTATTTTTATAAGACAACTTTACCAAATGTATGTAGTCCTCCCATTTTTTAGGTTGTTTCATTACATACATGCATAGTGTGTCCTTGAGAATTTCATTAACTATGTTTTTCTACCTCTCAGTCTATGGATGGTAAGCAGTTCTAAAGTTTAGTTGCATACCCATACCAGTAAATAGTGGCCTCCAAAAATTTAAGGTGAAATTTGGATCTCTTTCTAATATAACTTTCCCAAGTATACCATGAAGCTTAAAAATTTCCTTCATGGAGATTTAAGCCACCTATGCAACTCTATACATAGATTGTGTTGGAATAAAACAGGTCACCTTCATTAGTTTCTTTAGTACCACCATAATGGAATCATGTTGTTTTCATGTCCATGGAAATCTAGTAATAAAATACAAGGGGATCACTTCCCATTTCCACTATGGTACAAGTAGGGGGGTCAATAATCTAGGGGGGTGTTGACGTTCTGTTTTCACCTATTGAGATTCTTGGCACCTTTCTAAATATTTAGCAACTTCTTTCTTCATCCAAGGCCAAAATAATTATTTTTTAAGTGTTGTAATCATCTTTTGATACTCTGGGTGACTTGGGATAGGCTTGTTATGATGTTCATCCAAAATCAGCCTTTTAATTTTTTCTTGGTCTAGAAGATAAAGTTTGTTTTTATATGTTAACAACCCCCCTTTACTAATTTCAGATCCAACCTATTTTTCTCGATCATACTTAATTTTCAGGTCTTCACATTTGAGATTATAATTTTGTTCCATTATTGTTGCTTCTTTAACCTTCTCTAGAAGGTTCGTCTCAGTTTGGTTTGTTGTTATTTCATACAGTAGCTTCATATTTCAACTTAATGTGCCTCCTAACTTGTTTTCTTTCCCCTTTATGTGTTTAATGTCAAAGTCATATTCGCTTACGAAGGCCATCCACCTGTCTTGCCTGGAATTCATATCATGTTGATTGAATAACATTTCAAAGTTACATGGTCAATAATTAAGGTGTAATTTCTAGCACTTAAATAGTACCTCAACATTTTTAGAGTGTGAATGACAATTGCCAATTGCAGGACATAAACTGCAAACTTTTTCTCATGTTCTTTTAATTTATGAGATTGATAGGCCATCACATGCCATTCCTACATAAGCACACCTCCAAGACTATCCATACATGCATATGTACATACTTCAAAATGTTTATCCAAATTTTCCATTTTGAGCACCAGAGAAATAATAAGTAGATGATTTAGCCTCTCAAAGTTTTCCTGACACTATTGTGTCCATTCAAATTTCACCCCTTTGTTTTAAAAGGAAGTTATAGGATATGCTCACTTCGATAATACTTTTATGAACTTGTTGTTGTAACCAATAATTCCCATAAATGATGTTATATCAGCCACAACTTTTGGTATTGCCCAATCATGAATAGCCTTCGCTCTCTAAGGATCCACTACTATCCCGTCTTTCGAAATTGGATTACTAAGATATTGTGTCTTGTACTAGAAGAATTCACATTTGTTGAAATTTTCATAGAGTTGATGTTCATGCAATGTTTGTAACACTGCTTTCAAATGTTGTTCGTGTTCTTCCATTGTCTTGGAATATATTAGTATATCATCAATAAATATCAACAAAGACTTATCTAAGAATTCACTGAAGACATTGTTCATCAAGAAGATAAAAGTGGCAGGTGCATTTGTAAGTCTGGAGTTTAACACTGTGAATTCATAGTTTCAGTATCGCGTTCGAAAGGTTGTTTTTGGTATTTCTTCCTATTAAACCTTAGCTGGTCATATCCAGATTTGATGTCTACCTTGGGAAATACAATTACCCCCTTGACCTAGGCAAATAAATTATCGATGCGAGGTAAAGGATATTTATTTTTAATTGTTAATTTTTTCAGCTCGCAATAGTCAATGCACAACATGAACGCCCCATATTTTTTCTTGATAAAACAAAATGTGCACCCCATAGTGAAAAAATAAGCCTAATTTAACCCTTACATAGTAATTATTGGAACTATATTTTCAACTCCATGAGTTCTAGTACACTCATCCAATAAGGGGCCTTTGATATTGATGTTTCTCCCAGTATCAATTCTATAGAGGAGTCTATTTCCATCTTAGGTGGTAAACCAAGAATCTCTTCATGAAACATGCCCTAATAATTTTGCACAACTTCTAATTCTTCCAAATATTTGTCTCACTGATTTTGAGAATGGTCTTCCACTTTAATTGTGAAGAGTTGACACCCTTTTCTTGTAGTTTTCTTCAATTGTAGTGCAAGTATTTGGTGTTGAGATTGACCTAGGTATGCCTCTTATAATTTGTGTTTCCCCACTATTTGTAGTACCTGTCACTATTTTTTCATGCTAGTTAATAATTGATCTATTAATTTCAATCCAATCCATGCTTATTAGGACATCATATGAGCCTAAGGAAAATATATTCATATTTACTATAGTTTGGTTCCAATTCATCATGATTGGTAGGTATTTACAAAACTGGTGACATTTCCTTTTACATCCATAGATAAATGAACCAACCAAGGACTTTTATATTTTTCATCCACTAATTCATAATTCTCTATAATGTTAGGGCTAACATAGCTTAAGTTACCACCAAGATCAATTAACACAAAAACAAATTGGTTAAATATAGTACCTTCCATCTCCAACATGGTATATTAATGATTTGCATGTTGCTCTTCCAAAGTTGCACTAATGTGGGAATGTTCCTGGATACAGTGTTGACAATGGCAGCCTCTTGGACATTCTAAATATGTTACATTGATCTCGTGTTTTAGGGACAATTTCACAGAAGGTGGTTTTCAAAACCGCCCCAACACTTCAAAGGATCTCTATACTTCTTGTTAAGTCCTTTATTAGATTCAATTTAGTTAGACCCAATATAGGTTTCCATTTGAAATTTCGGAGACTGATTACTATTTTTGTTAAAATTCTGATTTATACCCCCTTTACAAAACTATTTAAACTATCCACTTTTTCCTCCTTTCCCACTTTGCATAACTCGATTTTTCTTTTTGTTAGGCCAAGATTTTGAGTTCTAATTTTTTTGTTTGACTCATTCGTAACAAATTGTCATTTTCGAGATGACCTCATCCATATTCTTGGGGTTATCATATACAATTTGCTCCTTGAAGGAGAGTGGAAGGTAGTTTATAAACCACTGGATCTTCACTTCCTCTTCTTTTATGTATGGTACATAACATAGCAGGTGTGTGAACTTAGTTACCAAGTTTTCCATAAATATTTGACCCAGTGTTATATCATGAAATTGCTTTTCCCTATCATCAAAATACCACTCATTTAGGTATTTCTCCTTGAATAGTCGCTAGAATTCCTCCTAGTTCTTTTGCTTCAAGATTATGAATTGTTCTAACCTCTTCCCACCAGAGGGAGCCTTTTCCTTGCAATTGATAAACGACTAATTTGGCATTTAGTTTGGTAAAGTAATCATAAATTTAAAAATAACAATTAATATTGACCAACAAGGGTTATGCTACTTCCTCCTTCTTGGGTTTGTCTTCTTGAATTTTAGCCACCTATTGTAATGTCTTATGTTTTGATTTCTCTCCCTTATTTCCCCCTCCTTCACTTCCTCCATAGTCTTAGAATTTGATTTGTTTATCACACTTTTGATTAACTGTTCTTGTTTTGCACTTGCCTTTAATTTCCATTCATGTCCAGCACAAACATTTATTTTTTATGTTTGCATGTCTTTCATTATGTTTAATACATTTCTAGTAGAAACTTGTGCTTTTTGGCCTAGGTGCACATAAATCTCTTCTTACCCTATATGAGATTTTTCGTGATGCTCTGTCGTGGTGTTTCTCTTTATGTACTCTTTTGTTGTATTATCTATGTAAGATCAAAACTTCATTATTGTATGGAATCATGGTTGGCACAAAGGCTTCGGTTTTTTAACCTGGTTCTGCTCTAATACCACCTGTAATATCTCTCATGTATTCTTCTCATTGCTTGTAAAAAATCACAAAAACGACATATGATATGTTTTTTTTACCATAACAGTACATACGCTATAATGACATAATATATTTTGCCTTAAAAAAATGAATGATAATACTCTTATATTTATCTGTAGTTCAAACCACCAAACTCTGGTTTTTTGCTATAAATTTTCCACGAGAGTTTCTATCTAATTTAAAGTAAGCATATTCTTATGTTGGACTTTTTAGTAAAAATATTTTATATATTTTTTCTTCTACAATACTTGTAGGTTAGGTCAATTCTCTCTTTATTTTTTCTTGTTTAAAAGAATGGTCCTATTGACCTTGTAGAAAATATATGCTTTAAGAGAGACTCACTCTCTCTCTATATATAAGGCACGGTAACAATTACTTATGTTTATATTTATTCCAAGGTTTTAGTAACTTAAGTAACATGAATATATTCACTCATGGCACATCATAAGACTATTGCAGGCTCACTAAAGGTTTTATCAACCCACCATAAGGTCCTCTACAAATATAAATTAGGTCCTATGTAAATATAACATTGTTGTGCTACCTCGTATGCAGACCCTATTCATTTTGCTTCTTTGTAAAGGTAATTCATATGTTTCGAAGTTTTTAGTTATTTAGTGTGTATAACATAGATTCTTGCACTGATGTGGTGATATGTCAACTCTTTGGCCATGTGAATATCATGTGGACTTGTGTGTAGCTACCTGCCACACAACCTTATGACGTGCGTTATTAATAACTGTCCAACTCTCTTAGGTTTACTATCGACGATGGATGTTATTTAGGTTAGCTTTGGAGTAACTACAATGTGACCTCCCTGTTGTTCTAGTTCCATTTGCACGTTTGCAGTTTGAGACACAACTCTACATCTTAGTTTTTTTTGTCAACCATGACTGCAAGCTCCTTTCCCTTATTCAAAGGTCGAGTCCATCCATCTTGAATATTCCAAGCTCTAGGCATGTTAGCTCCCTTTACGGCCCCCTTTACAGCCGCCGATGATTTGGAAACTGTCTGCCACCGATTCCAATAATTACGGAAACCATCTGCTGTTGATTAATTTCTTGTTGGGAGCTCCTGGAGTGGTCCATTACTCCATCTATAGTTCTCTACCATGTTCTGTGGAACACTTGACACATAGCCAACAAAAGCTTGATGGAAGCTTGGCTATAAATACTTCTGTTTGGTCCCCAAGCTCACTTACTCAACCCCTTCAGCATTACAGAGTGAGCAGAGCTTGGAAGTGCCACATGGGTGAGAGAAAAAGTCTATAGAGGGTGAATGGCCTCGTGTCTTTGAGTAGTTAGATCCTTTGTGTTGTGCACTGTAATGTTTGGCATTAGCGTTATTATTTGTATGCATTTTGAATGGCTTTGTAGGAGCTTTGATCATTATACTCTCCCCCAAGGATTCCAACAACGTTCAAGGACCCAATATCTCCATTCACAAAGATTGTTCTGTGCCGTTTTCTGATGGAATAATAGCTACTGCAATAACTGCAGCAGGCCCAGCAAGCAGCGATTTGTAGAAGAATACTTTGTGTTTGCAGACAAAAGGGAAGAGACTACCTTGAAGCGTAGCGGAAAGTTTGGTACAGCGTGAGCCTTGAGCTCAGGTAAACAGTATCAGAGTGTGAGCAAGCATCAATGGCCGGAGGTATGATTTCTTGGGTATTCAAGTTTTCGATTCTTTTAAGTGTTTATTCCGCATTATAGAATCGTTATTATGCTTACATTTGGTATCAGAGCAATTTTTATCTCTGCCTTGGTGTTTATAGACATGCTCTGTTTGGCTAAATGCCATATTTTGAGAATTTTCTGAATTAAGGCATTTATTTGGAAATATGTCTAATTTTTGCTCAATTTTTATGCTTATAATATTTATTTGGTTTAATTATATGCAATTTGGATAATTGTTGTGCAAATTTATTAACTATGCTCATATTTAATTTGCATGAATTGATTATTTCTGCTCTAATTAAAACATGCTATTTTGGATGAGTATACGAGACCCATCGTTGAATGTTATGCATGAATATTATAGTTTTATTTATGCAAATTATCATTATTCTCATATCAAGCTAATTTTTATGCATAAAAGAAATAATGTCTAGTGATCCATATAATTTTTAATTGATTAGAGAATAGCCACAACATCTCTAATTAAAAAATATTATATATTATGATTGATTAGGATCACATAAAGAATATTTAGACATTAATTGTAATTAATTATACTAGATATAATAAAAATTTTCCCACAGGAATTTTTATTATATTTATATATAATTAATTAGGATAAAATATCAAATTATTCATAACTTACCCACAGGAATTATGAATTAATAGTTTTATCATAAAGTTCAAATCTAAGATAGAATTTATATCAAATTATAATCATAATATACCCTTTAGAATTATGAATTAAGTGAATAATTTGATAAATTCTATCATAAAGAATAATTGAATCTGCTTGAATTGAAAATTTAGTCCACAGACAATTTTTATGTCATTAGATTCAATTTTAAGCATGATTTACATTGGTAAAGCATGAAATTTTATTTAGGCCTCAATTTTAACATAAGCATGTAATCTTTAATTTTATGCAGTTGTACAACCTGCAAATTTCTCTGATATTCGTTGTGATATCCCTGAACTTAAGGGAGATAACTATAAGGTCTGGAAGGAGAGAGTTCTCCTTCATTTGGGGTGGATGGACATAGACTATGCTATTAGGAAAGATGAACCACTGGCACTCACTAATACCAGCACTGCAGTGGACATCATGCTTTATGAACGATGGGAGCGATCTAATCGCCTAAGCATGATGTTCATTAAGACTAAAATTTCAGCTGGTATTCGTGGTTCCGTTGATCAGCATGAAAAGGTCCGAGACTTGCTGAAAGCCATTGATGATCAATTCGTCACTTCAGACAAGGCACTAGAAAGCACCCTAATCATGAAGTTCTCATCCCTAAGGCTCACCAGTGTGAAAGGTGTATGCGAGCACATCATGCAAATGAGGGACACTGTGGCTCAATTGAAGAAACTCAAGGTTGAAATATCGGAGTCCTTCCTGGTGCACTACATCCTGAACACCCTTTCGCACTAATACGAACCCTTCAAAATCTCATACAACACACACAAGGATAAATGGTCAATTAATGAACTCATGACCATGTGTGTTCAAGAGGAAGGCAGACTGGTGATGGAACTGGGAGAAAGTGCAATGCTGACAACACGTGGAAAGGGAAAATCTCAAGCCAATCAGAAAGGGAAAGGTAAAATACCTCCCCAAGCCGATATCAAGAAGGATTCCAAGTGTTTCTTCTATAAAAAGAAGGGACACATGAAGAAGGAATGCACCAAGCTTCAGAAATGGCTTGCCGTCAAAGGTAATCCAATCTCGTTTGTTTGTTATGAATCTAATATGGTTAATGTCAATATTAACACCGGGTGGATTGATTCTGGATCAACAACTCACATTTCGAATTCGTTGCAGGGTTTACAAAACATAAGGAAGCCAGTGGGTAGTGAGCAAAGCATCTTATCAGGAAACAAGATGGGCTCACATGTGGAAGCTATAGGAACATGCTATTTAACTTTAAGTATTGGCTTTGTTTTAGAATTAGAAAAGACCTTTTATGTTCCAAGTTTTTCTAGAAACTTGATTTCAGTTTCAAGGCTTGTACCTTTTGGATATTTCTTTAACTTTTCAGAAACATCCTTCAGTTTATTTTATAAATATGATTGTGTTGGGAATGGTATTTTGTCTAATGGTCTTTACTGCATTAATTTACAAAACAATGTCACTTATCATTCAATGCATGTTCACACTGGCACTAAAAGATGTGTTATTAATGAAGATTCCTCTAAATTATGGCACCAGAGATTAGGTCATATCTCCATAGAAAGAATTAAAAGATTGGTAAATGAAGGGGTACTTAATACTCTGGATTTTACTGATTTTGAGACTTGTGTGGACTACATAAAAGGAAAACAGACCAACAAGTCGAAGAAAGGTGCCAATAGGAATTCGGACATATTAGAGATCATACATATTGATCTATGTAGTCCAGACATGGACTCACATGGTCAGGGATACTTCATCTCTTTTATAGATGATTACTCACAATATATGCATCTCTACATGCTTCATAAAAAGAACGAAGCATTAGATGCCTTTAAGATCTTTAAGGCTGAAGTAGAGAACCAATGCGGCAAGCAAATTAAGATTGTGAGATCAGATAGAGTTGGAGAATATTATGGTAGATACACAGATGATGGACAAGCACTTGGGCCATTCACAAAATTTCTTCAAGAGCATGGGATTGTTGCCCAATACACCATGCCTGGTTCACCCGACCAGAATGGTGTAGTAGAAAGAAGAAACCAAACATTATTGGACATGGTGTGGAGTATGCTTAGTAGCTCCAATCTTCCTAAATCCTTGTGGACTGAAGCACTTAAGATGGCAGTGTATATATTAAAGAGGGTTCCAACCAAGGCTATTCCTAAAACGCCATTTGAATTATGGAAAGGTTGGAAACCAAGTTTGCGACATATGCACGTTTGGGGATGCCTGTCTGAAGTGAAAATATATAATCCACAAGAGAAGAAGCTGGACCCAAGGACCATTAGTGGGTATTTCATTGGATATGGTGAAAGGTCTAAAGGTTACAGATTTTACTATCCATCTCACAACACTAGGATTGTGGAATCAAGAAATGCAAAGTTTCTTGAAAATGACTTGACTAGTGGGAGCGATCAAGCCAGGAACATAGTTTCTGAGAAGGATCATTCAGAATCTCAACCTTCCACCTCAAGTGATAGATTGGTTATTGTTCACAGCACCCCTCAAGTACAAATTGGTGCTGAACAACCAATTGTTGAATTTCCAGAAGCTGCTGACAGCATTCCAGTAGATCAGGTAGTTCAAGAGTTGCCAAGAACTTTTGAACAACGAGTTGAACCACATACTTGTCAGGAAGATGATGGTACAACATTAAGAAGATCTATTAGACCAAAGAGATTAGCAATTCCTGATGATTATGTTGTGTATCTGCAAGAATCTGACTACAACATTGGAGCCAAAAATGATCCCGGGTCTTTTTCACAAGCCATGAGTTGCAAAGAATCAAAATTATGGTATGATGCCATGAAGGAAGAGATGAATTCTATAAAGAGTAACAAAGTCTGGGATCTTGTTGAGTTTCGTAATGGTGCAAAAGCCATTGGATGTAAATGGGTCTTTAAGACAAAGAAAGACTCATTGGGCAACATTGAGAGATATAAAGCAAGACTTGTTGCTAAGGGATTCACTTAGAAAGAAGGAATCAACTACATGGAGACTTTCTCTCCTGTATCTAAGAAATATTCCTTGTGCGTTATTATGGCATTAGTAGCCCATTTTGACTTGGATTTGCAACAAATGGATGTGAAAATGGCATTTCTCAATGGAGATCTAAAGGAGGAGGTTTACATGAAACCCCTCTAGTGATGGTGAGCAATTGGTTTGCAAGCTCAAGAAATCATTATACGGTTTAAAACAAGCATCCCGCCAATGGTATTTGAAATTCCATAATGTAATTTCTTCTTTCGGTTTTGTAGAAAACATTATGGATCAATGTATATACCTGAAAGTCAGTGGGAGTAAAATCTATTTTCTTGTTTTATATGTGGATGACATTTTGCTAGCAACAAATGATAAGGGTTTGCTACATGAGATGAAACAATTCCTCTCTAAAAATTTCGATATGAAGGATATGGGTGAGGCATCTTATGTCATTGGCATTGAGATCCATAGAGATAGATTTCGAGGCATCTTGGGTCTGTCTCAAGAACCCTATATTAAAAAAAATTTAGAGAGATTTCGGATGAAGGATTGTTCACCAAGTGTAGCTCCCATTGTGAAGGGTGATAGGTTCAATTTGAACCAATGCCCGAAGAACGACTTTGAAAGGGAACAAATGAAGAACATTCCATATGCTTCTGCTGTCAGAAGCCTAATGTATGCTTAGGTCTGCACAAGACCTGACATTGCATTTGTTGTGGGAATGTTGGGATGATATCAGAGTGATCCAGGTTTAGACCACTGGAGAGCTGCAAAGAAAGTGATGAGGTACCTTCATGGAACCAAAAACTACATTCTTATGTATAGAAGGATGGACAATTTGGAAGTAATTGGCTACTCAGATTCTAACTTTGCTGGATGTGTTGATTCACGTAAATCAACATCAGGATACATTTTTATGATGGCCGGTGGAGCTGTATCATGGAGGAGTGCCAAGCAAACCTTGATTGCCACTTCCACTATGGAAGCCGAGTTCGTCTCCTATTTTGAGGCTACTTTACATGGTGTATGGCTTAAGAGTTTCATTTCTGGGCTTAGAATTATGGATTCTATCTCTAAGCCATTGAGAATGTATTTCGACAATTCAGTTGTTGCTTTTATGGTTGAAAACAACAAAAGTCGGAGTCGAAATAAACACATCTACATTAAGTATTTAGCTATAAGAGAATGTGTTAAAGAAAAGAAAGTGGTCATTGAGCACGTAAGCACTGAGTTGATGATCGATGATCCTTTGACTAAGGGCATGCCACCATTGAAATTTAAGGATCATGTAATGAATATGGGACTTGGTTCCATTATGTAGATTCTCATTGTATGGACCATGTTATTTTAATGAAATTCTTAATTATTGTGACGTTTTCCTCATACTTATGTGCACCTTAATTTGATTTGAGAAAATTCATCTGTGTAGGACCAAGAAAAAACATAAGGTTTATTCATTAAGAAATTGTTGCCGCATAAATTATAATAGAAATAAATACATAGTAATACATGGAAGATAATACTCGTCATTAGAGGACTTATCACCATGATTCATGTATCTATTACTTAATACAGATTATCAATGGGTTTTAAGATGAGACATTAGATTGGAAGTATGGACCAAGTGGGAGAATGTTAGCTCCCTTTACGGCTCCCTTATGATTTGGAAACCGTCTGCCACCGATTCCAATAATTACGGAAACCATCTGCCATTGATTAATTTCTTGTTGGGAGCTCCTGGAGTGGTCCATTACTCCCTCTGTAGTTCTCTACCATGTTCTGTGGAACACTTGACACATAGCCAACAAAAGCTTGATGGAAGCTTGGCTATAAATACTTCTGTTTGGTCCCCAAGCTCACTACTCAACCCCTTCAGCCTTACACCATCAAATCAGAGTGAGCAGAGCTTGGAAGTGCCACACAGGTGAGAGAAAAAGTCTGTAGAGGGTGAATGGCCTCGTGTCTTTGAGTAGTTAGATCCGTTGTGTTGTGCACTGTACTGTTTGGCATTAGCGTTATTATTTGTATGCGTTTTGAATGGCTTTGCGGGAGCTCTGATCATTATACTCTCCCCCAAGGATTCCAACAATGTTCAAGGACCCAATATCTCCATTCACAAAGATTTTTCCGTGCCGTTTTCTGATGGAATAATAGCTACTACAATAATTGCAGCAGGCCCAGCAAGCAGCGATTTGTAGAGGAATACTTCGTCTCTGCAGACAAAAGGGAAGGGACTGCCTTGAAGCGTAGCGGAAAGTATGGTACAGCGTGAGCCTTGAGCTCAGGTAAACAGTATCAGAGTGTGAGCAAGCATCAATGGCTAGAGGTATGATTTCTTGGGTATTCAAGTTTTCGATTCTTTTAAGCATTTATTCCATATTATAGAATCGTTATTATGCTTACATGGCATTCATAGGAAACTATGGTTGTAGCTATGCAAAGAATGGGCTTCTTCAGGTCAGGTTTCCAATTCTATGACTGACTTTATAATGGCTTGTTTATAGAAAATACTCTTGTGATTGTGTAGCCTTCTGCAGTTTTCTTCCATGATGGTTCTCTTTGATTAAATTCTTAACTTGGTTAATAATCCTCGTTTTTTTCTTTTCCAAGTGAACCCTAAGACAAAAGGGTCTCCCCTGGCATGATGTTTCCTTACTCTGAATGGCTAGTAGAAGCTAGCCAATGTTGTGTGTATCAGGTAAAAAAAATTCAAACAAACCCTAACTCTGTCAAATAATTAATTTCACTAAATGGGTAAATGTGAAAATAACATGAAATTAATGAAATGAATTTCTGGGTTTTTTTTCAAGAGGATAAACATAAATAATATAGGGAAAGTAGTTCTCCGAAGTATTTCCTAAAGTGAAAGTGGATTTTTAGGTGTAAAACCCATACTGCATGGGGTATTTTTCCTAATGGAAAATGGCTAGGTGATAAATTTTTAGGTGATAACATGCATTTTCCAAATGAGATAATTTATCGTTTCTCTCTCTCTCTCTCTCTCTCTCTCTTTATATATATATATATATATATATATATATATATATATATATATATATATGGGCGAAGTGTATGCTATATTTCTTTTATTGAATCTTTAGTCCATAATTCTTGCTGGAACTTGTCATGGGACCTGCCAATGGTTGTATGTGTCCTATTTTTTTTAGAATTTAGGACCATTGCCACCCGGGTAGGTAGACAAAACCCTTGTCTACTTAAATATTGAGACAACTAACCTGGGCTCACTCTTTTAGACCTATATATATAACATAATTCTTTATCTCTATTACTATTCTTACCTCCTACAATGGAAACTAAACCACACCAATAAGCTCCCTTGGGTAACTCCTCTATTGTCACACAATTGATACAACTTTTATCTACATTCACATTTCTTTCCTTCCCAACCCAAATTCTATTCTCAACCATTTCCAGTGTAGGATTTTACTTTGCCCATCTATTGATAGCTTCTGACAAAAGTAATAAATTACTCTGCAGTTGCAATCTTACGTGCCCCTTGTTGCAAGTTAGAAATAAACATGCACCAATACTCACATATAAAAACTTGTAAATTGACACACTAATAATATTATAATTAGATATCCAGGTGCAAATTCAAATGCCTTGAGCTACTTTCTCAATATAAATCTAATCTTTTCTTTTCATTTTCAAACTTTTCAAACATAGCCAATCAATAGTAAATTGAAAGTAATTAAGCACTGATCTAAATTTCTTCATGGGAATGTATTAAGGGCTTTCACAATTCTCCCAACCATAATTTGGCATTTACAATCGGCTACGCCGGATCTCTACTCCTCTTTGTCAGAGAAATAGTCAAGGAACTTTCTCAAAACGCTCCACCTAAACCCTTATGGCAGTGTCTTGCTAAAATTTATGGGTTCTAACCAGTCTTTCTCTCCCACTGGTTATATTTTAGTGGTAATTGTCTTTCTCTCCTATCTTACTCCTACTCAGATTCCACCTCATGACATTTATCTGTAATCATGAATTGTTTTGATGGTTTGTCCTTGTCAAACTCTATTGAATAATGACAAAAAGAAAATTTTTTCTTCTTTTGTTCCTACCACTTCTTAACCATAACTAATTCAAACTATTTTCCTCACAGTTAAGAATTAAATCTCACATAATTGCCTTTAACCCATTTTTTACCTAAAATAATATATTTTTCCATTAATTAAAATAAATATTTACACCAGCCTAACATATTCATATATCCATAGTCTTTCGTAACATATTCATGTATCCAGTCTTTCGTGTTACAATATATGTATACATGTCTTAATGAATTACGATTTTTTTAATAATAGCTGGCATGGGATTATATTCTTTACAATAATGTCATACGTATGTATAATTTTTAGATTATTTATTTGATTCAAAACGTGTCGTTTGATGGGTCAAACAGAACATCATTCATTATTCAAGTCATAATATTTGCTATGGACTCTAAATGTGCTATAGGCAAATTTAAAATATTAGAATAAAAACCGTCGGAAACGTTCCATATTAGTAACTGTTAGGTGATACTTCAATCTTGAAAAGTTAAAACAAGTAGTGCTCATCAAAACATTCATAGTTGAATATTCAATGCGTGGTTGTAGTAATACCTTTAATTATAATTTCATAAAAGGTAAGAGTTAGATGAAAATATACAACAAATGAAATGATGATGATTCAGAAAATGAAAGGATGATGATTTTTTTCCTTAATTAGATGTAGAAGATAAATGAGAGTTAACCTTTTATATATTTTCCAAAGAAGACAGACCAAAAGGACCAGCCATGAGATCAGATTTAAAACATTGTTTTAAAAAATATATATATTCTTTTAAAATTGAAGGCCGATAATTTAAATTTAAATATTGTTGAAATTAAATTTTTCTGATGAAAGTCATATGAATATTTATATTTTAATTAGTGGTAATAAATATTACATTATAAATTTTAATAATATATATAAAAATAATTTATAATAATATACATAAAAAGTGGCTACTAACTAGAATTTATATAAAAAATATTTATAATAATATACATAAAAGGTGGTTACTAATTAGTGTGTTCAATGTTAAATAAAGGTTAGTTTTAGGTCAATGTTAAATAAAGGTTAGTTTTAGGTTTGGTGTTGTTTGTGGTTAATTTTATTAGTGACGAATTCTAAAATGTTATTAAATTTAATGTTGTAATGTAAGATGAGTTTGAATTTATAGTTAAAAGGATATATCATTATACAAGTCGCTTTTCAGCTTGAGGTTAAGGATTTCTTATTGCATCACTATTGAGCTTGAGGTTAATGATTTCTTATTGCGTTAAATTGTTTTCAAGCCATTGTATATAACCAACTAACCAACTTGCATCTCTCTCCTCTTCTTAAATAGAATAACACATTAACAAACTTATTTTCTTAACTCCAAGCATACATGTATGTAATTTAGGGAAATGGATTTTCTTGGTCATATATTCATATCTTGGTGAACAAAACCTTTTATAATTATTATGATTAAAATAAGAAATTAAAATTGACCTAAAGTGATGAATGAAAACATTTTTAAAATGGATTCTCTTGGTCATATATTCATATCTTGGTGAACAAAACCTTTTATAATTATTATGATTAAAATAAGAAATTAAAATTGACCTAAAGTGATGAATGAAAACATTTTTAAAATTTTAAATGGAAATTGAGTGTTTGTTATTATCTATTAGCTTTGAATCCAAAAATATTATTAAAACCTACTAGAGTTCAATTTTAAAGCTAATTAATTATAGTTACACAAACTATTATTGACTCAAGCCTTATGTAATGACCATTATTCCACTTGTAGTAGTATGTGTGCTCTAACATGTATTGACTTTGATGATTTATTGCGATCTTATGACATACATGGGTTTACTATGGTGATTTATTGTGATCTTATGATTTATGATTTTTGAGACTCATGACATGTGACTTATTATAATTTTTATACATATATAATTATTTTTATTAGTTACGTATGAATAAACATATTTTTGATTTTCACAATGTTGGTTATTTGTGGATTTCACATTAGCTTGATATTATTAAATTTTGATTAATTCATAAGTTAGTTATTTTGGAATAAATTATGTATAATGACCTTAATGATTTTTTCATAATTATATATTCACTTCAATCATGTTCATAATTATCCCGCATAATAATTCCATGAACCTCTATATTGATTTTGCTTCAAAAATAGAATTTTAAGTGTAGCATACTTCATTAAAATTTCAAAATTATCAATCAAATATGACAATTATGAGTTGTCCATTCATACCCTCCTCTGATAAATACTTATGATTCAATCCTCATTTATTTTGGTCTCTTAGATATTTGGTCCTTTAATTGGTCTTAACAATCTTCTTCAAATCTTTTACAATATTCTACTATACACATTTATATTTCTCAAATTTCTTGATCTTGTACATACAAAATACAAATATCTTTTTTTTGCTGAAGCAAGAGACGATCCTTCTATTTCATTAAAACAAAAATAATGTTACAAAATGTACAAAAAACTGTCCATCTTCATGGACTCAGGAAAACAAAGGGCAACCTACCATATACATGGCCTCCTAAAAAACAGTCATAATCAAACTCTCAAATTACACAAAAAATGGACTAAATGATTCTCCAGCCATGTGGAAAACTTCAGTTCCTACCATCCCCACTGCCCATAAAATCACCTACATTCATCCTCGACCAAACTTCACGCGCCAACCACCGGTGGAGGAAAAGGCGCCCCAAAAGACTCGTGGAGAAAAAGACTTGGCCCCACAGAAGCAGCACGACCGTTTCTGACCATAGATCCGGACGGCTAGATCCAACAGCCAGGAGCCATATCGCGCTACCAAACTGACCTAACATTAGTGTGCGATGGGGGGTGGTATTCCTAACCACCCCCCTGCCACGTGTAGGAAGCCTAATGGAATCGCTACCAAAAATCCAAAACCATTTACCACTGAGGAGCCATGCGATCACCTGGAAACTGCTTTGTACCCTGTTTACCGTTCCGAAGGCTGACTGAAGGGAGATTGCCGTCGCCGGGAAACCCGCCAATCTAGACCGATGAACAGTACTATCAATCCCGGCCGTCGATTCGCCTCACCTGATCTGACGGCTAAGAAACATTTTGCACCACCTAATATCACTGAACCTTAGTGTTCCCCCCAACTAGACCGATAACTTGCACAATCCATCCCTGCTATTGAAACGCACCACGTGATCCAATGGCTGAGGATCATTTCGCTTCGACTAATTTCCTTGAACATTAGTGTGTGATGTGGGCGGTATTTTATCTGACCCCACCGCCACGTGTAGCCTTCTGTATGGAATTGCTCCAAATTCGGCAAAACCATTTCCTGCTTGTGAGGGCTGCGATCACCTGAAAACCTCTCCCGGCCTGGTAAACTAATCCCGGATTGAAAACCCCTAGTTTTGCAGTTGCCGAGAGTTCCCGGGATCCTACCTATCGTTTCGCTTTCTCTGTCAAAAACCAGGAAGGACAAAACCTTCGCCAATCGGTCTTTCCTAGACAAACCAGGGCCGCCCGACTAAGTTTCCCTTGGTATCTCAAAAACAATGCTGACTCGTTTTGTTATGGTCGCAAAGGAACTGCAACCCCCTGAAGACCTGAAAGTATACAAAATGAGAAACATTGAACACCTGAATCAGTTGGATTCCGTCTCCATGGCCCTGCTCCGAAACACAATCCTGTCTTCATCTGCCTGGTCATAACATTTCACTTTTAACCTACTCTGAGGCATTTCTTTCTAGCCAAAAGCAACATGGTTCTCTGTGCTGATCAACCCTTGATTGGCAAGAAGATCAGCCAATTTATTTGCCAATTTTCTTACATGTTTAAAGCTAACAGTCCGAAGGTTCTGGAGTTGCTGCTGAATCCATTAAAAGCCCTGGATTAGATGCCAGTTCCTTGAGACTTTTTCTGGCCTTGTGCCCCAGCTGATCCTCTTGACTGATTCGATGATTAATTTCAAATCAGCTTCCACAATCACATTTTTCTGGTTATCTTGTTTCAGGTAATCTAAGCACTGCTCCATGGCCATCAATTCCACCATATTATTCGTGGCTTTTCCTCAATGACTGTAGAAGATGAAAGGTACTCCACCATGCTCATCCCTTAACACACCTCCATAACCTGCAAAGCCTGGGTTTCCCTTTGAAGCCCCATCAATGTTGAATTTCAAAAAGCCCTTGGGGGAGGATGCTAGTAATCTTGCTCAGAAACCAGGGAGATAATTATCCTATCCCATCCTTGAGGAATAAGTCCCTGTAGACCCAGATCACCGAGAGTTTTCAAATCCGCAACAGAAGGAGGGTTCTTGGGGAGATTTCGCATAATAGTGCCGACCGTTTCCTTGATTTGTTTTAAGATATGATAAAAAAGGCTTTGGGATGGCCTCTTTTCATTCTTGAAAATTTTGTTGTTCCTTTCTTTCTAGACATTCCAAATAATGAAACTTGGCATGATGGCCCATGCTGAGCTAATAATCTCATTGTCTGAAAAGGTTCGTCTCCATCTATTTAGGGTATTAATGATGCTCCCTTTGTCCCTGTCAGTCTGTTGGAAAATGGTGGCAAAAGAATCCCATAAACTGGAGGTGAAGATGCAGTTGTTGAGAAGGTGCTCCATAGTTTCCTCTTGGGCTTCACATAGCTGACATCTGGAAGGCCCCAGGACACCCCTCTTCCTGATATTATCCCAAGTCAGGATTTTCTTGTGTTGAATCAGTGACATGAAGACTTTAATCTTCATCCATCCTTGATGTCTCCATAGGTCTTGCCAAGTCTTATCTGGAGCTTGTGAGTTGAGGTCAAGGAGAATGAGTTTTGCTTCTTTGAGATTAAAGGTACCCTCACTTTTGTTACCCCATCTTAGCTGATCTTGCTCCTCTGATTTCAAAATCTTCCTTTGCTCTAACATATTTTTTAGAGTCTCTGCTTTAGCCTTCAGGGGGCTTTCATCCCTGAACTCAAAGTTTCTCCAGGTTCTCCATTTTCCACTACTGTTGGTTTGAACCCAAAAGTCTTTTACTTTAGATAACCCTTTAGTATCTATATCCTCCTTGAGATCCCTCAAGTCTTCCTTTAACAAAATAGGTTCTTGTTGCCATCTGTCCTCCCAGAAAAGGGCAAGGTTTCCTTCTTTGATTTCCCAGAAGCTGTTTCCTTGGACTAAGCCCCTGTTGTCCCAGGCATTATTCCAGATGTGAGAGCCCTTGTTATGTCCTAACATTCTCATTAGATCATTGTTTTTCCACATGTGTGCATATTTTTCTTTCCATATATTTTCCCATTGTTCCTCCGGCTCTTTAACCCATCGCCACCATAATTTAGCTCCTAAAGCCTTCCTCAGAATCTCAAGATCATCTAGGCTGAGTCCTCCATAGTTTTTGGGTTTGCAGGTTTTTTCCCATGCTACCAAGGCCCATTTCTTTCTTTCTTCCCCCTTGTCCCAAAGAAAGTCTCTTTGCACGTTTCTGAATTGCTGCAGAACACCCTTGGGGGTTGGGAGAGCTGATAGCATGAATATTGGAATTGATTGAAGGACAGCCGTGGTTAGCACCAACCTTCCAGCCAAATTTAAATATTTGAAAGTCCATTTCCTAATCTTATCTTGCAGTTTGCTAATCACTGGCTCTTAGATGCTCTTCTAAAAAGGCTTGGATATTAGAGGGACTCCGAGATATTTTGAAGGGAGGATCTCCCTTTGAAAGCCCAAAATTCTTGAAATATTTCTCTAAATAGAAATATGAGTATTGAAGAAAAAAATCTTGGATTTGGAAAGATTAAATTCCATACCTGAAGCCATGGCGAAGTCTCTCAGGATTTGCTTATAAGCTAGAGCTTCTTTGACCGTGGGGATGCCCTGCAACATGGTATTATCCACAAATTGTTGCTGTGTTAATGCCTGGCCATCTTCAGTGAGTTGGAGACCTTTGACTTTACCAACTTCTTTAGCATGCCTGATAGTTCTACCCAACCCTTCCATCATGAGAATGAAGAGAAAGGGAGAGAGAGGATCTCCCTACCTGAGGCCTCTTGAAGGAATAAAAGTCTCTAAAGGGGAACCATTAACAAGAATTGAAAAACTAGGAGAAGTGACTAGAGCCATTACCCATCTGATCCAATTGTGATCAAACCCAAAGGCCATGAGAACTTTTCTGATGTAGTTCCAATTTAGCTTATCATAAGCTTTGGCTATATCCAACTGCATGATCATTCCAGCTTTCCTCTTGCTTGTTAGTGAGTGCACCACCTCATGAGCTTGAATTATGTTGTCGAGGATTTTCCTACCTTCCACATATCCAGATTGTTCCCCCGACACCAAGGTGGGGAGAAGAGGTTTGAGTCTATTGGCCACAACCTTGGATATTATCTTGTAGACCACATTGCACAGGGCAATGGGTCTAAACCTATCAGGAGTAAGAGCTAAATCATGTTTAGGGATCAGGGCAATAAAGGTAGTATTTAGCGCTTTCAGAATGGTTTTGTCCCTTCTAGAGTCTTCCACTACATTCAGAACATCCTGTTTTACTATATTCCAGCAAGCTTTGAAGAAATCCACATTGAAACCATCCAGACCTGGTGCTTTACCATTTTGCATTTCTTTTAGGACCTCACTGACCTCCTCTTCCGATACTGGTCTATTAAGGTTGAAATTGTCCTCATTGGAAACCAGCTTTGGTATATGTCTTGATATAACCCTAATAGATTGTTCCCTATCTGAACAGGATTCCTGAGCAATACCACGAAAGTGCTGAACCAGCACTGCTGCTATTTCTTCATGAGAATGAAGAAGATTTCCTCCTTCATCTTTGATAGAAGAAATCCTGTTGTGAGCTCTGTTCGCCACAGTGGATCTGTGGAAAAACCTGGTATTGCGTTCTCCTTCTTTCAGCCATTGCACTCTGGATTTTTGCCTCCAAAAAATCTCCTCTTGTTTACAGAAGTTCTCCCATTCTTGTTGATACTTGGTTGCCTGCTCATTTCTATCCTTATCAAAACCCTCCCTGATAAGGGTTTGGTTGAGTTCCTGCATTTTTCCCTCAACCGATTTCTTTCCTTCAAAAATATTTCCAAATTCCTTGTTCCACTTGTTGAGCCCGATTTTGATATGTTTTAGTCTTTTTTGGAGTAGGAACATGCTTGTGCCTTGAATTTTTTTTCTTCAGTCCACCAGATGGCTATGTTGTTGGCGAAATCTGGGTGGGAAAGCCAGATGTTTTCAAATCTGAATGGTCTATTCCTGGGGGTCCCAATGCCCTGCATTTCCAGTTGCACAGGCCAGTTGTTATCTCAAAATCAACCCCCTAAAAGGCTGCTGATCAGGTAGACCTTGAGTAACTATTTCAAACCTACTTTTGGTTGAGGCTTAGCCTCCTCAACCTGAGAGGGCTCTCTCACAAGACTAAAGATTTTGATAATGGATAAGATGGCTAACTCTATGAAACAAATGAAGAAGTGTAAATGGTTGAAACACAATTAGAAAATATTCATTGGGCTTATGGAGTCAAACATGTTTCAGTATGACAATAATGTTAGCCTTACATGGAAGTCAGGGCATCTAGAATTCAACACATGGAGAACACATCAGAAAAATATAGGACAACACAGTCTATAAATGTATGAAGGAAGTTAGAGCACAATCAGTGATTTCTAAGTAAACATACATTCATACCACTGTAGATAATGAGAAGAGAACAATACAAGACATTCTGAACATTGAATTCCTTCTGATTCCTAAGAAGTAAAGCCAAATACTGTATTACTAAAGATAGAGTCTTACACAAAGCACAATAACCAAGTTTCTCTGAAATTTTCCAACCCTTGGTACATTGGATTTTCTCCTATATATAGAGCTCTTTACATAACTGAGATTCCTCCTCCAACATGAGGGGAATTCGAATTCTTCCTACTATGACACCTATTGATACTCAAAACTAACTATTTAATGTAACTAACTGTTGACTGGTAGTTCTAGAGACCTAAAACAATTAGGAGTATAACTCCTCATCATATTGATAGTAGCATTTATTACAATCCAAACTCGTTCTCTGACAAATGGCCCTCTTCAGTTTAGCTTTGGTGGAGATTTGAAAATCCTTTCTGGCCCTTGATGCCTCATCTCTTTATTGCTCCTGGAAACTAGGAAACTGCTTTTGTTTTCTGCTTTTGGTCTCCACAAGGATCTTCGAAATCAATTATCCCTGTTGTTCTTCTTAATTACACAAAAATGTATTGGACTATCTTGTTTTCCATGTACTGTAGACCTTGCCCATATACACGTGAGAAAACAAAACTTCATTAATGTTTCCTGAAGCCTTATGAGCAATACTAGCTATGAAATAATGATCACTCATATAACATATAGCTTAGAGTTCATAGATGTCCTTCCTTTACTTGATTTGCCTTTGCTGGATGCTTACACTTTGCAAATGACCCTTTTCAAAACTCCTCTTCAAAAAGATTTCCCCTTTGTCTCTCAAAATTGGTCAACCGAAACATAATATGCAGCTACAGCAGTTTCGTAGCGCGCTACGAAACTGCTGTGCATTAGGCATCACCTACAGCAGTTTCGTAGCGTGCTACGAAACTGCTGTGTAATTTCAAAAACACAGTTTAAGGCCAAAATTTGACTTTCTTGAGCTTTCTTTTTCTTGAAATGGCTTTTCCATCTATCATGAAGCTGTTCAAAACTGAATACATAGACACCATTCTTCAAGGTAAACTTCAAAAGGTAATCTATCAAAAATTTAGGACTTAGCTTTACTTGCTATGGGTTTTCTCTTAGCTAAGGACGTCCTTCATGCTGGCTTAGTTGTATCTTCAGATCTTCGATTTGCCTCTTCATAATTATGATTCCAGCTCTCAGTTTTGTATTGACTTTCCTAATGTATCTTGCTTCTTTTATTGCAGGGACTGTCCAGGTGTAGTATTGATCATGACTACTCACTACTTCATATCTTGGAACTTTCCCATCTTCTCAACTAGCTTTTACTCTTTTGAAATTTGCCTTTTCAATTGCATGTTTTCTTGCCCTTTCCTTGAGTTGGGCAATCTCAAGATTGGCAAACATCAATTTCTTTTTGACATTCTTCTTCTTGAGTGCTAACTGCCTTGCTTGAGTTGAAATGGAGAACTCTGATGTATGCTGACCCTGAGCTTGCCAAGTGCTTCTTATGCATGAAAGGAACACAAAAGTGACCAAGAGCAATTCTTTCTTACCTTACCCTTTTTCTTTGAAATTTGTTTAGCGATAAAAGTGGCTCCACTTGGGATAGTGTGCCCTTGTGGTACACTAAGAACATGTAGTTCCAGTGCTACTATCCATCTTTTAGAATAGAATTTTGAAATACTGCCCAATCTTCTTTCCAAGCTTTAATGATTTCTGCAAGAGGGACTCAACCTGCACCTACTAAAAAAATTGCTTAGTCAACCTACCCTGAGCTTATTTGCATTTTCCTACCTACCTACCCTATCAATTTCAAACTTCTTTCAGCTCAATCAATGTGAAATTTCCAATGTAGCCAATCATTTGTCTTATCTGATATTTAAGTTTTTTGACTGCATCGGAGTTCAGAGCAACTATGATATTGTGATGACCACTGCCACTGGAATTGCCTCTGATATTCAATAACAGTGTATTCTTCCTCAATCACGAAAGAGAAAGGAAGCAACACCCTCTCCTTGTGTTCTGCCATAGAAAGCTTTTGAAAAGAATGATCATGATCATGAAGACTATATGATTGAATTTGACCTTTTAAACCTTCAATGTCTTTCTCAATGTTCTTAGCAACTTCATCTAAAAATTTCATCTTATCTTCTATCTTGCACTCAAAATTTTTTAGATAAGAAGATAAGGACAAAGAAAAATTTTCATCTATTTCTTCATTAATATGATCATCATAACATTCTATATCTTCAGACAATTGATTCTCAACCACACAAGATTCCTTTGATATGTTATCCAACTGCTTTTCTGAATGATTCTCACAAACAATGTAATTTTCCTCCTTATTATGATCATTCATTGATGTAAGCTGCTGAAAAGTATGACATAAAAAATCAACCTTTTCCTCTGCTTGAGGGTTATAAAAGCTATCTTCTAGTACTTCTTCTTGGCGTTTGCAATCAATTTCATACTCTTTATGATCAAAAGACCGGCAAGTTTGTTGCATCTTCTCATTCATATCAGAGGATGTAACATGGTTTTCATAAGTAAAACCCTACTGATTTTCATGTTGCATTTCATGGGATGTTATACTTTCTTCTTGATGTTAAAATGTATTGTTATGAAGAGCCTCCAAAATTTCTTCATCCATAAATTCATCATCATATTAACAATCTTCCAAATATTGAATGAAACTTGTAGAATGTTTACAACAATCTTGGACCAGCAATAAGGAGGGATGACGCTCTTTATACATCTCATAGAATTCATCATGAAAATTAGCAAGCGAATATATTGAACCATTTTCCAAACTTTTATACCAAGACCATGCTTTTCCTTCTAAAGTGGTCATAAACATCTTCATGAGACAATCTTCAGGGAAATGAACCTTAAGACTACGTACATGCATATGAAACCTAACCAAATGAAGAGTAGCATTGTCCTTCTTTTCATCTTTGAATATTGGAAGATCATCTAACCATTCGACCTTTGGCATAGGATTTGGAAAACCAGGGATATGAGATCGATTCATAGGGGCATACCTGGCATTCATTCTTGCAGTGGAACTCATCTTGAAACTTCATCAAGCTACTGATCTTCTAGCAGTGGAGTCACCTACCAATTTGTTATTCGATGTGTGGAGTCGCCAAGGTAGTTTTGCAGCCTAAAAAAAAAATAAAATTCTGAGCTCCTGCTACCTTCAGAAGTTCAGCTTCTTAATTTCAGGAATGAATAGACTTCAGGCTCCCGGCATATGCACCAAAATGTTATCTCAAAATCAACCCCTGAAAGGCTGCTAATCAGGTAGACCTTGAGTAACTATTTCAAACCTACTTTTGGCTGAGGCTTAGCCTCCTCAACCTGAGAGGGCTCTCTCACAAGACTAAATATTTTGATAATGAATAAGATGGCTAACTCTATGAAAGAAATGAAGAAGTGTAAATGGTTGAAAAAAAATTAGAAAATATTCATTGGGCTTATGGAGTCAAACATGTTTCAGTATGACAATAATGTTAGCCTTACATGGAAGTCAGGGCATCTAGAATTCAACACATGGAGAACACATCAGAAAAATATAGGACAATACAGTCTATAAATGTATGAAGGAAATCAGAGCACAATCAGTGATTTCTAAGAAACCATACATTCATACCACTGTAGATAATGAGAATAGAACAATACAAGACATTCTGAACATTGCATTCCTTCTGATTCCTGAGAAGTAAAGCCAAATACTGTATTACTAAAGACAGAGTCTTACACAAAGCACAATAACCAAGTTTCTCTAAAATTTTCCAACCCTTGGTACCTTGGATTTTCTCCTATATATAGAGCTCTTTACATAATTGAGATTCCTCCTCCAACATGAGGGGAATTTGAATTCTTCCTACTATGACACCTATTGATACTCAAAACTAACTATTTAATGTAACTAACTGTTGACTGGCAGTTCTAGAGACCTAAAACAATTAGGAGTATAACTCCTCATCATGTTGATAGTAGCATTTATTACAATCCAAACTCGTTCTCTGACAAATGGCCCTCTTCAGTTTAGCTTTGGTGGAGATTTGAAAATCCTTGCTGGCCCTTGATGCCTCATCTCTTTACTGCTCCTGGAAACTAGGAAACTGCTCCTGTTTTTCTGCTTTTGGTCTCCACAAGGATCTTCGAAATCAATTATCCCTGTTGTTCTTCTTAATTACACAAAAATGTATTGGACTATCTTGTTTTCCATGTACTGTAGACCTTGCCCATATACACGTGAGAAAACAAAACTTCTTTAATGCTTCCTGAAGCCTTATGAACAATACTAGCTATGAAATAATGATCACTCATATAACATATAGCTTAGAGTTCATAGATGTCCTTCCTTTACTTGATTTTCCTTTGCTGGATGCTTACACTTTGCAAATGACACTTTTCAAAACTCCTCTTCAAAAATATTTCCCCGCTGTCTCTCAAAATTGGTCAACCGAAACATAATATGCAGCTACAAAAGTTTCGTAGCGTGCTACGAAACTGCTGTGCATTAGGCATCACCTACAGCAGTTTCGTAGCGTGGCTACGAAATTGCTGTGTAATTTCAAAAACATAGTTTAAGGCCAAAATTTGACTTTCTTGAGCTTTCCTTTTCTTGAAATGGCTTTTCCATCTATCATGAAGTTGTTCAAAACTGAATACATAGACACCATTCTTCAAGGTAAACTTCAAAAGGTAATCTATCAAAAATTTAGGACTTGCTATGGGTTTTCTCTTAGCTAAGGACATCCTTCATGTTGGCTTAGTTGTATCTTCAGATCTTCGATTTGACTCTTCATAATTCTGATTCCAGCTCTCAGTTTTGTATTGACTTTCCTAATGTATCTTGCTTCTTTTATTGCAGGGACTGTCCAGGTGTAGTATTGATCATGACTACTCACTACTTCATATCTTGGAACTTTCCCATCTTCTCAACTAGCTTTTACTCTTTTGAAATTTTCCTTTTCAATTGCATGTTTTCTTGCCCTTTCCTTGAGTTGGGCAATCTCAAGATTGGCAGACATCAATTTCTTTTTGACATTCTTCTTCTTAAGTGCTAACTGCCTTGCTTGAGTTGAAATGGAGAACTCTGATGTATGCTGACCCTGAGCTTGCCAAGTGCTTCTTGTGCATGAAAGGAACACGAAAGTGACCAAGACCAATTCTTCCTTACCTTACCCTTTTTCTTTGAAATTTGTTTAGTGATAACACCAGTGATCACAGCCTCTAAAGGGGAGAACTCTTGCCACTATGTCCTTGTCCTTGAGCATGAGATCCTATGAGATAATGAATCTATCTAATTTGGAAGCCACCTGAGACTCTCCTCCTCTCTTATTGTTCCAAGTAAAGGTACCATTACTCATAACAATATCCACTAACTTCATATTGTCTATGAAAGATTGGAAAGCACAAGAATCTTTATTTAGAGTTCTGGTGCCCCCTTTTTTTTCCGACAAAGATCTGATCATATTGAAATCACCCCCCAATATCCAAGGGATATTGGCATGCCTTTCCCTGAGATCCTGCAGGGAATTTAAAAGCTTGAGTTTGCCATCCATTCTTTGGGGACCATACACATTCGTAACTAGGTAGACTTCCTTATCTCCCACTGGCTGAATGACCACTGATAGATAATCCCTGGCTGCCTCTGCATCTATAATGTTAATTTTCTGGGGGTTCCAAAGAGTGAGAATGCCACCTGCTGTATTCTCTGCTTTGACCTCCAGAAACTCAAATTTATTGAGCCATTTACTGTGAATCTCTTTTATTTTCTGAATGGAACATTTAGTCTCCTGGATGAAGATTACATCTGGTGCTGCTTGTTTCATTCTATTACTAAGTAATCTTTGTTTTCTTTTATTGCCTAGGCCTCTAATGTTCCAAGAAGTGAACTTCATTATTAAAGATTTGTAAAGGAGTAACTGGATAGGTCTTTCATCTTACCTGAGTCTATCATTAGCTTTCCACATTCCATCAAAAGCTTGTTCTACTTTTTCCTGCCTCTTTTCTTTCCTGTGTATCTGGGTGCCAAGCTCAGTGTGGTTTTCATAGCTTTCACACCTTCATTGCTCTGCCTTTCATGATTCCCTTGCTTTTCCAACCCTGTGGTCTGAGTTTTCCATAAGAACAGCTGTTGAACTCTATTGAACTCCTCTGGGGGTAACGAATCCACTCCCTCCCTAGTTCCTTGTTTTAGAAATCCTTCTAGATCCAGATTCTCTTTCTCAAGAATCTCCTGTAGCTCGTGGTCTTCCATTTCCATCTCACTCTGGGTCATTTCCAGATCCATCTCCAAATCTGTGTCACCCATCATATCTTCTTTCTGTTTATTAATGGTTTGTGTTTGCTCATCCTCTTCTTCTTTCTCCTCGTTCACTGGAGTGTCTTCCTTGGCCTGATCTATTGTCATTATCCCCTCTTCTTCTTCTAAGGCTTGAAACCTGTTTTGACTAGCTTGTTTCCTTTCATTTTGATGTGTCTTTGAACCCCTTTTGCTCCATTTTCCCTTTTGCTCCCTTTTCCTTTCTGGACCACTTTGTGAAAGCTATCAATGTCTTTCATGGTGTTGTTTTTACTATTATTTTTAGTTTTGCTGAGAGGGAAATCTCTGAATAGATGCCCATGCTCATGACATTTACAACATTTGAATGGGATGTGCTCATAATCCACTGTTTGTACCCATTCTTCATCAAACACTTCCAATATTACCTCATTTGGTAGAGCTCCAGAAAGATCCATTTCCACACATATTCTTGCAATGGATGTGTATTTTCCCCGTCTAGTGGCCTCAGAATCTTTGACAAAACGTCCAAGCTTATTTCCTATGGAAAATAGGGATTCCAGTTGCCAGTAATCTAGAGGTAGAGAGTAGAGTCTTATCCAGGCCGGGACCGAAGTAAAAGTTTCACGTTCTAGGACAAAATTCATGATCCAAGGTCTCATATACAGTCCTACTGTTGCATAAAAGTAGGGCCCTCCTTCAAACACCCTGTCCTTATCTTCAATGTTTGCAAAGACCACAGTAAAGAATCCCTTTGACCCAAGATGTAGTTCTATGCTTCCTTTTGGTTTCCAGTGGTATTTAATCCAAGTTTGTAAAGCTTTTTTAGTGGGCCATAAACCCATGAACTTACAAATGATTGCATAAGTTTGCATGTGGTCCCTATGCGCCTGCAGAGCAGGATCATTCAAAACAACTCTGGGAGTGATAGTAGTCTTGGGTTTGCATGGTCCCCTTTGAGTTTTGTCTTTTGTGCCCTGTTCCTTGTCCTCTTCCTTGCTTTCTTTATTGTTGTTATTCTCCTTAGATTTAGAGCCCTCCTGCTCCTTTTCTCTATTTCTTTGCTTTTCCGCTGAAGGATCTCTATCCTCTTCTATTGGTTTTTTTCCTCTACTGGCCACTACCTGCTTGTAGGAGGGAGTGGAGCTCCCTCTTTTACGGCCTTCCATGGAGAACAAACTCTGCTAAACTGTAAACCTAGATTCAAAATCGCCCTCCTACTCTGTTCTTTCCAATATTTGGGTTATTATTCGAAATGACCACCAACCTATAATCCATACAAAATACAAATATCATATTAGTCTAAGTTCGCATACAAAAAATCATCATCCACTAGAATAGACGTGTTACCAGTAATTATATCTATTGGTTCTCTAGGAATTTTTTTCGTTACATTGTTCATAAAAAAATTTAAATCATAAAATTTTGCCACTACCCCTTCATCATCACCATTCAACATACTAGGTTTTATTTTATTAGACCACATCCTTAGCTTTTGTAGGATACCCTCAACCATCATAACTCTTAAATTATTTCTTATTTACAATGAACCATTAATCACACTATGTGTTTTTTTTTTTTAACACAAACCTTCATTTATCATGAAAAATAATGTTTGGTTTATCATGAACCATCATCAATGTAGTTATGGGGGTATGGTTTCCTCATCATCAATTACAATCATTACAATGATATCATTTGACTAATGTGCATTAAAAATTAAACCCTTGTGAATTTTAATCTTATATTAATCTAACCATTTCAAAAATGGAACCATGACCATTTTATCTCCATTGTTGAAACACACCATTAAGGAGGATCACCAATTTTCTTTGGGATTCTATTTTATTACTCTTTTTTTTGGATTCTTTAATTGTTGTTGCCTCTCAATTTTGAAATATATGCTATTATTATTTTCACTCATATTTTATCTTTCTTATGTTGTTTCATTTTTCTTTGTGTATTTTTATTGATTCGTGTTTCTTGGATTACCAGTAGTAATTAGATATTTTTTTCATGCCTAAGTTTCTATACAATTCATCTTTCATCTTCTTTTAATTTATTTCATTGTATTATTCTTTTTTTCACAACATTCATTTACTTCTTATCTCACAATCTTATTTTTCCATCTTAATTTTGCTACATCATCTTATCAACTTATGCCTCCTGCTACACTTGGTCAAGAGTTTATCTTTTTCTTTCTTATATTACCCTTATTGTATACTTCTTCGTCTTTTGTCACTTTCTCTAATATTGTAGAACATAAAAATGTTTCTTATTGGAGGGATGTGTACATCCAACAAAACACCAATAACATCATATTGAACAACTTATTAACACAACAATGTCATGATTTTACGTTGCTAATACTTCACTTTGAGTGAAGGAATTATTATTCATTTTGAATTTGAATTTAACTTGGCTTTCACCATGTACATTGATAAAATTTGTGAAGACTTTGACTCTTTACATCAATCAATTTTCTCTTGACGTTTACTATTATACATAAATAAATACTGTCTTCAAATTTACTCTTTAATATAACGTCTTTTCATGGTTCTTCTAAAAATCCCTTTTTTTTCACTAAAATTTTTCTATGGCCTTACTAAACTCTTCAACTTAGACTTTCACTTACTAAATGTAGTGTTGACTCCAAATTCTCACAAAATCATGCAAAAGGAAGACTTTGTGTAAAAGTAGTATCTTGAACTCAAAACATGTGTATCAGAAACTTTTCCTTCCTTTGTCCTTTGTAAATAATTTTGTTTACTTTTTATCTAATAAACAATGTTAGTATCACATATATAATTGAGTTTTCTATAGAAAAGCATTAGTATTTTCTAATGTGAAAGTAATCATTAAGAAAGGGAATAAGGGTATGTCGGTATGGGAGATTCGCCTTCGTATAAAGGTATTATTGGTATAGGAGATTCTCTAGTGTGTCCCAATATTTCATATCGCTCCTTGACTAATATTGGGGTTGACATGTCTACAATTACAATTATATTTGTTGGATCCATGAGCAACCCTTTTTTGGACACTACCTATCATAGTATTGTTTTAAAGGGTGTCCAAAATATGTGTTTCTTTAGGTTCAATTATGTTTGGAACTATCTGCATTTATCAAGCATCAATTACAAAAAAATTATGTTTTCTTTTAGTTGGATAAACGTAGTCTAATCATCCATATACACGTCTAGAAACTTATAGATAAATCCTTTAAATTATACTACCAGAATCATAGAGAAATCTATAGTGGAATTTTTTAAATTGAAGGGAAACATAGTGTATGCAAATGAACTCCACTTGGTTGCAAATGTTTTCTTTTTCTTGTCCTCACCTTCTATCCTCGCTTGGTAATATCCTAAAAAATCATATGTGAATGAGTAAGCTTCCCTTCTATTGACATTCTCCAAAACATTATTTGTAACATGTGTAGGAAAATGATCATGTATGTATGATGCATTCTGAGTGTCTAAAGGTCTACAAAAATCATAATATTTTCATTATTATTATTTTGAACATCCATTAGATTAATCCACTTAGATTCTTCCATTGAGGATATGATGTTAGCTTCTAATTTTGTATCCATTTGTTTTCTTTCTTTCTCCTTGTATTTTTTATTTAGTTGGTCATGTCTCTTCTTGATTGGTTTAGTCGTGCAAAAGTATTAATTTCTCCTAAGACTCATTTGATACCTTTCATTTTGGAAATTCTCCTAAGAAAAAGGTCCTCATATTATTTAAGCAGGTGCACCATTTGTGTAACTTCTTATCGATCCCAATAATCCCAAAAAATGGTTGATTTTATTTCATCATCCATGTCAATATTACCGTTTTTTGTCTTTAGTGATTGTGCATAATTCTATGCAATACTACTTTAATCTTTGTCTTGTATCACATCCTCTCACTTAGTCTCCTTGATCCATAATTTTCTAGGATCCTTCTCTTCCTACGAAACATCAATATCTACATTCCAACTGTGAAAATGTCAATTCAAATTGCCTATTTTCTTATGATAATTGTAAATTATCTTCTACATGGGATCCAGGGGTTGCATATTAAATATGAAATCCTTCATCTAAGAATATAATTTAGTGTTGGATCGTTTAATGTAAAATTGAAGGTCTTTCAAAACTAATTATTCAAATGCCATCGACCCTTTGACTATCTTCCAATCTCCTCCTATATAAAACAACATTTTGGAACTATGTCGAAAGTGTGGTCAAACCTGTGGACTCATTTCTCTTTAGGGATATTCTTGGTTTTCCACAATCACTCATAAAACCAAATGTTCTCTTCGAGATGTTTTGTACCCATGTTCCTCTTTAGTAATCAAAATTCTTCAATTCCTAGAACCTCAGTGTTAGAAATTCTACCACATGTGCCCAATCATTCAACTACTATAAGTGCATCACCCACCAATGCATTGAGTTTCCTTTGAATACTATATCCATTTCTTAATACTTTGAACTTTAGGAATGTTATCCCCCGTACTTTCTATAAACATCCACTAAAACTCTCTTATAAAATTTCAAAGAGTGTTTCAGTTAAGTTTGAAACCACTGCACAAACTTGGTAACCATTATGCAACTTCTAGTTGATACTTTGTATAGCTTATCTTTCCATCTTGTTAAAACCTCCTTTGAGTTAGTGTCAAATCAATATTGCATTCTTATCAAAAATGCGATCAATAACCAACAAACCTCAATATAGATATGAATCATCCATTATTTCAATTACCCTAAACAATACATTAGTCATTAACAATCAACATTGAACTCAAAATTGTCCAATACTCTAATGAGATAGATTTTATACTAGTTTGCTAACTTGAGTGGGGTGAGGGATCAATTGAAATTTGCTTTACCCATGAACTCCCATGAATTAATTGGAAAGATGTTGACATTACAATTGAGGTCCAATGCATCATCCTCCATATCATACTTACCCTATTCTACATTATTTTAATATCGCATCCCATCATATTCATATTGGAAATGTGTCGTACATCTCTATCCTATAATGAGGAAAGGATGGGAGCTTCCATCACACTTAACTCTATCAAATTTTTCAACGTGTGCATCAACCTATTTGTAACTATGGGATGACTCAACAATTCAATGAAACAACGTCAGAATTCATTTATTTGTTCCCTGAGTAATTCTCCAAAGACTCATTACACAATGACTCCCTATGCCTAGGTGTATCATCAACAACTTTCCTTGTATCATATATGAATAACTTTTGCTCCATAGTGTTCAACTTAGGAGGCATTTGCACTATTTTTCCAATGTTTTCTTCCAAACACTCATCTATGGATTCACCTCTATTCATTTCATCTCCTATTTGCATACCTCCTCTCATTACCACATGTACTTGTACTTTCCCTTTTAATCTTTTCTCCTCACATGACTCAGTAGTCACCATATTTTTGTGTCCCTTCTTTTCTTTCCACTCGGTAGTAAGTTCAAGGAAGTATTTTGTTACATGGTATGCACTATGGAAATTCTCACAATGTGCATAGGGTTTGATATATAGTTATGTCGCGGCCTGCCTCAAGAGGCTTGTTTTCTCCCACAATATCCTCCTTCACCTCTACCTTTATATAACCCTTTCAGGCCTCCCTAGAATCTTTCATGTTCTTTTCCCTTATTCTCCTCTATGATCATGAAGGCATATGATGTATGTTCCTTCATCAATTGCAATGATGAATAGTTTTTCTAATAATGTCATATTGATATAAAAACTCATAGAATGTGTATGTGGAGTTTTCCATTAATCTTGCACTTTTGGACAAAGAGGAATTATATGACCTGATTTTCCATAGATTCCATAACATTCTATTTGTGCCTTGTAGGAAACATGTTTGGCATGCTAGTCATATCTAATTTCTAGGTGTTAAACATTCATTTTGATCGTGACCTTCAATGTCACACAAATTACACCATACATTCTCCATAAGGTCCGCACTTAATAAATTGACTGCACAGCATGCGTGTTCATGTGATAATAAAAAAATACCCCAAATTACAACAAAATTAATTTGTTGTATTAAAAAAATATCCAATAAAAATTAAAAAGAAAAGTAGGTTTTACTACATTATATGCACATTATGCTCATATATATTTTGTTTTGGAAAATTAGGTATTAAACATTGAATTATTTGATAGAAACATAAGTTAGGCATTGACTTTTGTAGAAATTTCGTATAGAGGACTATTTAATTTAAATACAAATTTAACACATTAAGATATTTTAAAAAAAATATTTCTTAAAAGTCTAACATAATTCCCTACATATTTTTTTTTCTACATGTTAAACCTAGCCAAGGATATATGATTTTTAAAAGCTTCAACGGTCAAATTTCCATTTCATATTTCACGACAAAGTGTCTATCTTCATGGATTCATCAACAACTACTTTTGTTGATTTTATTTCAATTGCTTCATTTATTGAATGATATTCTAATTTATTATTGTAATTTGTGTATCATTAATTGTAAGAATATTATAATGTTATTAAATAAATAGGCAAATTCATCTTTCTCAATTATAATAGAAAAGCTAAAAAAAATAAAAAATAAAAAATATATATAATTTTAATTTATTTATATAAAAATAATTAAATTATATTTTTTATTTTTTTTAAGGCTTTGTTTTGTATTTAATCCGTGAGGAACACAAGAATGTGAAGTATATAAAATAGGGGAAAAATGGTTTGTAAAAAAATTATTATAATATAGAAATTACGAATAATTTCTTTTGTTATCATTGAAGAAATTGATACTTCTAAAGCATTTTGAATTTAGAATGACAAAATTATTAATATATGAAATAATAATAATATAATAAGTGATAATTCATAACTAAACAATAAAGTATGTCCAAATTTTAAAAGAATTATTAATATTTTAAAATATAAAATTGTAGAATTATCTTTATCATAGTAAATTTATTATTAAATATGAAAGATTAAATAGTTTTTATTTAAAAAACTATTTTTGTGTTATTTATGTGGGAGTCGTGTCCCTTTGAGGTGTGGTTGAAATTTATGTACAAAAAAGTTAGGGATGAATCAAGGAACTCAGGATTCAAACCAACCAATCTTATGAGAGATAGAAATAAAATCAATAAAAAGAGTGAAATTTAAAGGAAATCTCATACTTGATGAAGAGTTGGAGGAGACATTTGATTAGATAAATCCAAAATATTGAGAAAAATATTAGAGAGGTTGAAAAGGTGAATTTGAGGTGTTTTTAAAAGAGATTATAACAATGTCAAAACATAAGGGTTCTTTTATGAAAGAAAACAATATGGAGGTATCATGTAAATCATAAACTAATTCATGGGAAAATATTTATGATATGGATAGTGAAAATCTAGTTCTATTGGGGACTTATAAGTATTTTTATGAAAAAGAGACTTTTGTTTCAATAGTTTAGGCTTATACATAGCAGATAGTTATGGAACAAGTAAAGCAACCCATGTCTAGACATAATTACAAGCTAGGAATCATAGAAATCAAATTTTGTTAAAACATCGTGTGCACTACTATATAAGTACTATAAAGAAATTTTGAATGTGCTTTGATGCTTAAATTGACCAAATAGAATCACGAATAGGTTGGAGCTGTTTATGCAAGTAATAAATAGAATTTGTATAAGTGATCAAGGGAATATAATATATATCCATCCATTAGTTAAGAATGTAAATATTTTTTGGAAGGCTCCTGGGAATTTTTCTTTTTTGTCAAGTAAGTAAAAAAGAGGGATTCTGGAGATTGTTGTTTCAAGTATACACTAGAAAAAAATATCAACCATTTTAAAAATTTTATGGGGTGGAAAGAACCAAATTCTTTGTATTAACATAAATTAACAAAATAAAAAAAAAATGGAAGATTTTACTTACACGGAATGATGTAAATGGTATTTTAGAAAAACAAAATTGGAGTTAGATAATCTTTATAGCATTTTTTCATAACATTGTAGAGAATTGAGCAAAAATTACTCATATTTAATAATAAATTAAAAAAAAATTGATAACACAAACACTCATGAAACACAATAGAAAAGAAAAGAAAGAAACAAAATTAATACTTTAAAGAAAAACTAACAACAAAACCTTTCATGAATTGAACGGATAAAAATGGTAGAAATTCCCTTCATTCATAGACTTTCTTAGGGGAAGAAATGGATTTTTATATGAAATATTTATCCAATGCATTTATTTACTCCATGTATGGCTATCTACACTTTCATGGAATGATAAAATCCAAGTAGTATTGGCTTGGTTCAGTAACCTCTGCTGTAAAGTGACCATGAAATTAAATGAGTGACAAAATTTTGTGTTTTTGATGTAATGCTAACTATGATGATGGCAAAGAAGCTTTTTCATAATTTTGGATCTGGCAAAAGAGATCCATGTAGTTTTTATTCACGAGAAAGTAAACGCTGAAATTAATGCTCATTATTACTTTTTTATAGATAATATAATTTGAACCTCTAAATTGTGATTAATGCTAAACTATTATTTTTTGATATAAATAATTTACTTGTTATAACAAAATAAAAGTAGCACAACACAACAAAAGCATTTCTAACTAATTGAAAAATTAAATCCAAAAACCAATATCTAAGCAAATATCCCAATAGATCAAACAATGAACCATTTATATAACAAGTTCATTTAAAATACCTACATTTAAAAAAAACAAAAACATACTCAAACGTCTGGACTCTCATAATTGGATTACGGAAAAAAGCTAACCAATACCTACGTAAAACTATTGTTAAGAGGAGGAAGCATCTTACCATCCACAAACATGGAATATATAAAAAAATTCATTAAAAAATCACACATATTATTGTCAAAGAATTAAAGATGCTTGTATTTTAAATAAATATATAATATTTACACTACAATTACATTATCTTCCGAAATTAATACTAAATTCTAATTTGACAACCAATAAAGTTCAACTTGAATGCCTAAGGGGATGGGGTATGCACTTAATGAGATATTATGTATAGTCATTTTTTCTTCGAAATTATTATAGACTCTTTACTGCAATAAAAGACTTTGTGTTTGTTTGAGATTTCTGGCCTATCAGAGGCTTGTGTGCGGTTTTATTTTTTATCATTAATTTCTTTTTCCTATATTATTGACCACATTATTTTGTTGATCACAATTTCCACAAAGAATTGTTAGGTCAAAAAATGGATCTATTTAGAAAATTATGTTCTGACAAAAATGAGAACCAACTATACCAACCATGACCATTTTTTAACCGTGAAGTCTCGACCCATACTCTATCATGTTCATATGAGGAACTGGGCCATCCTTTTTCCAAAAGTTAAATGACAGCACAGCGCTATCTGCAGGAATATTTTTTAATGGAGTCTCAGACCATATATATATATATATATATATATATATACACGGTTGCATTAACATTTTACTTCGAAAGAAAAATCCGAAAAGCTGCCATCAATCAAGCTTTACCTGAAAGTAAATGTCATCAGCATGGAAACTGGCCATCCAAAAGTTGGAGAAATTTTCGCACTCAAAATCATACATAAAAGTTCCAAAATTCATCGTAATCATCACCTGTATGAGAGGACAGTACTAAAATATGGTCGATTATGGAATCTGCTCCATATTTCTATTGCAGAAGAAGAAGTCGCCATTCGTTATCCATTTACTTTATAAAGCGCAGGGTTGTGGACTTTGGCATTTTGAATCGTGGGCCTAGATGTCATCATCGCCGTCGGCCAGCTACACAGTGGAAGCAAGTTGGCGAGTTGCGGGAATACAGGTATTACTCTTCATGAATCATTAATGTATGCCTTGCTCTCATTTGGTCAGTGTTGGAGGTAGTGGCTAAGTGCCTCACCCAAAATATTAAATTGTGACATTTTTTCTAAATTGAACTTTCATGACAGGTTATCCTCGGGCACTGCTGTCATTTCGTGTGTACGACTAACTATGGCCACCTTTCTATCTACGCCCTACCGCACATACTTTTTTCGATCCATCAATTCTTTATGAAATCATAGACTGGAGAGCAGCTCTCTATTTTACTGCTGAGATGGGGAGATTTTCGATCAAACCTACATGAAATCATTGGTTAGAGAGAGGCTCGATATTTTATAGTTGAGATGGGGAGATATGGCTACGGTCATAAAACAGATGAACATACTACCTTATTAGTTTTATCGTATAAATTTCAAATTGTTCATAGCTATATATATTTTTTGAATTTCATAAAATTACAGTTATGGTTTAAAAATGCTCGTTTAAAATTTTATATTAAATTTCATAAAATTATAATTTTGGTTTTTTAAAAATGATTATTCATAACTAAAAAATAAATTCAACATTCAAATTTGATTTAATAATATTACTAATTATTATTTAATAATTCTATTAATTCAAAAAAGGTTTTTATCTTATTTAAAATAAAAATAAAAATATTTATTTATTTTCCTTATTTTAAATAGTAAAAAAATAATTTATAAAACAATAAAAAACAACATATAACTTTTTTTAGTATTAACTTTTATATTTTACACCATTCTAGATCTATTTTAACTACGGATCTACAAGGAGTGAGAATGATCAAATCTCTTTGTTGAGTGCCAAAAACCTCTTTTATAGTCAAAAGAGATTTGATCCTTCTGGACATTTGGTAGGTTGAGAGTTAAGATAGATCTAGGTTGGTTTACTTATTAGTCTTTAGATGAGCCATATTAGATAAGAACACCATGGGCAAAAACAATGACATGAAGAATTTTATATTTATATTCTATTTCATTTTATTTCTCTAGTTTTATTTTATTTTGACTTAGTCAAATTGTAAAACATTAAAGCATCTCCCCCATAGTCTGCTAGAGAGAAGCACAAAAACAAATCAATTTTCCATATAACTTTAAAACATCTCATTAATTGCATGGAAAGAAGTTTTTTATAATTTAATATGAGAGAGATGTCTAATTCCTTTTATATTCAAGATGAATTTTATATGTGATATTTACAAAATAGATTAATACAAATTAATATTTAGATAACAACCATAAATACAATATTTCAATGTTGATATAAAACTAGGGTAGCCATATAAATTAAATGAATACTAAACATCAATAGCCATCATTCGGTCAAAAACACATGAGTATTCTAGCATATTTCATGGAAGTTTAATCTGTGCTATCCTTCTAATAATTACAAGTAATTAAATTAAAATTGTAGAAGGCCTATTCTTACATAGACATATAAATCAAGATAATAAAATCATTTCGTATAAATATTATATAAAAAAAAATAAAAAATAATAGTTTAATTAAAATATGTTATTGTTATATGAAGAAGTGATCCAAAAATATATTTAAACACAAAAGAAGAAGATATATATATATATATATATATATATATATATATAAAATCAATTTTAACTAGTAACTTTGAAAGAATAAAAATGTAAATGTTTTAAATGGGCCAGTTACAACATGTTTTTGGAGACTAACCCTAATAGGAATTGAAACTTTCCCAATGGAAGAAAAAATCATTGCTCTCCACCATTGGATCTAACCCTTTTGGGCTTCGTTGCATCTAAATAAACAAGTTAAAATTCAATTTATTTAAAATAAAATAAAACAACATAAATTGTGTAAAATTGAGTAAAATTGAGTTCATGGAGTCAATTTATTATTGGTGGTTTTTAGGCTATAGATGTTGATAACCCATAGTATTATTATGTAATATATTGACATTTTTTGGGCTCCATAACCCACCGTGTGTGTATATATATATATATATATATATATATATATATATATATATATATATATATATATCAAAATTACAGTTGTTAATGAAATAAGACTAAAACTAATATACACAATTTTTTTCTACTAAATTATGCAAAAGGAAAAGTAATAATAGAAACACATGTAATCATTCAATCACAATCAACACCATTTTTACTGGGGAACCCAACAGGGAAAACACCTCATCTATTTGTATTAAATCAAATGAGAACAATGATCTATTACAATGAAAGCTTCAATCCTTGAAGCTCAACTTGCACTGCAATATTGATCTCCTCCTCCTAAGTCTGCTCTTCCCAATACTCAGGAAAACTAGGCCTCCTGCTTCCTCCTATTTCCTTGTGCAATTCGTGCTCCTAAAGAATAGGGAAGATCTTAGTTGCTAGTGCAAATCCCAAGATAATTAGCTCCCCTGCTCAATGCAACCTTTGTACACTCACTAGTATACAATAGTGATTACAATTATGCCTTTCTCCTCCACTCCACTAGGCAATTCAAATTGCATACATGACTAGGGTTATTTTTAGTAAATTGACTAGTCAACTAAGGGACCGGGGAGTTAACAATAGTTACAACTACTCAACTGAACTCATACTGACTCTACTCTAGACTACTACTTAGATAACTGATAAGTTCCACTAAATATAACTACACTAGACAACTAGATCTTAGAAATAGCCTCATTCACAACTCTAATTCTTTCCCACAAACTCAAATAGACTAACTTAACTGAGTGATTTGTCCATGTCACTCCTGATAACTGCAACTCAAATTATCCTGCTGAAATGGAAATTCAAATTTATCCATTTGACTAAGGCACAAGTCAAATAAATCTCTCTCTCTCTCTCTCTCTCTCTCTCTCTCTCTCTCTCTCTCTCTCTATATATATATATATATATATATATATATATATATATATATATATATAGATATAGACCACCTAGATCCATTTTAATTTAGAATCTATTAAGCACTGAGAGAGATCAAATATCTCAGGGTGAAACCTTTCCTCAAAATTCACTAAGAAAAAGGTGATAGATCAACTATAAACAAATGTTTATGTTTTTTTATTGTAAATAGGTGTATCATAACTTATAAACAAAATTTTACTGGAATCCGACAAAACGATTTCAAGAAATAATGTGATTTTTTGTTGTTTAAAATGAATTTTTGAATCCATAAATAGATTCGGCGCTGTGAAAAACTCCATAGACACTCGAATTCTACAGATTAAACAACTTAAAGTCAGCTTTTTAAAAACCTCTCTTAAATTTGTGTTAAAATCAACTAAAAAATATCACAAAAAACCCATTTCATCTATAAAATAGACTACACCATTAAAAAATAATTGAAAATATATAAATTAAACACTTATATATAGAACAACTATAAACTTTCTTGGATGTTTTACCTACACTATATCGAATCCCTTTTAAAGTTTGAAAGAACTAAAAACACACATTAAACAATTAACGCACATGGGGAAAACATAGCATCAATAAACAAATTAACACTAATCAATTAGGGAATTGTGATGAAAATGTTTGGATGTTAAGTTTATATTATCTTCTATAGTTATTATAATATTTTTTAATATTAATGTGTAAAGATTATATGTTTTATTTTATATGCTATATTATTTTTAAAATATATAATGTTTAGGAAATTGTTTAATAATTTTTTAAATATTTAAATTTTATTAAAAGAAATTTATTTTATTTTAAAATAAAATTAATAAAAATACTATTTAATAAAGACAAATTACGGATTGGTAAAAAGAACCATATCAGTGTAGCTACTACCCATAATCACATCATATTTCTTATTAGAAAACCTCTGGGACTGACATAATAGTCTGCAAATCATACCGTCCAAGTTAACCCAGGGTTACTTCTGTAAGTTCATCCACAAGGTTTGAACAAATGAACTTTACAAATGAGTTCTTTAAAAAAAAAACACTCAATCACCAACAAATCCTCTCCCCTTAGGAAACAATATTATATTCACATAGGTTCAATCACCAACAAATCCTCTCCCCTTAGGAAACAATATTATATTCACATAGGTTAGCCACCCAAATATTATAATACGCTTAGATGAAACCACTTCATAAACCTTCCTCGTTCAACATTAAGATATAGACAATGTATTGTGGTATATATCCTAGAAATTAAGATATAGACAATGTATTGGTATATATGCTAGAAATTCCTATGTGCACGCAATAACCCAAAGGCAAAGAAATGGAATGAGTTTGGGATTAATATTTTTAGTCCAAGCCTACTAAAATGGCGTAGGAATTACTTAGACGCCAAAATTAGCATGTATACACATTAGTAAGAAGTGGTTATAAAACACATATAAAACTAAACTATAAACTCCTTTTGGGCGCAAAATCCCAAAGGCAATGAAATGGAATGAGTTGGGATTAATATTTTTAGTCCAAGCCGAGTGAAATGAGGTAGGAATTAATTAGAGGACAAATTTACCATGTGTACAAATTAGTAAGAAGTGGTTATAAAACACATATAAAACTAAACTATAAACTCCTTTTTGGTGCATTAGGGAAATAACATAGACATTAATACATGCTTTCTCTAGGCATTAGAGGAAACAAAGATCATGGTGTCTGGGATGACACACTTTATTTTAAGGAAGCCTTAAGGAGTGGAATTAAGGAATAATACGTCAATCAATATTGTTTAATTATGCAACATGGAATTAGAAAAAAATAAGAGGGGAAAAACAAATTGTTGGAACCTAGGTATGTGGGTGTTGAGTTCTAATAACCTTAAAGGGGGACATGAGCATGAGCATGAAACAAAATGAGTCAATTCATAAATTAAGAAAAATGATATTCAAGAGAAGCCTTTTTATGGGAAAGGATAGATTTAGAATCAAGGGACAAATAAGAGAAGAAAATAATAAAATAAAAGAAGTTAAAAGTAAATAATAAAATAAACGGAATTGAAATAATAATTAAAAAATAAAAGAAAATGATCAACTAAAAAGGAAGTTAGAAGAAAATAATATAATAAGGAAGTTAGAGGAAAGTAATAAAATAGTAAAATAAAGTTAGGAGAAAAGAATAAAATAAAAAGGAAGTTAAAGGGAAATAATAAAATAAGAAAGGGGAAATTAATGAACAACAATAAAATAAGGAAAGTTAGGAAAAATAATAAGTAAATAACCAGAATAATAAAGCAGATAGTTTGTTGATGAAAGCCAAGCGGAAACACAAAACTCCTATAAAAGAAGACCAAGCTATTGAAGACATATCATATACATCTTAATGTTGGACAATTGTCCTAATGTTGTATATATTTTTATGCAACTAAGTTGCGACTTATTTTGATTTTGGTGTGTATGAAGATACTTCATTAAGTGAAAATTTCTAAAGCTAGAGAGATCACCTACACAATGTTAGCTTATTCATTTTTCCTACAGTCCCATTGTAGGTCAAAGGTAGTGGGGAAGGAAACTACCCAAGGAGTAGGTTGGGAGGTCATCTAGTGAGTTCGTAATATTTTTTAATAATACAAGGATTTAAGGATGGAACTCTTCAACCAACATGGGACTACTTCAACAATCCACTACAACTCTTTGGGAACAGAAAGTGAGGGGGTACGATACTATATGTTTAAAATTGGTATAACTTATGTATGTTTAAAATTTCGTTGATATGTTCACTATGAAATATTAGATAATTTTGTGAAACCAAATATGTTTTATAATTTTGTGTTATTGAAATTGTACCTAATATGAGGTACTAAACCTTCAACTTTGGTATCTCACTAACTGTTGGGTCCCTATAAAACTAGTGATTACCCATTTACTATTGTAGTTGTATCCCTTATTAATATTGTTATGCCCCTGTTGCCTCCATATTGTTATTATTGTGCCTCATAGAATCCCTCTATTGTTATTTTTGTGGCTTTATATTATTATTATTAGGTTGGCTAGGTTATATTGTGACTCTTTAGACTCCTATATATAGAAAGGAGGTTTTGTCATTTGAATCATCCAAGAATTGTTCATTTATTTAATGTAAAGGAGATTTCCCCCTCGAAGAGGCTGAATTCTAAGGTGTTGACCTATCTTTTCTATCTTTTTCTTGAGCTGGTTTCATAACATTTGGTATCAGAGCTTTAGATTTTAGGGTTTCGCTGCTCCAAACAGGTTATTGTGACATTTTCACTATAACTTTTTTTCTGCGATGTTTCAGAAGCTAAAACAAAAACCAATTTGAGAAGAAATCACACTGAATCTCGGGTTCGAATTTCAGATATTTTCACGCTATATTTGCAGAGAAATGATCTAAGGAAGTTGGTCTTTTTGCAGACTCCTGACTTACATTCCAAACAGATGACCTGGGGAAAATCGTCATAACTTTCTTTCTGAGCATCAGATTGAAATTTCGTAAGAAGGTATAGAAAGAGGATGGACTGTAGTTTCTTTTATATCGTTTTTAGAGAAAAAGGTCGAAATAGGGACACATGGCACATCATACAAGTTCGCTCTACTGAACTAGTCTATAATCAGGTCACTGTGGGAGATTTGACATAACTCTTCCTTGGATAATCACATTGGGATTAGACTGGTGGCATTGGAAATAGGACACAGAGAGCTACTACAGATCACAATTTCAGAACTGGATGATCCAAAATTACAGAGATACATCAGAGGCAATATCGAGCTCCTACAAAGTGAAAAAAGGTGTGTGGAGTTTTTTAAATTTTTGCTTAAGATTGGTTTGAAAAATTATTTTGAAGGAATTCAAAGGGCATGGTAGAGCATTGTTATCAGTAACTGATTCCCAAAGGAAAGAAAATGCAAACACCTAGTAAGAAACCTGAAAGCTCTAGTATGACTCATGAAGAAGAGGAAGAAATGCTACATGATATATCAAAATTACAAGACCAAGTGCAACAAATTTCACTCTCACAAAAGCTAACAGAAGCTAAGATAAATGGCGTGGAATCTAAGATAAACGGCGTGGAAGCTAAGATTGATGATTTGAAGACAGATTTGATGAGAGACATGGCAGATTTGAAGACAGATTTGACAAATTTTCTACAAGAAATACTTACTAATGCTGAAAAGATAGTAAAGGAAACTCATGATGTGAACAAAATAAATGTTAATCATGATTTCATAGACTCTAATCTGGGATCGAAGACCCACCATATTCCAAAAATCGATATGAGGAATTTTGATGGCAAGGATCCCGCAACATGGATATTACAAATGGAGCAATTTTTCGATCTCAATAATGTGCAAAACACACAAAAGGTATGTATTGCAACTTTATATTTGGAACCAAATCAGTTTGTATGGTATCAATGGCTTTTCTCTCGTAAACAAATTATCACTTGGGCAATATTTGCGGAAGAATTAACAGCACATTATGAGGATACAAAAAGAAACACTTTTTTTAGCCAATTGATAAGTCTCAAACAAAAGGGTTCAATAATGGAGCACATTGAGGAGTTCCAAAAATTGAACATAAGGGTAAAAAATATTCCAGAGGAGCAAAGGATTGATGTGTTCATAGGGACTTTAAAGGATAATATCCAACATGATGTTCGCCTTTGGGAACCTGATTCATTAGATAAGGCATTCAGGTTAGCAAGAAAAATGGAAAGCAAAATTATGGCAACCAGGAAGCATACCACTCACAACTATAAAGATGGAAGTGTTGTTGCCCCTAGTCTTCCACAACCTATAAGGTTGGCACCACAACAATTGGAAGAAAAAAGAGCAAAAGGGCTTTGTTATAGTTGTGATAGCAAATACACTAAAGGTCATAAATGTGCTGAGAAGAAATTATTCTACATAGATTGTGAAGAGGAAGAAGAAAAGGAGCAAGAAAGGTCAAAGGAAGAGGATATACTCCAGGAACAAAGCCTAGATAAAGAAGAAATGAATCTGACCATATCTTGTAATGCATTGGCGGGAATTACCACTCCTCAAACCATCAAGATAGAAGGACAAATCAAGAAGAAAAAGGTAATAGTGTTGATTGATTTAAGAAGTACCCACAATTTTATTCATTGTAAGGTAGCAAAAGGATTGAATTGCTTCTTATATCTAACACCAAAGTGTCAAGTGATGGCTGCAAATGGAGGAACAATAAATTGCTTGAGAAAGTGCCATAATATCAAGCTATCCATGGGAGAATATGTATTGACTAGCCCAATGCTTTCCATTCCAATGGGAGGTGCTGATGTTGTACTAGGAGTCCAATGGCTACAATCCTTGGGTACAATAGCTTTTAATTTTCAAGAAATTTTCATGAAATTTTCTATGGAAGGAAAGGAAGTTGAATTAAGGGTTATTGCAGGGAAACCGGGAAAGATAATCATCTCTAACGTTATGACAAAGCTTCTAAAAAAGGAACAAAGAGGTGTAATTGCACAATTATGTTCACTAGATGTTTCCACATTGGAATCATCTATTTCCCTAGATCTCCAAAAAGTATTGGACAATCATTCTAAGGTATTTGAGACTCCCAAAGGTCTCCCACCTATTAGTGATCATGATCATGCTATTCATCTGATTCCAGGAAGTGTTCCTCCAAACATCAGGCCATATAGATATCCCTATGCCCAAAAGAGTGAAATTGAATGTATGGTTGCGGAAATGCTAGAGGCTGATACAATTCAATCGAGTCAAAGTTCTTTCTCTACTCTAGTAGTATTGGTGCATAAGAAGGATGGATCATGGCGCATGTGTCCGAATTATAGGGAGCTCAACAAGCTCACTATTAAAGATAAGTTTCCCATTCCTGTCATTGATGAATTACTGGATGAATTGCATGGATAAATTTACTTCACCAAGTTGGATCTTCGTTCAGGATATCATCAAATCAGAATGAATACTAAAGACATTCCGAAAACAGCGTTTAGAACTCATGAGGGTCATTATGAATTTTTGGTCATGCCTTTTGGCCTTACCAATGCACCTTCAACATTTCAAGGTTTGATGAATTCCATTTTCAAACCATTCCTTAGAAAATTTGTGTTAGTATTTTTTGATGATATACTAATCTACAGCAAGTCTTGGAAGGATCATGTTGAACATGTTGACAGGGTGCTACAACTATGAGGAGAAACAATTATATGCAAAAAGATCGAAATGTTTCTTTGGAGTACAAGAGGTGGAATATCTGGGTCATATTGTATCTCATGAAGGAGTTAAGGTAGACCCTAGCAAAATTAAAGCCATTAAGGAATGGAAAATCACCACATCCATAAAGCATCTGCGAGGATTTCTTGGGTTGACAGGGTATTATCGCAAATTTGTTAAGAATTATGGGAGAATAGCAGCACCTCTAACAACACTATTGAAGAAAGATGCATTTTCATGGACTCCAGCAGCAACAAAGGCCTTCGAACATCTTAAAGAGGCAATGTGCCAAGCACTGGTCTTAGCTACCCCAGACTTCACAAAAACATTTATTGTGGAATGTGATGCTTTAGGAAATGGAATTGGTGCTATTTTAATGCAAGATAAAAGACCCATTGCTTTTGAAAGTCGCTCAATCAAGGGAAAGTTTTTACACAAAGCTATTTATGAGAAGGAAATGTTGGCAATACTCCATGCACTTAAGAAATGGTGACCCTACCTAATGGGAAGACACTTCAAGGTAAAAACGGATCATGATAGCCTTAAATACTTTTTAGAACAAAGATTATCCTCTGAAGAGCAACAAAAGTGGGTCACAAAGATGTTGGGTTATGACTTTGAAATCATCTACAAAAAAGGGAAGCAAAATGTAGTGGCAGATGCACTCTCAAGAAAGGATGAGGATGTGGAAGCATTTTTGTGCGCCATTTCTATTATCCAACCAGATTGGATAAACGAAGCAAGGGAGGAATGGAAGAATGACGAAGAAGTGTGGGCACTTATTTGAAAGTTACAACAAGATTCCAGTACGTCTGATACATTTAGCTGGTAAAATGATTCGTTATGGTACAAAGATCGCTTATACCTCTGTAAGAATTCCCAGCTAAAACAAAAGATTCTTATGGAATTGCACACTTCTCCCTTAGGAGGGCACTCAGTATTTTTAAAAACTTACCACAGGGTTCAGAAGGAATTTTTTTGGGATGGCCTTAAATCATATATTCAAAAGTTTGTGGTGGAATGTTTGGTTTTCCAACAAAATAAAGTTGAAACAATTAAGACACCGGGTCTATTACAACCTTTATCCATTCCAAGCCAACGTTGGGAGGAGGTTTCAATGGATTTTATCACAGGTTTACCCAAGTCTGAGGGAAAGAGTGTCATCATGGTGGTAGTTGACAGACTTACCAAGTATGCACACTTTTGTGCATTATCACATCCATTTAAAGCCACTATAGTTTCTTTGACATTTATGGAAACAATTCAAAAGCTACATGGAAACCCAAAGATTATTGTAAGTGACAGAGATCCCATTTTCACTGGAAATTTTTGGACAAAATTATTTTCTTGTCTTGGTAATCAGTTAGCTCATAGCTCATCTTATCATCCTCAATCTGATGGGAAAACTGAGATAGTAAACAAATGTTTGGAAGGATATCTTCGTTGCTTTGTATCTGATAAACAGACACAATGGGTTAAATGGTTGCCTCTAGATGAATGGTGGTATAACACTTCCTTCCATACAGCAACAAAAATGACCCCATTTATGGCACTTTATGGATATCAGCCACCATCCATCACATCATATTTAAGAGAAAATTCTAAGATTCAAGCAGTGGAACATCACATCGAACATCAACAGCAAGTCCTCCAACTCTTAAAGGATAACCTCGTGTTGGCAAAGAATAGAATGAAACAACAGGCAGATCAACATCGCAACGAAAGAAGTTTTGATGTAGGTGATTGGGTATTCCTACGGCTACAACCGTATAAGCAAATGTCCCTCAAGCAAGCTAAGAAGGATAATAAATTATCACCAAAATATTATGGTCTGTACAAGGTGTTGCAAAAGATTGGTACTATGGCATACAAATTAGAGCTTCCTGCAGCTTCTCGATTGCACCCAGTTTTCCATGTTTCATGTTTAAAGAAGGTTATAGGCGACAAGCTCCCAGTTCAAACAATATTGCCAGAACTTGACGAGGAAGGAAAAATTATATTGGAACCAGAAGTAGTCACAGAAACAAGAACTCGACAGCTACGAAATCAATCAAGTTCGGAGTATCTTATCAAGTGGAAGAACTTATCTACTGAATATTCCACATGGGAGGATGAGAATTTTATACAGAAGCATCCAGAACTACTCAAGCGTTGAGGACAACACTTTTTTGAAGGAGAGGGGCATTTTGAGTCCCTATAATACTAGTGTTTACCCCATTACTATTGTAGTTGTATCCTTTATTAATATTGTTGTGCCCCTGTTGCCCCCATATTGTTATCACTGTGCCCCATAAAATCCCTCTATTGTTATTTTTGTGGCTTTTTATTATTATTATTAGGTCAGCTGGGTTATATTGTGACTCTTTAGACTCCTATATATAGAAAGGAGGTTTTGTCATTTGAATCCTCCAAGAATTTTTCATTTATGTAATGTAAAGGAGGTTGCCCCCTCGAAGAGGCTGAATTCTAAGGCATTGATCTATATTTTCTATCTTTTTCTTGAGCTGGTTTCATAACACTAACAATAGTTAATTTGATAATCCCAATTCAACTTTTAATTCATAGTTATCCAGTAATAGTGCATAATCAAATCAGTTGTGGTCTGATATGCATACAATACTAATTATTTCAATTCCGTTGTGTTTGCTACCTTTAGTTGTCTTGGTATGTTATATTGTATTTTCACCTTAATACTTATTGGGGTTTGCCAGGTTTAATCAAAACTATGTATGTGTGTGTGTATTCACATCTAAGAAGGGGATGTTACATGTGGTGTTAGATAATAGGTTCAACCTCTATGACCTATGGACCCTCTTGCATGTTATAATCAATAAATTAAATTATGAGTCTACTAACATCACAATTGCAATTTATGACATTATACTAACATCATATTTATATTTTTCAAAATTAAATTTGCAGCTTGTGGAATTATATATGTAGAGTATGCTTTCTACTTGTAGAAATGATATTATATAGTGCTCCTATTTATTCAAATCTTTTAAAAAGGAAATTGTAGTATGCTCCCTTGTTTGAAATTTTTTTTAGTTATGTAGCCATTTTGTTATGAAAATATTAATTATATTAGGTTGTGAGATATGTTCAAATGCATAAAACTATAGATATAAGACCCATCCATCTCTCATTTAATGAAGTCACACTGCATACAAGATCGTGAAATTATAGCATTGATAATGACTTTTGAAGACCACACATCTAATAGATTTATCATTGATTCATGGATCTATTCAGGTGATAATATTCTCAAGAAATTAAATATTGGATTCGTCCATATTTAACATCGAAATTTTGATTTAAATATGGATGTCAAGATATCCAGTAAAGAAATCATAAGGTTTAAAATGGACCTCCTAAAGAAAACAATAAAGTGATATTTAAATTATAAAACAAGAGTTATGAATTTTAAAATAAAAAATAAAGGAAACTATTTTGTTATTATATTTTTCGCTTGTCTCCTTGTTGGGTCTCTAAAATTTCATTCATTTCACCCACTTTTCTTTCGCTTTGCTTCAGAATTTACCATATCCAGCGGTTCCATAACCATGCACTAATACCATCTCCATAATTAAATATTGGTTTAGGAACATATTTTTCCAATACATTTATTTTGGTATTTTGATTGAATTTATGGTTAAATATTAGAAAAAGAACATATATTCACTTATATATAAAAGTTGGATGATATTTGTGACATGTGTAGAAATATTTGAAGCTCCCACCATAGTCATATTTGACCTCTATGTCTCAAATTCGAATTTCCTCTTCAAACTCGAGAAGATTTGAGGAAGAATTGAAATCATTAATCAACCATATTTCATGGAGAAGAATCAAGTGTCTCATATCAAAGTTAGGAGAGATTTGTGAGAGGATATGAAGAGATGCTAATTGCTAGGTGTCAACACATGGTTGTAACCACATAAGATATTTGTGGATCCAAAACATATTTTTGGATCTACATTTATGAATTAGTTATATACGTTTTTGTATAAATAGGAGTGTCTTATCGTCTCAAAAGGTGTGAAAGTTTGGGAGGTATGCTCATGTTTCAATGTAGAGTTTTGGATGTTAAGGATTGGCATTATGCTTATGATTGATGTAATGAACACCATTCTAGTTCACTTAGATATGGTTGTGCCTTCATTTGGTGTTTGATCAAGAGTTTTCTCAACTTTACACCTCTCATGCACATTGGGATGGCCGCCTAATGAGTATGTGATGTATTCTAATGTTTTATTTTATTTTATTTTGTTTATTTATGTTCATTTTAAGTCTTTTGATTAGATGCATTGTTTACATTCTTTCATGCTCATTCCATTTATGTTCTTTTGCAGGTTAAGCGTTATTGCTCTCATTTCATAGATTCATTTATTTTCAATTTGTTTGATAGATACTCATGAATGATTCTAATTTGACAATGCACACATTAGTAATTTCAATTGATCTCTCGCTACTTTCAGAATAGGTTTCCTTTAAATTGTATAGTTTAAGAATTCAATGCTTTCTTAGTATAGGCTTGATTGCTTTCTACACTAAATTTACTTTGAAGTCATTAGAATAGATTTATTTTCCTGTTGGTAAAATTGATTTACTTTCATATCACTAAAATACGTTTATTTTCATGTCAATATAGTAAGTTTACTTTCATGTCAATTGTCATTTCAATTTCATAGATTAAAATATTTATTTCCAAGTTCTGAATTTGAGGCTTTTGAAAAATAAAGTGTGTGCATACTCATCTTAGACATTTTTCATGAATAGGCTTGCCATCATTTCAATAGGTTAATTTACTCTTAAATTGAAATTTGATTTCTAGCATATATTGTGCAAGTATACTTTGCAAGTTCATAAACCCCGGGTTTGATAATTTAATGACGAGTAATTTAACTAACAATTAAATTACCCAACATTTTGGCATCGTTTCCAGGGAAGTATACATAGGGGTTAACTTTCAATCTAGAATTCCGTTTTAGCTTCAATCTCATTTTTTTTAGTTGCATCCAATTTTAGATGCATAGTAAAAATTCATGTTAAAGATCATTTACATGCATAAATTTCAATCATTTTTTGTACTATAAGAGATTCGACACTAGTCCATTTATGGAAAAGAGATCTAGAATGAGAATCAAGCATTTTTTGGAGAGCAAGGATTACATTGAAGATTGGTTCCAAACAGTGACTACGCCACAACATTCATCTATTCTTCAACAAATCCTAGCACCAAATCCAAATGTGTAGTTGGTCTCTCATATCCTAACGAAGATTGGGGTATATTTTTCAAATTTGAATGTCAACATACTAGAGATTTTGATCCGTAAATGGTTTCATTGGAAATACTCATATACTTGAAAAAATATAAAAACTTTTTAGAATAGAGTAGGATAGAATAGGGAAATAAAACCAATCTTGGTAGTGATTTTGAGTTTTTAATATCATTTATTTTCTTGAATTTTTCAGTTTTGGTGGTGTAGTAAGAGCCACCTTGTTCACTAACCATTGGTAGGAAGATCTACAAGAAAATGGATGTTTGTGAAGAGGAAGACAAGTAGAGTTTCGAGAGCGAAAAAATTGAGGTTTGAAAGATCAATTATTCTTACTTTATTTTTCAAATTTGAAATGAATAAAGAAACATGATAATCCTGAGTATGGTCTCTTTTTGCACCTTATGTGACCTAGAAGATCAGAAAGGAAAATTGGATAGGTTAGCTTTGAAATTTCACAATAAAAAAATGACTCAGAGATCTAAATTTACCATTGATTCTAAAAAATAAAATTGCTTAAAATTTGATCTTTAATGGTCAAATAATTTTTTCTCATAATTTGCTACAATAAATTCTTTTTCATTATTTCAAAAAAAAATCTTAATTTTTAAAAAAATTATAGAATAGTTTCATTTTCTATTATTAAATTAAAAAAAAAAATGCTTTTTTATTCAAATTTGTTTTTATTTTCAATAATAATTTAAACAAAAGCAGAAAAAAATCATTTAAAAAAATTGAATTAAATTAACAATTTAAAATAATAAAAATAAAATATTAAAAAAATAACAAAATTAATTAAAAATATAATATAAAATTAATATAAAGGAATATATAATAAAAAAATCAATTTAAAAAAAAATAAAATCATTTTGGTTTTTGGCCAAAGGCCCTACCCATATGCGTAGATCTAGCTCTAGGTGATTTCCCATGCATATGCGTGAGGCCATGGCCAAGGCCAAAGCCCCAACGCATAGGCCCAACCCGATGCACAACAAGAGGCCATGAGGCGAAGGCGCATAATGCCATAATATATATATATATATATATATATATATATATATATATATATATATATATATATATAACCCACCCAAAAAAAAAAAAAAAAAAAATTAGTCAAGAAAATAAAGAATAGTTGAGAAATTTATAGAATTGAAAAGGTAGATAATTTTTTTTTGAAAGCCAGCTGCAATTCCACCCGCAAAAAAAAAAAAAAAATGAATTTTTGGTTTCAATGTTTTCACAATTTTTATAGAATAAATTGGTTATGAGATCAAATTTTTTTGGCAAAATGCATGATTCAAATAAAAATCAAACATTTTGGTGGCATGAAATTGCTTGACAAGTGCCTAGGAGCACTTGGACACATGAAATTGCTTGACAAGTGCCTAGGAGCACTTGGACACATGAAATTGCTTGACAAGTGCCTAGGAGCACTTAGACACTTGGAATTTTTATCAAAAATATCAAATTTATTTTGTTAGGAATTTTCCAAATTATTGCTTCATTAGTCATTTTGTTGAATAGTTAATATTTTCAACTTTAAATAAAGTTTTTATGGCTCCTTTTTCGAAATGTGACTTGTGGTCTATTGGTTAATTGTTGAATTTGTAAAAGAGAGGTCATGAGTTGGAATCCAATGGAGCCAAAATATGTTAACTATTCAAAAAATTTGACAAACCTTAACTAGGCAACAATTTCTCTACCATGTGATTACATTGGATTGGTCCACTTGGCAGCATAACATTAGTCAACATTACATAGTCATCGCCCAGTTGTTAGCCACATCACTTTAACATGTCATTCTATGAAGTCAGCATCCACATCAGCATACAATATTTCACGTGGCACTCTCAGATGTTGCCACATGGCACCCATGCCTCCATTTTCATTGTTTTTCTAAATTTTCAAACGACCCTAACTTTCTCATACAACTTCCGTTTGAGGTGATTCAAGCATCATTGGAAAGATCTCAACGATCTCTATGGAATGTGATAGTTTTCATTATAATTTGAGATAATAAAAAAATGGTAATTGTTTTAGGGATTTTGCAACAATTGGACTTGTAAAACATCATCATATCATTAAAACGTGTTTCTAATATAAATTTTCTTTAGCATGGTTTTTGAATCACTGAAGTTGGTCATCAAATGAAAAAATTATTGACAAAATACAACGGGTAGTCCAAGATGCATCCCTTCCCGATAGGTAAAAGTGCATTTCATTTTTATTTATCTTCCTTGAATTTGTTTTGTTAGCACTAGTTATGATTTTATTGTGTATATATCATATGAAGAGAGATTGATCACCTCTCTCCTTCAAGAATCTTATGTTTTATTGGAGACTAGTGTTAAGCTTTTTACAGGTTCCAAGATGATCAAAGAAGATTAATTTATGCACAAGTGGTTTCCAAAAAACCATTTCCTTTTTCAAGAGGACATGAAGAAGTCAAGTCCATTTGAGAAGAACATTGATCATGTCATTTCTATTCATTCATTTTCTTATTTCCCTAAGCTTATAATTCATCCATGAATTTCCATCTTCCTAGAGAATTACTTCAAAATCATTTTCCTTTGCAAGTTTCACACTTTCCTTCCTCACTTACATTTCATCCCTAACCTATGAATAAAGTCATTCAAATCACTTACATGTTGAGTTACCCTGTCTTACTTTTCCTTTCTGCCAAATAGATCATGCTTGGTAAATGAAAATATTTCATCTATGGTCCTCTACATCATTACTTTATGCTTGTGTTAGATGATAGGGGCTTCATTAAGGCCCTCTTTGTAGCAAGTTTTGACCCATTGACTTCAACACATTATCTAGATTAGAAACTAGATTTTTTTTTAGTACCTTGAGGCTTGCATGCCTTAATGGCAATTTCCCTCGCCAATAATTAGTGGGAATACATCAATGTCCCATGTCTGTCAGATCTTCTAGGTGACTTGACTTCATCTCAATTATTCATACATAGTAACATGTACTTGGGCATATTGACTCTCATTGACATTAATGGTGAGTAGTTGCGTGTTGGTTAATGACATTCATTAATGTTTGGTAATCTAATAATTTCTTTCTATGTTTGACATTAGCAAAATTTATTCACATAGAAAATAAATATGCCACGATGTAGATATGAATGAAGAGTATATGTTTTCAGCAGCTTGCAGCAGTTTTCTAATAAATCAAAATTTAGTATTAGAGTTCGGTAGAAGTCCCAATAATAAGAAGGCACAATGACTCCAAATTTAGATTTCATCCACTATTTATACAACCAAGCGATGAAGAACTAGATCATATTCTTTCACTTCACATTCCATTATCCAACAATAACAACCAAGTTCTCACACATGCATAGCTTATTGACTTTTCAAGTAGGTAAAGGTATGTTGTTTTCTAATCTTTAATCATTAATTCCTTGAATGCTAAAAAGCATGTATTTAGAAAATTTCCCATCTGACATGACTTTCCCCATTTTCAAAAGACAATAACATATTTATTTGGGTAGAAGATATTCATTACTATTTTTCATTTCCATATTTCATAACCTCATATATTCTTGACCAACATGCTTCCCCCAATTGAATGTTGTTGCTATTTTTGGTTCTCTAAAGAAGGATGTGTTTTGAAAAATATTCAAATTATGAGCAATGATTGATTGATATGTATGAATATGTATTCATTTTGAATACATTATTAAGTATTATTTGTTGCAACAAGAAAAGGAATTAAAAAAATTATTTTGACAGAAGAACTAACATTTGACATGGTTATGGTTTCCACACAAGAACCAACCATAAGAGTTTCCACTTAGATATCTTTCAGATAAAGATGATTTTTGAAAATATGCAAGTCTTGAAGAGTATCTCAAAGTCACAACATGAATTAATATTCTACCTCATAAGAGGATACAATCCATGATAATCAATGCAAAGTTGCATGAGCAAATGAAACATCTTCAATTGGGAGGAACATTGGGTCTCCAAAATATCATTCATTTCACCTTCTTTTCTTTCACTTTGCTTAAGAAATTACCATATTCCGCAGCTCCATAACCATGCACTAAGACCATATGCATAACTAAATATGGGTTTAGACACATTATTTTCTAATACATTTATTTTGGTATTTTGAGTGAATTTATGGGTAAATATTACAAAACTAAAGTATATTCACTTATACATAAAAGTTCGATGAGTTATGAGATGTGTGTAGAAATATTTGGATGAGTTATGTGACATGTGTATCTCTTTCTTTACACAATCATCTAAGGAATTCTATTTTCTCTTTTTGGACCTTATGAACACAGGAACTCTAGCAAATATTTTAGTGCATACAATACTCACTCCATCTTATCAACTTTATCACATGCAATATTCACTCAATCAAGTATCAACTTATCATTTCTTTCCCTTTCCTTGTGGTATTTTCATTTGCTTTGCTAGTGATACAAGATGGATTGCATTTGACAACTTACCCAAATAACCTAAATTTCATCCAAAAAAAAAACTAATGTGTTTTTTGCATACCATAATGTGCAAGCAAATAGTTTATTTAAATATTTGTCTAATTCAAGATATGTTAGCACAACATATCATTTACAAGCCTTAAAGAGAATAAAATATCAAATATTGGTAATGGGTGATAAAAAAATTCCTCAGTAAATTAGCATTAATATGGAAGAAAAACACGGGCAAAGAGACGTAAATCCTACACAACAATCTCCAGCTTCCACACCCAGTAATGCATCCTCTAGTCTAGGAAAGAAAAAAACCCCGAGCACTAGAAAATTGGTCCATAGTGAGCTATTATGTTATCGATATGATGAAGATTCTCTTCGCAAACTTTTTCCAAACAAAGTGCATACGATTCATGTAGCCAAATCGAAATGTCCTGTAAATAGAGAAGGCATTCAAAAAGCTATAGACATGGAAAATGATAACAATGAACCACCTCATTAGCTTACTTATTTTTTAGCAAAGAATCATAAGATAATAGAGAATATTGCAAAAGAGGTCATTAGCTTTTATGAATGTCCTATCACATTGCAAAATAAAAAATATTTGAGAATTGAAAAGCTAAAAGTTCATAATAAAAGGATTATTGATTAATAACAAATGGATATTGATCCATGTAGCATTGGAACAAACAGGATCATGGTATTCAATCAATCTATGAGTATGCACTTGCACAATATATTGACAAATAGACTGTAGAAAATTTGACACTAAAAAAGAGATTAAAAGAACTAGAAGACATTTTAATTTCAATTCCTCTCTTAATGACTCCACTAGCAATACAGTCACCATCATTGTCAACTTCTAATACTAAAATGCAGTCAAATGAGATATTGTCAATAACATATGCCAAAGATTAGAAACCATTGATCATGCATGGAAAGGGGTTTTTTATTTAACATGCTTGCAACAAGAAATTAGGCCATTTGTGAATTTGGTTGATAGCAATCTTGAGGTAGACATGAAATTTGTTGACAATGATTTAGTTACTCTTAGTGAACGGCTTGCATTACTCTCTCATATAGAGAAGAAAAACAAAGCGCTTCTAGATGGTAATTGAATAAATAAATTAGGAGCTCGATGGTTGGATAGAACCAATACATTTGAGGAAATAATTTCTGAATGTGATAAGCTAAGAAAGAGAAGGGGTGATGCCTATCTGATGGTGATAGATGTAATAGCCCAAAATAAACATGTAATTAATTAGATTAATCAAGTAATTTATAATCAACATGCAATTATCAGCTAATTAACATCAAAGTTCAAAGCTATGAGTAGAGACACTTACCTGTGATTTCAGTTGAAGACTGCTAACTGCAACAAGGTCTTGGGGACAACTCTCCACCCAACCATAGGCTCAATTGTGCAAAATCTTGCTACAACTGGCCACCCCCGAGCCCTCAATCAACGTACTACTGCCAGTGAATCCTTTGTCTTAGAACACTATTCTCCCAAGAAAATGAATGATAGAATCTTGGAATGATGGAATGCCTCCCATCTTCCTCACCATATAATAAATAGAGCAAACATTGGAAGGGGAACCACATGCACACACTCCATGTGTCTACATGCAACTTTATTATTTTGTTGTTTTATTTCTTTTGATAGCTTTACTGATTTTTTGTTGTTTTCTTGTTTTATTTCTATTTATATTTATTTAGAGCTTTAGTATGGTTATTTATTATTACTATTTTTATTTTCATTATTTTTTATTCATTGTTTATTATTTATTTTCTTGTATTTTTTTGATATTATTTATTATTTATTATTAAGGGACATTACATACTCTCCCACTTTAAGGAATTTCGTCCCGAAGTTAAATTGAATTATTTAACATTTTATTTTTATTATTTATTATTAAGAGACATTACATCCCGAAGTTAAGTTGAATTATATAACATTTTATTTTGTTATTTATTACTTCATGTTGCAGACACCCTCTGCTGAACTAGTATAACCAGCAAGCATCTAAACTTTCACAACACCTGGGAAATCCCAAGGAATCTATGTCCTTTTTCCCACACCGGTCATAAGCCTGCCCCAGTCTTTATCCTAGTCCAAGGCTGGCCCCAAGGCTCACACCTAATTCAGACCTCATTTGCCCCAAGGAAGGCATCCGATACGGTACTGAATGACTCCGAGCATCTCGCAAGGCTGGCCCACTCCCTCCACAACTACTAAGGTGCACAACACCAGACATCAAAGTCCTTACACCCCCACCAAACTTCAGCATCCCAATCCAATAACAGGCACCTAGCCTAGCACACCAGGCACTTGGCCTCCTCAAGATGGTCCCATAGCCCTTCAATAGCTATCCATCAAGAGCTACACAAGACAAAGGAACCACTGGCATATGTAGTGTCGATTGAGTTTGTCCCCAACCCATATGGTGTTACTTATTTTCCCTTGTGCGTATGGGCTCGCACGAGATCATCAAATAAACAGGCCCTCTCGGCCCATTTGTGGAGTCCTGTGAATCATCACACCTCAACATGCAACCAATGCATTAGCTATACCATCATAGTATTATAGAAGTTAATCCACATGCCAAGTCTGCATGTCATCATGTAACATTCATCATTGTTAATCGCAACATTATGAATAATAATGAATTGCATGCTCATGCCTGTCATAAATTTGTACTCAACTATCACATGCTTCACCTCATGAAATACCATCATAAGTTATAACATCAACATATTTGCATCAAATACATATCAAGAATTCACATAATAAATGAACCACATGTCAATGAACATCATAACATCATAATTCCTATGCCAAATTATGCATATCATATCCATCATGAGTACAAAAAATACCTATCATCACGTAGTAAATGAATATGTCAATATACCTTGAAATAACATCATAATGCCTATGCATATCATAATCATCATAAGGATACATTATCACTATTGTAACAACTATATAAATATGAACCACATGTGCATGATCACCCTCATACCATCATATCATGAAACATCATCAATATGAGAAACATCTCAATACTTATCAAATATAGAATAATACTCTATCATGATTCATCAGAAAAATCAATTTCATTTACTTTACACCCATTCAACTATGAACTAAGATTATTCAACATCCATCTAGGATCTATGTTATCTCATCAGTGTGATTAGTGTTATGTTTTCATTAAGATACCAATTACTTTTTCAATAATCATTTCCACTTATTTCACTAGGAAGTTGACCCTTTACACCATAGGTATAATCATCTAAGTACATCATTAAATTCACATGAGCTTCTTCATCTTGTCTTAATCTCTCGTCATATATTCTTCCTTCCCCAAGGAAATTCTGGTGAAATTCATTGTTAAGATATTACTAGTTGTACAATCATTATTTAAATCATCTATCTCAAACTTAAAATCCCTTGGTTTTACTTGCATGAGGGTTTGTTGATCCATGTTGACTTATACATACATCACTTAACAATTATCATTTTCATCCACAAAAAATATTTTCTTATCTCGTCAAGTTACTATCTCAATACCATTTGATTGCTTTATCGTAAATTCACCCTTATTCAATTTGGACAAGAGATTCTTGCTCATTAAAGAGTATCTTTATTTTAGATTTTGAAACAGTTGGAAACACTACTACCATCATTGTTCATGAAAAATTAAAATGTGTGGTGTTCTGTGGAAAAACCTCTTTTAACGCTATGGGAACAAAACTTGATAAGTTTCTCTATGTGAAGTCCTCATGAAATAATGAGTGCAAATGAAGTCCTACTCATGAAACAATGAGTGCAAATCATTCAAGTACAACCTCTATTAATTCACTCTAACTTCTTTTGTCAATATGTATACAATCCTTCTCAAGGTATCCTTATAAAATTTCTAGCAATATTTTCTTTCCTATACTTCAACTATTTTTTTTGTTACCATTTAAACCTTTAAACATCTTCCTCGTTTATCATCACTGGTCATTATGAAAATTCTCAACTTCATATCTTCACACTTTTAAACTATGTAGATCATCACTATGACCATTACCAATCATGTTTCTTGGTCCACTCATCAATACCCTTAAAAGAACTTTCTTCTTGATAGAACATCCCTTCATTTCCTCCTACTCGATATTCATAGATATATTTTTATTTTTCTTTGAGTCTTAATTTCCTAATATTCCATGTCTACTAGCTTCAAAAATGGAAACTTCTTCACTTCATTCTATTTTATTAAATTGACTTTAATTTCTCACCTCCAGTCATTGTGGTTTCTTTTCCTCCTCTCTTAGAAGCATAGCATTGATACACTTTGGAAATGTTGTTACTATTCCCCAACTTGGGTAATACCTTATAAATAAATTCATTAATATGGCTACCAAATGTAATCTGCTTATCATTTCTTCTTTTAAGACATCAACATAATAAAATTGCTTGATCATACATCTTTTTATCCATAATTCATGCATATAGTTAGTCACCGATGGAAAACTTTACAATGTGGCCCTCCCATTAGAGAGAAAAACTATTATAGATGTTGTCATGCACACAACTTATCTCCTCCAATTGATAAATTTTATTATGGATTTACTTCTTTAATCTATGTCATCATACCTTCGAGGTTCCTTCAAAATGACCTTCATTATTACTAGATTATTCAAATTCACTAGTTGATTTCCAATATTTTCTTCTTTATGTGCATCATCCTTAGATAGACCTTATAGTGATACCTTTAGAGTACCAAGTTATGATTATACCAAAATCTTCCATTATGTTCTAACATAGGTTGCCTCTTCTTATTGGTTTCTTACCCTTGCTGTGACACTTCCTCTCAACCACCTTTAGTATCGATAGCCAAGTTGGCCATAATCACATGAGCTATCATTAGTTATCATCATTAGAAAATTTTCAATTTTCTCCTTAGACAACTTTATCTAATATATGCAATTAACCTTGAATCACGAAACCTCATGTAACATTATACTCAACATCATAATAGTTGATGAAACTAAACTGAAATCATAGTGTATGATTTAGATGTATCATAAAGTTTAAACAATAAAACATGATTTAGATGCTCCAAATCCAAATCTGTACAATTTGCCACTCAGACTAAAATATACCATCATGTGGTTTATATATATACTGCAAACCCAACTGACTCACTCAAGAATGAAGGAGACTTCAATGGTAGCTTGATGATGTTTAATATACAAATGATATGATTAAGAACGTTGATGCAAATGTAGTAAATGAGCACATACATGTAATCTGAATGGCAATTGCAGTGCAAAATCAAATTTATTAGAATATTTTACATGTGTATTTCATGAAGGTACCCCAAAGTTTAAAAGTAAAGGTCTCATTCATTCATATTTTCAGTTCATGATACCACTTTAACCATAACAAAAGTGTGTTGTCTTTAGTGGAACCTATGTAAGAGGACTACAACTATTTTAATTTATCAGAAAGATATATAGATATAAGGTATAACTATTGTATATAACTATAATTTATGATAAAGATATATATATATATATGATGAATCTTTGAAGTATATCATATATGCTCATGGAACCCATGCATTGAAATGTAAATGTCACTTTTGTGTTAAGAGATCATTCACATATGAATTTATTAGTAATCAACCGATCTAGAGATCCACTAGTGTTGCCAAAAAATAAAGTATACCAGTGTTCCATAGATTAGTCAGATGAAATGTGCGTAGGACTGAAATTTGTTGAACCATTTAAACATTTGCCTTGATCGGAGAAGTGATGCAAATATTAAACTGTATTATCATCATACAAATGTCATCAGGAATTGATTTAAATTTACATACCCTTCCCCAAAAGAATTGGCGTCAATAAATTAATGACCACTGTTTATATCCATTTGCATCATAAAAAGGAATTTAGGAATTGAGACCATGAAATCTGCAGGCATATGAAAACGGAAGATCTTGACAAGCAAATGCAACAATTGGTTTAAAACAGAGATCGTTCCAGATTTATAAATGTTAATTGATTTGAAGTATCATCAGGAAGCATGTATTAGCCTTGACATTAGCAAAAATTAATGGCTTATTAGAGTTATCATGTGATCTAGAAATGAAAAAGAGGTTAATGTGTGACAAAAAAAAATACCAGATTCCTAGCTTGTAGCATCATCCGCTATTGCCTTAGATTATGCGTGAGTTGGTTTAACCTTAATGAATGTAATCAAACATACCATTCAAGAGAGTAAACAAATTCAGGGGTTTTGCAGAAACGAAATCAAACAACCAAGAGAGATTCCAACAGAAACACACCATAAACAAGAAGAAACACCACTACACGACCCAAAAGCAGATTGGATCGCTGGGAAGGTTATCCCTCCCCAAAACACAAAATAAAATCATTTTATTAATAAGATGGCCCGCCTGCAAGCTCACCCGTGAAGGAAACACCATATCAAACCCTAAAAAAGCTTTAATGGCTACTGGATTTTATATTCATCAATTACTACATAAATATCCAAAACCCTGAACAAACCTATTAGCTACAATACATCGGCATACGCCGCGAATCGAACCGTCATTATTCAGATAGGCACCCAATCCTCTGCCCATTGTCTTTGCTAGCACGAATTATGTGTTACAAGCAATGAGACAAGGCACAAGGCACTTTCTGACAACATGGATGCAGATCGCACTATATGAATATCCAGTTCAGATATAACATGTCTAAATCATATAACTCTCTATGTAATTCAAACTACGTAGGGGGAATGTCTAGCTGGAAACTACAAGGAATCCAAGTCGACTGCACAACATTCAAGCCAAGATTAATACCGGGGCATCAGTCCACACCTGCCATTCTTTTCCCTACCTCCGGAGAACACCTCCGTGCTACAAATGGAGCTCAACTGTAAATATTTCAGCAAATCAGGGACGACAATCAGTTCAGGAACCCTGTCAAACATTAAGCTAAATCGGGCTCGCTGTTCTCCCGTTCGATTCAAATCCGATACCGTCTGCTGGGGAGAAAAAAATCCGTAAAGTTCGACAATCCTCCGAAAAAGCATAGTGTAAAGCTAAAACGAAGAGTGAACAAGCCCAAGAGCAATGAATCCAGCAAGAAATCGAAGAGTGGAGCTGATAAAGTTGAGGCACCAGAAAAAGAATATTTACATGGAGAACCAAAATATTATTCGTCACAAACCGGCCATCGGATCTGTGGCCCCCAAATCCACGGCATGAGAGTTTCATCTTTAGCCCTCATTCAATGTCAATTTTCCAAACATAGTTAATATTTTCCCTTTTTTTTTAATATGGTAAAAATTTTCCCTGTTATTAGTATAATTAGTATAGATCCTAGTTTATTTGTTCTTTTTGACAGTCTTTTAGATCTGATCACATATAACATTGTTGAGAGAAGCTTCATCGATATCATTCATTATTAAAAACAAATAAGGGCTCAATATGGTAGAGAGAAGCTCTGTGCACAAGCATTAAATTAGCAACAATTAATTCAGGTTCAACTGTCAATGCCACTTTACTACAAATTTAACTTAGATTTAGAGAGTGATTCTGGGAGAAGAAAAATTCGATGTAGAGTTGTCATAAAAGTCAAGCAATACAGCGAGGCTATTTTGTTCAATGATGAGTTTTTCGTTGGAAAGAAGGAAAATACGAGTTGAGATAAGATAAATATGCCATTGTACATATATGTGCCTTGAAATTGATTAAAACAACAAATAAATCTGGAAAGTGGAGCAATTATAACAACTATGAAACCAAAGAGTTCAGACACCTGGAAAATTTCGATTAGTTCATATTGTGAGATGCATTGTTCATCAACTATTTTCTATTTGGTTAAGAAATTCTATAAGCAATTCCTGAGCACCGAATGTGTGAGTTCATAATTAAATGTATCCAATATGGCTCTTTCAATAGAAAAAACTATTCGTTCAATATCAAGTTGTTCAACTTCTATTCAATATATAGTTTCTCTACTCGGAATAAAGAAAAAGCTGAAGAGTGAACCAGATAATCGACCAGTCCCACCTTTCATGTGAAATAACCCTCACTCGTGTGAAATGAAAAGTGTTCAGATTTAAATAAGAACCAGAACAATCACAAGCGTGAAAATGAAAGGAGAGGTTCAAAAAAATAGAAACAAGTTTCTCGACAGAACCCACCATCAAGGGGTTCCATGTCCATAGATATATGACAACCAGATTAGTGAAGTTAAGACAGCACGACAGAGAGCATAATCTATTGACTCGATAGCCTTAAGATTAGAAAGTTAAATAAAAATTAAATACATTTTATTTTAAAAATTAAAAAAATAACATAAATCAAACATTTTTCCTAACAATGGTAACATACATATTTAGACTAATAAAATTCCATGAATGTGGAGCATAATGATAAACCTTCACACCTTTGCTTTTTATGCTGCAAGGTGGAAATTCTGTACCTAAGTGCATCTTAGATAGATATTTGAGTAAATTCTTCAAATACAAATACCGAATATAAATAATTACAATTTGTCAAATAAAAATCGATGGTGTTATTTCTTGTTTTGTAATAAGGAAAAAAAAAGTTACATTTCAGGGATTTGAACTCTTTCGAGGTATAATAAATTTAGAGTTAAAGTTAATTTAATTTGGTGAAATAATGAAATTATAGAAATGTAATTTCTAAAAATTTAAATTTTTATTTTTTCAGAAAAATAAAAATAAAAATTGAAATTGAAATTGAACTTTTCAAAAACTAGCAACCACCTCCTTTCAGATTTTCAAGCACTGAAAACTACCTGGGGACCAAAAGAGAGAATAGAGTTTCTTGTTAGTCTTACACGATGAATGTTAGAAAACTCATGGAAAATTTTGCAAAGGATTTTATTTATTAAATCCCTCAGTAAGGAGTAGATAAGATCTTTTAATGGCTTGCGATTGAGTTAGACTGGTTTTTAGCTTTTTCTTTTTTGAAAACCCTGAAATTAAAAATTACGTGTACAGCAAGGGTTTGTAGACCAAAAAGGGACATGTGGCCTCTTTGAAGTAACGATCCTGTAACTTTCAAAACAAGTCGAGTTAAAAAAATACCAACAAAAAAAATACCAACAAAAAAAATAAAAAAATTTAAGATGCCCATAGGCCCTAAGGGTTTAACCTTCTCTGATACCACATGTAACAGCCCAAAATAAACATGTAATTAATTATATTAATCAAGTAATTTATAATCAACATGCAATTATCAACTAATTAACATCAAAGATCAAAACTATGAGTAGAGACACTTACCTGTAATTTCAGTTGAAGTCTACTAACTGCAACAAGGTTTTGGTGACGACTCTCCACCCAACCATAAGCTCAATTGTACAAAATCTTGCTACAACTGGCCACCCCCTAGCCCTCAATCAACGTACTACTGCCAGGGAATCATTTGTCTTAGAACACTATTCTCCCAAGAGAATGAATGATAGAATCTTGGAATGATGGAATGCCTCCCTTCTTCCTCACCATCTAATAAATATAGCAAACATTGGAAGGGGAACCACATGCACACACTCCATGTGTCTACATGCAACTTTATTACTTTCTTGTTTTATTTGTTTTGATAGCTTTACTGATTTTTTAGTATTTTCTTGTTTTATTTCTATTTATATTTATTTAGAGCTTTAGTATGGTTATTTATTATTTATTATTTATTTTTATTATTATTATTATTATTTATTATTAAGGGACATTACAATAAAAATTATACAATGCTTAGACGATCCACGCATCTTATGCAATTATAAATTAATTTCAAAAGACACATTAAAACTTAACTAGACCATCTAAAATAGTCAATGATAGTAAGGTTTCATGGCATAATTGATTTTGCTGCCAAAAAAAATTACCAAATGGCTAATTACTTTTCTTAGAGTCACTAGCAAAAACTTTTCCTTAACTACCCATATGCAAGAAGAAACTAAAAAAATTGAAATGGAAATATTCAATAGGAATGTCAACATGGAAATTACATTTCCTCCTGAAAAATATTACATTAAATCTATGGTGAATAGATTTATTGAACAAATCACGAACTCGCAAGACATCTACCAAAAGAACAGTCATGGTGGGAACTTTCACATAGTGTAAGTTTTCTCAAATCCTTTAGCATTCACTTTTACGTTACCTAATATCAGATAATTTAGCCTTGTTGATTATGTATGATGACCTTTGTTAATCATTTTATATAAATTCTTATTTTTAATTGTCGAAGCCTTTTTTGTATTACGGTTCATGGGAACACAATTCGAGTTCCTGTTGGAACAATTGCATTTACAATTCTGACTCGAGTCAACAATTTTGTCTTTTATGACTATTTTTTTAATATGATCTCGTATATCTGAAGTATGGCTATGATTGTAGACATTTGAATCTAGATATAGTTGTTACTAAGTATGAACCTTTATCCATGTTATGATATTGTTTTCTATAAAAAATTTAACATATGATTTAAGCTTTTGTATTATATTCAATGTTGTGTTATTGTTTTAAAGGAAATTGAACACTTTGAGAATAATTTTGGATCTTAGGCATACATATATGAATAATAGAATGCTAGAATGATGTCTTCACAACTTGATATATTTCATTCTATTAAATACGGAAGTTTAGAGAAACTTTTCATTGTAATTCCTCCACACTGTGATATTCTGCACAATCAAAAGTCAATTTAATTATGCATATGCATATTAATTAATTAATTATAATTGCCTCACACCCTTTTTGTGTACAACGAAGTAACTCTCACTATTAGAGTTATGGTTCTGAGCAAGTTTATTTTTTATGCTTATTTTTTAATATGATCGAGAGCATTGAATTTGTATTATTTGAGTATAGCGTAAACTTTAATTCGCTAAGCATGCTTTAAAATATCTTCTATCTATATATTGAAGTACACTAACTATTTTTCATTTAAAACTATCTAACCCTGTATCGATTTTATGATAATTTCCTCTATATGTTTTTGAGCATATGCTTTGAGATTTTTTATATATTTAATGTGTGTTATTGACTAAAATGAAAATGAACATTTGATAATAGATTTGGATCTCAGACATAGATCTCTGAATAATACAATTACCAATGACAAGTCTTTAGAATTGAATAAATTTCATTCTACAGAATTTTATTTTGTTTCTACCACACTCCCACATTTCGTACAACTAAAAGCCACTAACTTGTACATGATTCTAATTTGAAATATCACAAAAAGTGAGAATGGAAGGAAAATAGTGCAACGCGATATTAAACTAGTTAGTGAAGAAAAATTGTTTCAGTTAAAAAAATCATAGATAATGATAACTTTAATGTGAGGTATTTTCTATGTACTCTATGATGTGTAATATTGTATAGAGTAAGCACAAAAAATATTCTTCACAACCTAAAATAAATCATGCACAATCTGTACAACCATGACATATGTATTATCTCTTCAATTCCCTTTTTTTTCACACTAAAAAATAACGTTCTCTAGTCTTTTGGTTCTCTAAAACCTACTTTGAAGTTGTGCTATATATATCTCTCCTTCTTTGCACTCTCTTGTCTTTGCACATACACATGCACCCACAGATCCTTCACTTTTCATCGCTAGCAAATCTATCTATAGTCAATTCCAAATTCAAAACTGACATACAATACGATGCCCCTCTTTCAGATATCCTATATCCAGTTCCTTTGCATATATGAAATGAAACATGAAAGTGTACTATAGATACATATAATATTTAAGCACTTCATACAATGTATCAACATTGCTTGTTCCACAGCTTAATAGAAGCACATTTATATAAGTCATAATATGACATAGATTATGATATAGCCCATTCTATAATTTCTCTTACAACACTAAATTAACTTTATATGAAATATGGAGCAAGAAAGCTTCACTAGGTAAGTGAATATCATGATTAATAATTCTAGTTATCGTTTACTAATTTTTTTTATTGATAGAATGAAAACTGCATAATGCTTGAATGTGTAACTTTTTAATATCCACTAATCTACTCTCTAAAATGTTAATATGTGTAGATGGGTAATGTATAAAAAAGTGTAAAAAATAATGAACGAAGATTCTACTACCCATATTTCTTTCAACACATCCCTTTACACTATCATAACGAAGATATGCATTATTTAGTATTAAAATACTACAAATACTATATAGTAACGTCCGAAAGACCGAAACATCATATGATGCTACTTTGTGGAGTGTGGAACCTATGTGGAATTAATTTTCCTCTGCATCTAAATTTCCATTTCACAGGAAGTCCGTGGTAAAATATTTAGACTAGGGAGCAATGAGAAATTATCGTTTAGAAAATTTCACATTGAATATTGTAGATGGATGCAACGTGATCATTGAATCACTACAAATGAATCGTTAAATAGGATGTAATATAGCTCTAGTTGAGGACACAAAATTTATTTTTGAATGCTTTGTTAACTAAGTAATTCCTTCACACATTTGATTTCTCGAATGACATATAAATCACGAAGTACCACCTAGGATGAGATTTCATTTTTCTGAGTTTTCTTTGCACTCCGCACAACCTTTAATCATTTAATTAGATTTTTTGCCTAATTATGTGTTGTGTGAAGGGATTTCACCATAAGAAGAGCTTTCACTATGCAAAGATCTTTCATTGTTTGGAGGGCTCTGTGCAAATAGATTTCACTAAGCGAAGAGATTTCACTGTGTCGATAACTTTCAGTATGAAAATAATATTTCATTGTGTGGAAGGTTTTGGGTAGAGCGATTTCATTGTGTGGAAATATATTATTGTGTAAAGTACACAAACTTTCATCAATTAATTATTGGTAGATATTTGTACAAAGATCTTCCATTGTGAAGAGATATTTCATAAACAATGAACGAAGATTATACTGCACATATTGCTTTCAGTACATCCCTTTACAATACCATAATGTACATATGCATCATGTAATATTAAAATATTACCAATACTACACATAATATGGAAATTATGTGGAATTATCTCTCCTCCGCATCTGCATTTCCATTTCATAGGAAGTTCAAGATGACATATTTAGATTGGAGAGCAAAGGCAAATTATTGCTTAGAAAATTGTGCATAGAATATTGTAGATGGATGTAGCATGATCATTGAATCATTATTGCGAAATCATTAAGCAAGATGTGGAATTGGCTCTTTCGCGCAAGCTCTCATCCACAATAATGGTGAAATATTTATACTAGAGAGAAATGGATAACCATCCTTTAGCAAATTCTGCATGGAATATTGTGGATGGATGCAACACTATATGAGGACGCATAATTAATCATTGAAATTGATTCTTGTATCTAATTTCTCGAATGACATGAAAATCATGCAGTTCCACCTAGGATGAGATTTCATTATGTAGAGTTTTCTCCATACTCCACAAAATTGTTAATCAATTAATTCACTAGAGAGATTTCATTGTGCAAAATATTTCTTTGTGGGAATTTTTATGTGGAGAGATTTCATTGTGTGGAAAGCTTTCATTGTACAAAGTACGCAAACTTTAATCAATTAATTAGTGGCATAGCTTTATGTACAGATGTTTCATTGTGTGGAGAGATTTCATTGTCCGAAGAGATTTCATAAATAATGAATGAAGATTATGTCATGCATATTTATTTATGCACATCCCTTTACTCTACCATAACAAAGATATGAATTATTTAGTATTAAAATATTATCAATACTACACAGAGTGCGGAAGCTATGTGGAATTAGCTCTCCTTTGCATTCGTGCTACCATTTCATAGGAAGTTCATGGTGAAATATTTAATTGGGAAGAAATGGGAAATTATCATGTAGCAAATTACACATAGGGTATTGTAGATGGATGCATCATGATCATTAAATCATTAATAAAAAATTATTAAACGTGAAGTGGAATTGGCTGTCCTATGAAAGATGTTATCCACATTCATGGTGAAATATTTAGACTGGAGAGGGATGGGTAACTATGGTTTAGCAAATTATCTATGGAATATTTTGGATGGAGGCAACTCTATCCAAGGACACTAAATTGATTGTTGAATTTTTTTTACGTATCTGATTTCTCGAACGGCATGCAAATTTTCCAGTGTTAGTTAATCAATTAATTAGATTCATTGGCTACCTTTGTGTTGTGCGAAGAGCTTTCACTATACAGAGAGCTTTCAATGTGCAAATATATTTGTGAGGATAGATTTCATTGTGTGGATTTTTTTGTGGGGAGAGATTTCACTATTGAGAGAGCTTTCACTATCCAAGGAGATTTGATTGTGTAGAGTGTTTCATGTGGAGAAATTTTCTTGTGTAGAGTATACAACCTTTAATCAATTAATTAGCGGTAAATATTTGTGCAAAGAGATTTTATTATGTAGAGAGTTCTTTGAGGAGATATTTCATTGTGAGAAGCTTTATATGGAGTGTTGTAATGAGAAGAGATTCATTGTAAAAAATTTATGTGTAGAGTTTTCTCCACACTCTACGCAATATTTAAACTATTAATTGGCGGTAAAGACAAAGACTATACTACATTCCTACTACTTGTTAGTATAAAAATAGTAATTTCACATCCTAACCCATTTAATATTCTCTTATGAATAAATTAAATTTGATATGCAACATTAAAAAAAAAACAAAAAAACTAATCATAATTCTTCTCTTTTAAGAATACATATAATTTTCATAAATAGCCCACCTTGTACATATTCATTTATGTGAAATATGGGTGATCTTTTTACTATCACATGAATTATAAAACTACTTTATTAATATTAATAAACAAATTTACAATGTTATATACCATGGTGAATTATATGGTTATGTTAAAAAAATGTAATTTCTAGTAAATTATACTTTATAGGTCTTTTATTCCTGTGCTATAAGTAGGTAGAAGCCATGAAGAAAGAAATATTTTTAACTCCATAATTAAGTGGATGGCTACTTTAAAATTATTATTTACTTTATCTAAATAATTACAATATAAATATCCCAGCACACTATTTTAAATAATTACAATATAAATATCCCAGCACACTATTTTAAAATGATGTATTTACTTGTAACTTTTATTAAGTTAAAATATAATTTTTCTTTCATTTATAAATTATTTTATCATTTATCCACACTAATCCCAATACCATAGAAATTTTAGAACCCACGTTAAAGTAATACATTATGAAATACGACCACAACAATTTTTATAATTTCTACATACCAATTGTTATGATTATAAGATCCTTTCTTATTTATTTATATAGAAAACTCAAAAATCCCTGAGTAGAGCATAAGATATAGTTAAATATAAAAGGTATACTAATTGATAGAACCATTTAAAAATTTCTTACCATTATATCTAATTCTAACAATAGGTTAACCCTTTTTTATTGTACCCACTTATATGGAAATGTTATAACAAAAGTGATTTATTCAAAGATTTAAAAGAAAAAGAACAATTAGATTTATTAAAATTTAATGAATGCAAAAGACCAACCATCGAAGATAGCATGGTACCCGTTGAAGTAGGAAATTACCAAGATAATTGCGGAAGTTTTTAATTTTAATATTATTATATGTGAATATAATTATTAATGTTATTATATTACCTAAAATACAGGTGTTCAATTGTGGACTCGAGGTAATGATGGCCTCTATGATAATTTGATCTGTCGTATTTAAGGCAGGTGGATGACGACATATGCCAATATCCACTACCACAGGCTCCATTCATTACCTGAGCTAGGGTGCCTAGATTATAGTGAATTTTCATTCAATGCTAAATTGGGATGTGCAGTTTGGCTTCCTTTTGTAGGAAGTCATTCAATCAATCATTTGTATTTCTAAGAAAGCTAAGAAAGCAGTGGAGTTTGGAGGTGACGAGAGGGGAAATTATCATCGGGTAACGATGTTCCTTGAGCATGGTTGTTCTGGGATAGGGCGAAGATGAAGAAGTTGTCAACTCCTTCCTCCATAGCCTGGTTCAAGAGCAGAATGGTTCCATGAGGACCTTCCACAATGTATTAGGGGAATGATTTCTGTAATGGAAGGGGAGGAGATAGGTAACACAAGGGATTAGCACTAAGAACCAAAGAACTTGTTAGGAAGACACTCGAGGGACCATGAAGAAGTTTTGAGTGTGGTGGGGGCTCAAAATACTAATTTGTATTTCCATATTGTCAAAGCTAGGTCGGCTCTACATGTTTTGGATTGAGCTCTAGGAATACAGTTCCATCCACCACCCTCACCTCTGGCACCTTGCGATCCTTCGGACAACACAGACCCCTCTTCTTCAAGTGCAATAAATTTAATCTCTCGTGGGGACAAACCATCATTCTAAGAAGCCCAGGTGTACATAAACGTGGGGATACAACTTCTACAAAACCATGTGCATTGGGCAATAATGTGAAGGAGATTACCATTGGCATTAAAGTAGCAGGGAAAGACAAGATGACGCAGCAAGATGTACACACCAGCACTGAAGTTATGCTAATCGAATGGGAAATACCATCATGGCTTCCAGAAGGTTAGGATGATCCTTTCAATTAATTATTGGCATTGCTAGGAAAGATATCAATAATCAAGAATGGTTATCTCAATCCATGTTGCTTTTTTTATATTATTTTAGTTTTTTGTTGTCAAAAACTAATTTCATGACTCTAAGGTAGATAACCTTGTTTCCTGCCTAAGGTCATATGGTCATCCCCAAGCTATTCCTAGGTTAGACAAGCCTTCTTTCTTTTTGAACATGCTCAATCCAAACATGGTCCGTTGAGAATTGTAAATGTCTATACTCTATGTAAGTTCATAGTAATCTAATGAAACCTTACTTATAAAAAAAATGTTATTACATATGAATATTGAGATTATAATTTTAGATTTTTTAAGATAATTTCTTAATTTATTAAAAACATAATTCTAAAATATCCTTGTTATTTTTATTTTTTTAAATTTCAGATTACGCGTTCCTTATGTGTTATATAAACTCCTTAGAACCCTTTTGTATACATTCCAAATTTCCAATTTCCAAAAAATTTATTTCTCCAATATTGATTTTCTAAACCCAAAAATATGAGAATTCAACCAAAGGTAATGAACCACAAAACAGGGGTGTGACTTGTGTTCCAAAAATTACGAAGCATTGAAGAGTTTTGCACCTGCACCAAAAAATAAACCCCCAACAAAAATGAAATCTTCATATAATTATGGTGAGATAGAGTTATCCGCAGAGCAGTGGGGTGTTAAGGAACTCACCTTGAACTAGAAGACCCTTGTCACATCCAAAATAATCCCACAACGCATTGAATGAACTATCATGTTAGGTCAGTGGTTTACAACGTGCTCCATGTTGAATCAATATAAGTCTTCCTCATTGGTTCAAAACCCTCATATTGATCCTGAACCCTGAAACAGAAAAGAGAATAGGTAAGAAAACCTTTAAATTTAAGAAGAAAATTAGTGTAAAAACCATGAATAATTATTAGACCATGAATGGCTCTTGTAAAAATATTAAGAGATTTTTATTATAGCTCATCACCTGAACGAAATTTTCTCGTGTCCACAACTAGCCTCTATCTGAATTCTAAAGAGATTTTTCCTCAACTGGTAATATCTTTTTAGAAGCTTATGCAAGGGACAATCTTTATATTGGAATTTGTAGAAGGGTCAAAACAACAAAACCCTCAAAATTTTAACTCCAAAGAAATTCAATGGAAACCAAAATCCTCTGCATAGTAAATGGATCATGGATTATCTCAGAACCAATTTTACCATGAGAGGTTTGGATGTGTTGGTCCATCACAGAGTTTGTAGTGTACTAAGATGGTTGGATGTGTAGGTCCATCGCAGGGTTCGCAAGGTATGAATATGTGTTGGTGCAAAGTTTGTTTTAAGAGAAGGCCACAAAAATTTTGATGTATAGAAATAATAATTTAATATAAAATAAGTAGTTTAAGACAAACAATTAATTTTAAGATAAAAAGATAATTTATCTTAAATTAATGTCTTAAAACCCCCTTTTTGTAGTAGTGAAATAATATACATTTTCATTGGTCTAAAGGTGGTTGCAGTTATATAAATATCATGGGCATGATGTGAAGGTCATGGGTAAGGTGCCAAAATCAAGTCAAATCTTGGCACTACCATTAAAATCAATCCATAGAAAAAAATATCTAAAAATACCAATTTCTCATTTTTGGGATCTAGCTTCTGACATCTATAGTTGGCTAGATTTTACGTTAATGGTTAGATATCTTTCGACACTAATAGTTAGTTAGCTTCAACACTCTCAATTAGCTAGCTTCAACAAAAACGGTCAGCGATCTTCAACATTGATAGTGAGATAGCTTTTGCCATCAATACTGAACTATATTTTATGCTAATAAGAAACTATGAACATGAACAAAACTAGAAAGTTAGAAATTTATGTGGAAACAAAATGATTCCAACATATTGATATTACATTTTGTCACATTCATGTAATTCGATGATCCAAAAAAAAAAATGGAATTTCAGAGCTTCAAAAACCTTTATGATAGAATCTATTACATTTTATTTAGTCTCACACTTTACCAACTACACAAAACCAAGCTCAATCATGTATCTGAGAAAAGGAAACTAAACTATAATATGTTTAGTCCTTGTAAGATATGTCGATGATCTACTAAATGTAATTTCACTTTGACTATAGCAAAAATGTCCACATAATATTCTTTATAGATTCCTTGGTAACCCTTGTAGTAGCAATTTCTTCATCCTATACACTTGATAAATAAACAAGGGACTACTTCTTAGCCATCTAGTTGATGAATTCACCAAAAAAATTCAAATACACATGTAGACTTTCTGTTATCTACATCTCTATCCTAATAAACATCTATAAAATATCATAAATAGAACTATTCATTTTGATTTTTCCTCTGACATAAAACATAGTCCTTGGTCTCCTTTAAATACCAAAAAATGATTTTCACAGTGACCCAATGCTCCTTCCTTGGATTAGACATAAACAAATGAACAACTCCCATTAAATGTGTAATTTCAAGACTACATAATAAACCCCACAACTTCAACATATGGCATATTGGTCATCTATTCCCTTTCTATTTCGATCTTTAAACATATCTCTCGGGATACAAAGACAATTGAAGAACCATATTTTCCATAGATAGAGACACATGTACCACTAGCAAAGGCAATTGTATCTACCGGTCAACTTTCAATGCCTACGGTTGAGGTGAAGGTAAAGAAGGTAGGGTGACTGGTATGGAAAAGTGAAGATGTGTCTAGCAGGAGTGTTTACTACTGGTGAGTTGGAAAGTCTTTTGATATTAGTCTCTTTGGATTAGCTATGGAAAATGCTAGTTGAGAGGGATATACCTACAATTGATCATTTGAGAGGTGATGATGAGACTGGTAGATAGAAGGACGAGCCAATAAAGCATACCATTGAGAGCATAAGAGAGGTCACATAGACACTGCCTCCTTTTCCACTGATCTTGGAGAAACCAGGTAGGGAGGTAACACCATCTTGTCTAGTGGCTAGATATAGAGAGTATATGGAGCTTAGGGATAAAATTGATTAGGATCACATTATGATCGATGAGAGAAAGGATATGCTAGGAGAGGATCATCCAAGTACAAAATATATATGCATCTCATATGTAGTTAGTATAGGTAATGTCATATTGGAATCTTAGTAGACACACATTTGTGTTCCCGCTGGGAAAGATGATACGTACACTAGAGGGTGTAGACTAGATCACGGGTATCCCTATAGATGGTGCCATAATAGAGGCTGAGGTGTGTGACCGAGAAGAATAACTTTTGCACGAATTGGAGGTAATCTATTAGCTATCTCCATCCACATCAAATGATAGCTATTCTCAAAGGATAGCTCTTCTCAAATGATAACTCTTCATTTTATAGCTTTCCTTGAAACCCTAAGATGACTAGGTCAAGAGTTGAACAAGCCTCCAATGGAACACCATCTCTATGGAATTTGTGAAGTCCGAGCTTATCTGTTATGAAACTAGCTCAAAAAAAGATAGAAAAGATAGATCAACGCCTGAGAATTCAGCCTCTTCGAGGGGGCAACCTCCTTTACATTACACAAATGAATGATTCTTTGATGATTCAAATGACAAAACCTCCTTTCTATATATAGGAGTCTAAGGAGTCACAATATAACCCAGCCGACCTAACAATAATAATATAAAGGCACAAAAATAACAATAGAGGGATTTTATGGGGCACAGTAATAACAATGTGGGGACAATAGGGGCACAACCATATTAATAAGGGATACAACTACAATAGTAATGAGGTAATCACTAGTATTATAGGTACCTAACATGCCCCTCTCCTTAAAAAAAGTGTTGTCCTCAATGCTTGAGTAGTTCTGGATGCTTTTGTATAAAATTATCATCCTCCCATGTGGAATCTTCAGCGGATAAGTTCTTCCACTTGATGAGATACTCCAAAATTGATTGATTTCGTAGCTGTCGAGTTCTTGTTTCTGTGACTACTTCCGATTCAAATATAATTTTTCCTTCCTCGTCAAGTTCTGGAAATATTGTTTGAACTAGGATCTTGTTGCCTATAACCTTGTTTAAACATGAAACATGGAAAATTGGGTGCACTCAAGAAGCTACAGGAAGCTCCAATTTGTATGCCATAGTACCAAATCTTTTGCAACACCTTGTACGGACCATAATACTTTGGTGATAATTTATTATCCTTCTTAGCTTGCCTGAGGGACATTTGTTTATATGGTTGTAGCCGTAGGAATATCCAATCACCTACATCAAAACTTCTTTCGCTGCGATGTTGATCTACCTATTGTTTCATTCTATTCTGCGCCAACACGAGGTTATCCTTTAAGAGTTGGAGGACTTGTTGTTGATGCTGGATGTCATGTTCCATTGCTTGAACCTTAGAATTTTCTCTTAAATATGATGTGATGGATGGTGGCTGATATCCATAAAGTGCCATAAATGGGGTCATTTTTGTTGCTGTATGGAAGGAAGTGTTATACCACCATTCAGCCAAAGGCAACCATTTGACCCATTGTTTCTGTTTATCTGATACAAAGCAATGAATATATCCTTCCAAACATGTTGGGTCCCTATAATACTAGTGATTACCCCATTACTATTGTAGTTATACCCCTTATTTATATTGTTGTGCCCTATTACCCCCTTATTGTTATTTCTGTGCCCCATAGAATCCCTCTATTGTTATTTTTGTGGCTTTATATTATTATTGTTAGGTCGGCTGGATTATATTGTGACTCCTTAGACTCCTATATATAGAAAGGAGGTTTTGTCATTTGAATCATCCAAGAATTGTTCATTTATGTAATGTAAAGGAGGTTGCCCCCTCGAAGAGGCTGAATTCTAAGGCGTCGATCTATCTTTTCTATCTTTTCTTGAGCTGGTTTCATAACATTTGGTATCAGAGCTTTGGATTCTAGGGTTTCGCTGCTCCAAACAGGTCATCGTGGCATTTTTGCTATAACTTTTTTCTGTGACGTTTCAGAAGTCACAAAAAAAACCCATTTGAGAAGAAATCGCGTTGAAACTTGGGTCCAAATTTTAGAGCTTTTCGTTCGATATTTGCGGAGATATGATCTAAGGAAGTTGGTATTTTTGCAGACTCCTGAATTACATTCAAAACAGGTGACCTGGGGAAAATGGTCATAACTTTCTCTCCGGGGATCGGATTGAAATTTCGTCAGAAGGTACAGAAAGAGGACGGACTGTAGTTTTGTGTATGCATTTTTTATATCCAAAGATCAAAACAGTGACTCGTGGCACGTCGTACAAGTTCGCTCTACTGAACTAGTCTATAATCAAGTCACTGTGGGAGATTTCGCATAACTCTTCCTTGGAGAATCCAATTTGGATCAGACTTGTGGCATTGGAAAGAGGACACAGAGGGCTACTGCAGGTCACAAATTCAGAACTAGATGATTGAAAAATACATAGATACATCAGAGGAAATATTGATCTCCTACAAAGTGAAAAAAGGTGTGTAGATTTTCTTAAATTTTTGCTTAAGCTTGGTTTGAAAATTTATTTTGAAGGAATTCAAAGGGCATAAGAGAGCATTATTATCGGTAACTGATGCCCCGAGGAAAGAAAATGCAAACACCTAGTAAGGAACCTGAAAGCTCTAGCATGACTCATGAAGAAGAAGAAGAAATGCTATATGATATATCAAAATTACAAGAAAAAGTGCAACGAGTGTCACTTGCACAAAAAGCAACAGAATCTAAAATGGATAGTTTAAGGAAAGATGTAGAAGCTAAGATGGATGGTTTAAAGAAAGGTGTAGAAGCTAAGATGGATGCATGGAAGCTAAGGTGAATGGCATGGACGCTAAAATTGATGGCATGGATGATAAGATGGAAGAATTGAAGATAAATATGAATAAGTTGCTACAAGAAATGGTCACTAAGGGTGAAAGGGTACTAAAGGAAACTCATGATGAGAACAAAAGAAATGTTAATCATGATTCCATAGACTCTAATGTTGGATCGAAGACTCACCATGTTCCAAAAATCGATATGAGGAAGTTTGATGGCAAGGATCCCACCACATGGATATTACAGATGGAGCAATTCTTCGATCTCAATAATGTGCAAAACACACAAAAGGTACGTATGGAAACTGTATATTTGGAACCAAATCAGTTTGTATGGTATCAATGGCTTTGTTCTCGTAAACAATTTATCACTTGGGCAATTTTTACGGAAGAATTGATAGCACATTATGAGGATACAAAAAGCAACACTTTTTTTAGCCAATTGATAAGTCTCAAACAAAAGGGTTCAATAATGGAGCACATTGAGGAGTTCCAAAAATTGAACATAAGGGTAAAAGATATTCCAGAGGAGCATAGGATTGATGTGTTCATAGGGTCTTTAAAGGATAATATCCAACATGATGTTCGCCTTTGGGAACCTGATTCATTAGAGAAGGCATTCAGGTTAGCAAGAAAAATGGAAAGCAAAATTATGGCAACTAGGAAGCATACCACTCACAACTATAAAGACGGAAGTGTTGTTTCCCCTAGTCTTCCACAACCTACAAGGTTGACACCACAACAATTGGAAGAAAAAAGAGCAAAAGGGCTTTGTTACAGTTGTGATAGCAAATACACAAAAGGTCATAAGTGTGCTGAGAAGAAATTATTCTACATAGATTGTGAAGAGGAAGAAGAAAAGGAGCAAGAAAGGTCAAAAGAAGAGGATATACTCCAGGAACAAAGCCTAGATGAAGAACAAATAAATCCGACCATATCTTGTAATGCATTGGCGGGAATTACCACTCCTCAAACCATCAAGATAGAAGGACAAATCAAGAAGAAAAAGGTAATAGTGTTGATTGATTCAGGAAGCACCCACAATTTTATTCATTGTAGGGTAGCAAAAGAATTGAATTGCTTCCTATATCCAGCACCAGAGTGTCAAGTGATGATTGCAAATGGAGGAACAATAAATTGCTCTGGAAAGTGCCATAATATCAAGCTATCCATGGGAGAATATGTATTGACTAGCCCAATGCTTTCCATTCCAATGGGAGGTGTTGATGTTGTACTAGGAGTCCAATGGCTACAATCCTTGGGTACAATAGCTTTTAATTTTCAAGAACTTTTCATCAAATTTTCTATGGAAGGAAAGGAAGTTGAATTAAGGGGTATTGCAGGGAAACCAGGAAAGATAATCAGCTCTAATGGCATGACAAAGCTTCTAAAAAAGGAGCAAAGAGGTGTAATTGCACAATTATGTTCGCTAGATGTTTCCACATTGGAATCATCTATTTCTCCAGATCTCCAAAAAGTCCTGGACAATCATTCCAAGGTATTTGAGACTCCCAAAGGTCTCCCACCTATGCGTGATCATGATCATGCTATTCATCTGATTCCAGGAAGTGTTCCTCCAAACATCAGGCCGTACAGATATCCCTATGTCCAAAAAAGTGAAATTGAACGTATGGTTGCAGAAATGCTAGAGGCTGGTATAATTCAACCGAGTCAAAGTTCTTTCTCAGCTCCAGTAGTATTGGTGCACAAGAAGGATGGATCATGGCGCATGTGTCCGGATTATAGGGAGCTCAACAAGCTCACTATTAAAGATAAGTTCCCCATTCCTGTCATTGATGAATTACTGGATGAATTGCATGGATCAATTTACTTCACCAAGTTGGATCTTCGTTCGGGATATCATCAAATCAGAATGAAGATTGAAGACATTCCGAAAACGGCATTTAGAACTCATGAGGGTCATTATGAATTTTTGGTCATGCCTTTTGGCCTTACCAATGCACCTTCAACATTTCAAGGTTTGATGAATTCAATTTTCAAACCATTCCTTAGAAAATTTGTGTTAGTATTTTTTGATGATATACTAATCTACAGCAAGTCTTGGAAGGATCATGTTGAACATGTTGACAGGGTGCTACAACTATTGGAGGAGAAACAATTATATGCAAAAAGATCCAAATGTTTCTTTGGAGTCCAGGAGGTGGAATATTTGGGTCATATTGTATCTCATGAAGGAGTTAAGGTAGACCCTAGCAAAATTAAAGCCATTAAGGAATGGAAAATCCCCACATCCATAAAGCATCTGCGAGGATTTCTTGGGTTGACAGGGTATTATCGCAAGTTTGTTAAGAATTATGGGAGAATAGCAGCACCTCTAACAACATTATTGAAGAAAGATTCATTTTCATGGACTCCGGAAGCAACAAAGGCCTTTGAACATCTTAAAGAGGCAATGTGCCAAGCACCGGTCTTAGCTACACCGGACTTCACAAAAACCTTTATTGTGGAATGTGATGCTTCAGGAAATGGAATTGGTGCTGTTCTAATGCAAGATGAAAGACCCATTGCTTTTGAAAGTCGTCCAATCAAGGGAAAGTTTTTAAGCAAAGCTATTTATGAGAAGGAAATGTTGGCAATACTCCATGCACTTAAGAAATGGCGACCCTACCTAATGGGAAGACACTTCAAGGTAAAAACGGATCATGATAGCCTTAAATACTTTTTAGAACAAAGATTATCCTCTGAAGAGCAACAAAAGTGGGTCACAAAGATGTTGGGTTATGACTTTGAAATCATCTACAAAAAAGGGAAGCAAAATGTGGTGGCAGATGCACTCTCAAGAAAGGATGAGGATGTGGAAGCATTGTTGTGTGCCATTTCTATTATCCAACCAGATTGGATAAACGAAGCAAGGGAGGAATGGAAGAATGACGAAGAAGTGTGGGCACTTATTCGAAAGCTACAACAAGATTCCAGTACTTCTGATACATTTAGCTGGCAAAATGATTCGTTATGGTACAAAGATCGCTTATACCTCTGTAAGAATTCCCAGCTAAAACAAAAGATTCTTATGGAATTGCACACTTCTCCCTTAGGAGGGCACTCAGGATTTTTAAAAACTTACCACAGGGTTAAGAAGGATTTTTTTGGGATGGCCTTAAATCAGATATTCAAAAGTTTGTGGCAGAATGTTTGGTTTGCCAACAAAATAAAGTTGAAACAATTAAGACACCGGGTCTATTACAACCTTTATCCATTCCAAGCCAACGTTGGGAGGAGGTTTCAATGGATTTTATCACAGGTTTACCCAAGTCTGAGGGAAAGAGTGTCATCATGGTGGTAGTTGACAGACTTACCAAGTATGCACACTTTTGTGCATTATCACATCCATTTAAAGCCAGTACAGTTTCTACTGCATTTATGGAAACAGTTCAAAAGCTACATGGAAACCCAAAGATTATTGTAAGTGACAGAGATCCCATTTTCACTGGAAAATTTTGGACAGAATTATTTTCTTGTCTTGGTACTCAGTTAGCTCATAGCTCATCTTATCATCCTCAATCTGATGGGCAAACTGAGATAGTAAACAAATGTTTGGAAGGATATCTTCGTTGCTTTGTATCTGATAAACAGACACAATGGGTCAAATGGTTGCCTCTGGCTGAATGGTGGTATAACACTTCCTTCCATACAGCAACAAAAATGACCCCATTTATGGCACTTTATGGGTATCAACCACCATCCATCACATCATATTTAAGAGAAAATTCTAAGGTTCAGGCAGTGGAACATCACATCGAACATCAACAACAAGTCCTCCAACTCTTAAAGGATAACCTCGTGTTGGCACAAAATAGAATGAAACAACAGGCAGATCAACATCGCAGTGAAAGAAGTTTTGATGTAGGTGATTGGGTATTCCTACGGCTACAACCATATAAGAAAATGTCCCTAAAGCAAGCTAAGAAGGATAATAAATTATCACCAAAGTATTATGGTCCATACAAGGTGTTGCAAAAGATTGGTACTATGGCATACAAATTGGAGCTTCCTGCAGCTTCTCGATTGCACCCAGTTTTCCATGTTTCATGTTTAAAGAAGGTTATAGGCGACAAGCTCCCAATTCAAACAATATTGCCAGAACTTGATGAGGAAGGAAAAATTATATTGGAACCAGAAGCAGTCACAGAAACAAGAACTCGACAGCTACGAAATCGATCAATTTCAGAGTATCTTATCAAGTGGAAGAACTTATCCGCTGAAGATTCCACATGGGAGGATGAGAATTTTATGCAGAAGTATCCAGAACTACTCAAGCGTTGAGGACAACACTTTTTTGAAGGAGAGGGGCATGTTGGGTCCCTATAATACTAGTGATTACCCCATTACTATTGTAGTTATACCCCTTATTTATATTGTTGTTCCCTATTACCCCCATATTGTTATTTCTGTGCCCCATAGAATCCCTCTATTGTTATTTTTGTGGCTTTATATTATTATTGTTAGGTCGGCTGGATTATATTGTGACCCCTTAGACTCCTATATATATAAAGGAGGTTTTGTCATTTGAATCATCCAATAATTGTTCATTTATGTAATGTAAAGGAGGTTTCCCCCTCGAAGAGGCTGAATTCTAAGGCGTTGATCTATCTTTTCTATATTTTCTTGAGCTAGTTTCATAACAAAACATTTGTTTACTATCTCAGTTTGCCCATCAGATTGAGGATGATAAGATAAGCTATGAGCTAACTGAGTACTGAGACAAGAAAATAATTCTATCCAAAAATTTCCAGTGAAAATGGGATCTCTGTCACTTACAATAATCTTCGGGTTTCCATGTAGCTTTTGAATTGTATCCATAAATGCAATAGAAACTGTACTGGCTTTAAATGGATGTGATAATGCACAAAAGTGTGCATACTTGGTAAGTCTTTCAACTACCACCATGATGACACTCTCTCCCTCAGACTTGGGTAAACCTGTGATAAAAACCATTAAAACCTCCTCCCAACGTTGGCTTGGAATGGATAAAAGTTGTAATAGACTCGGGGTCTTAATTGTTTCAACTTTATTTTGTTGGCAAACCAAACATTCCACCACAAACTTTTGAATATCCGATTTAAGGCCATCCCAAAAAAATTCCTTCTTAACCCTGTGGTAAGTTTTTAAGAATCCTGAGTGCCCTCCTAAGGGAGAAGTGTACAATTCCATAAGAATCTTTTGTTTGAGTTGGGAATTCTTATAGAGGTATAAGTGATCTTTGTACCATAACAAATCAGGAATCTTGTTGTAACTTTCGAATAAGTTCCCACACTTCTTTATCATTCTTCCATTCCTCCCTTGCTTCGTTTATCCAATCTAGTTAGATAATAGAAATGGCGCACAACAATGCTTCCACATCCTCATCCTTTCTTGAGAGTGCATCTGCCACCACATTTTGCTTCCCTTTTTTGTAGATTATTTCAAAGTGATAACCCAAAATCTTTGTGACCCACTTTTGTTGCTCTTCAAAGGAAAATCTTTGTTCTAAAAAGTATTTAAGGCTATCATGATCCTTTTTTACCTTGAAGTGTCTTCCATTAGGTAGGGTCTCCATTTCTTATGTGCATGTAGTATTGCCAACATTTCCTTCTCATAAATATCTTTGTGTAAAAAATTTCCCTTGATTGGACGACTTTCAAAAGCAATGGGTCTTTCATCTTGCATTAAAACAGCACCAATTCCATTTCCTGAAGCATCACATTCCACAATAAAGGCTTTTGTGAAGTCCGGTGTAGCTAAGACTGGTGCTTGGCACATTGCCTCTTTAAGATGTCCGAAGGCCTTTGTTGCTTCTGGAGTCCATGAAAATGCATCTTCCTTCAATAATGTTGTTAGAGGTGCTGCTATTCTCCCATAATTCTTAACAAACTTGAGATAATACCCTGTCAACCCGAGAAATCCTCGTAGATTCTTTATGGATGTGGGGGTTTTCCATTCCTTAATGGCTTTAATTTTGCTAGGGTCTACCTTAACTCCTTCATGAGATACAATATGACCCATATAGTCCACCTCTTGTACTCCAAAGAAACATTTGGATCTTTTTGCATATAATTGTTTCTCCTCCAATAGTTGTAGCACCCTGTCAACATGTTTAACATGATCCTTCCAAGATTTGTTGTAGATTAGTATATCATCAAAAAATACTAACAAAAATTTTCTAAGGAAGGGTTTGAAAATGGAATTCATCAAACATTGAAATGTAGAAGGTGCATTGAAAAGGCCAAAAGATATGACCAAAAATTCATAATGACCCTCATGAGTTCTAAATGCTATTTTCGAAATGTCTTCACTCTTCATTCTGATTTGATGATATCTTGAACAAAGATCCAACTTGGTGAAGTACATTGATCCATGCAATTCATCCAGTAATTCATCAATGATAGTAATGGGAAACTTATCTTTAATAGTGAGCTTGTTGAGCTCCCTATAATCCAGACACATGTGCCATGATCCGTCCTTCTTGTGCACCAATACTATTGGAGCAGAGAAAGAACTTTGACTAGGTTGAATTATACCAGCCTCTAGCATTTCTGCAACCATACGTTCAATTTCACTCTTTTGGGTATAGGGATATCTGTACGACCTGATGTTTGGAGGAACACTTCCTGGAATCAGATGAATAGCATGATCATGATCACGAATAGGTGGGACACCTTTGGGAGTCTCAAATACCTTGGAATGATTGTCTAAGACTTTTTGGAGATCTGTAGAAATAGATGATTTCGATGTGGAAACATCTAGCGAACATAATTTTGCAATTAAACCTCTTTGTTCCTTTTTTAGGAGCTTTTTCATACCATTAGAGCTAATTATCTTTCCCGGTTTCCTTGCAATACCCCTTAATTCAACTTCCTTTCCTTCCACAGAAAATTTAATGAAAATTTCTTGAAAATTAAAAGCTATTGTACCCAAGGATTGTAGCCATTGGACTCTTAGTACAACATAAGCACCTCCCATTGGAATGGAAAGCATTGGGCTAGTCAATACATATTCTCCCATGGATAGATTGATATTATGGCACTTTCCAGAGCACTTTATGGTTCCTCCATTTGCAACCATCACTTGACACTCTGGTGCTAGATATAGGAAGCAAGTCAATTCTTTTGCTATCTTACAATGAATAAAATTGTGGGTACTTCCTGAATCAATCAACACTATTACCTTTTTATTCTTGATTTTTCCTTCTATCTTGATGGTTTGAGGAGTGGTAATTCTAGCCAATGCATTACAATATATGGTCAGATTCATTTCTTCTTTATCTAGGCTTTGTTATTGGAGTATATCCTTTTCTTTTGACCTTTCTTGCTCCTTTTCTTCTTTCTCTTCACAATCTATGTAGAATAATTTCTTCTCAGCACACTTATGACCTTTAGTGTATTTTCTATCACAACTATAACAAAGCCCTTTCTCTCTCTTTTCTTCCAATTGTTGTGGCGTCAACCTTATAGGTTGTGGAAGACTAGGGGCAACAACACTTCCATTTTTATAGTTGTAAGTGGTATGCTTCCTGGTTGCCATAATTTTGCTTTCCATTTTTCTTGCTAACCTGAATGCCTTCTCTAATGAATCAAGTCCCCAAAGGCGAACATCATGTTGGATATTATCCTTTAAAGTTTCTATGAACACATCAATCCTGTGCTCCTCTGGAATATTTTTTACCCTTATGTTTAATCTTTGGAACTCCTCAATGTGCTCCAATATTGTACCCTTTTGTTTGAGACTTATCAATTGGCTAAAAAAAGTGTTGCTTTTTGTATCCTCATAATATACTATCAATTCTTCCGTAAAAATTACCCAAGTGATAATTTGTTTACAAGAGCAAAGCCATTGATACCATACAAACTAATTTGGTTCCAAATATAAAGTTGCAATATGTACCTTTTGTGTCTTTTGCACATTATTGAGATCGAAAAATTGCTCCATCTGTAATATCCATGTTGCGGGATCCTTGCCATCAAACTTCCTCATATCGACTTTTGGAATATGGTGGGTCTTCGATCCAACATTAGAGTCTATGAAATCATGATTAACATTTCTTTTGTTTGCATCATGAGTTTCCTTTACTACCCTTTCACCATTAGTAAGTATTTCTTGTAGAAAATTTGTCAAATCTATCTTAAAATCTGCCATGCCTATCTTCAAATCTGTCTTCAAATCTGCCATGCCTGTCTTCAAATCTGTCTTCAAATCTATCTTCAAATCATCCATCTTAGCTTCCATGCCATTCATCTTAGCTTCCACGCCCTTTATCTTAGATTCCACGCCATTTATCTTAGCTTCTGTTAGCTTTTGTGAGAGTGACATTTGTTGCACTTGGTCTTGTAATTTTGATATATCATGTAGCATTTCTTCCTCTTCTTCATGAGTCATGCTAGAGCTTTCAGGTTGCTTACTAGGTGTTTGCATTTTCTTTCCTTGGGGCATCAGTTACTAATAATAATTCTCTACTATGCCCTTTGAATTCCTTCAAAATAATTTTTCAAACCAAGCTTAAGAAAATTTTTTAAAAAATATACACACACTTTTTCACTTTGTAGGAACTCGATATTGCCTCTGATGTATCTTTGTAATTTCGGATCATCCAGCTCTGAAATTGTGAACTGCAATAGCCCTCTCTGTCCTCTTTCCAATGCCACCAGTCTGATCCAAATTGGATTCTCCAAGGACGAGTTATGCCAAATCTCCCACAGTGACTTGATTATATACTAACTCAATAGAGCGAACTTGTACGACATGCCACATGTCCTTGTTTTGACCTTTGGCTCTGAAAATATATACAAGAAACCACAGTCAGTCCTTCTTCTGTACCTTCTTACAAAATTTCAATTCGATGCTCAAAGAGAAATTTATGACGATTTTCCCTAGGTCACTTATTTGGAATGTAATTCAGGAGTCTGCAAAAAGACCAACTTCCTGAGATCATATCTCTGCAAATCTAGTGCGAAAAGCTCTGAAATTCAGACCCGAGGTTTAGTACGATTTCGCCCCAAATGGGTTTTTTTTTTGCTTCTGAAACGTCACAGAAAAATAGTTATGGCGAAAATGCCACGATGACCTATTTGGAGCAGCGAAACCCTAGAATCCAAAGCTCTGATACCAAATGTTATGAAACCAGCTCACAAAAAGATAGAAAATATAGATCAACGCCTTAGAATTCAGCCTCTTTGAGGGAGAAACCTCCTTTAAATTACACAAATGAATGATTATTTGATGATTCAAATGAAAAAACCTCCTTTCTATATATAGGAGTCTAAGGAGTCACAATATAACCCAGCCGACCTAACAATAATAATATAAAGTCACAAAAATAACAATAGAGGGATTCTATGGGGCACAATAATAACAATATGGGGATAATAGGGGCACAACAATATTAATAAGGGATAGAACTACAATAGTAATGGGGTAATCATTAGTATAATAGGGACCTAACATTATCTAAGATAAATTCCAAGCATACTTTGTGATGAATTTTGAACCCATTGTGAGGGTGAAGTTCAAGCCTTCTCTCTGATAATATCCTATCCCATTCATTGTTGAAATCAAATTTGATTATGTGGTGAAGATTTAGCTTTTTGGGACAGTAAAGAAGGCCTAAATTTGGCCCTAGCACAAATCTAATTCAAGACTTTGATCGAGTTCATTGTGGACAGTTGAAAGACAATTTGTGGACAAATTTTGGAGGGCTAGCTTGGTACTTGTTGGACACTTGTCTATCTCACATTGGGAGAGAGAATAGAGTTATGCATTTCTTGCATGTTATAGATTTGCACGCAAAATCCTATTAAATGTTTTAGCATGCGGTTTTGACACCCATAAAATGTAGATTTCTTATCATTCTCTTAGGAAGGGTATGATGTCTTACATCCTTATAAGTATAGAGATTTTCATTGGAATGTGGCCAGGGAAATGGAACAATCTTCTACTTTGTAGAAGTCCTTTTGTTCCATCTTATACTTTGTAGAAGTCTTTTTTCCCAAGCCAGTTGGACTCATTAGCATTGTAGAAGTTCCAAACTTTAGTGGTACCATATTTGACTAGTATTCTCTACAAATTATCGATGCCAAGATTATGACTTATTGATTTTTGGACCTCTTCAACTAGTATTCTATAAATGTGTTCATTTATCGACCTCACCATTATTGAAAGTGAAATTTAACATCACTCTTTCTCATATTTTCATGCAAATTTCACTAGATTCCAAGGGAGGTGTCTATAAAAGGATGACAAGGACCAGACAAGGAGTTCCTCATGTTCAAAAAACCCAATTATGTTAATAACATTATCTTTTCAATGAAATTTTATTCCATCTTGCTTCACATGGGTTAATATGACAAGACAATAGATGGAAAAGGCTCATTCAAGTTAAGGGAATTGTATGGACTTGATCCATAAAAAAAATTGAAATATAATTTTCCCATTTAAGAAGAAGCCTTGACCACTCTAAGGCTCATTCCAGTTGATGGAATTGTATGGACTTGATCCATAATTTTTTTTGAAATGTAATTGTCCCATTTGAGAAGCCGCAACCACTCTACCTTAGAATTGCTTCTTATATAGGTGTCATTCTTGCCAACGGAATTCCTAGCTTGTTGAAACTTGTGTTGCTTTCTAGCTTATTGAAACTTGAATTTCTTCCACCAGACATTATAAGCCTTTATGTAATGTAACTTAGATATGTTTTACTCATTCGTCCTCCTTATCAAATTACTTCATATATCCAGGTTGCATGCTGACTAATGAACAATGTAACACGTACAAATTCCAGATTTTACATTTGTCACGTTTCCAAATCTTATGAAGTTGATTGGAGCTAACAAGGAAATTCACATGGAATTTTTGAGAATTTGGAATATGACCAAGGATATATTTTGTATGCATGAAAAACATGGACTTAGTCTGATCATTGATAAATAATTAGATCCAACATGGATGACAACTAGCTTGAAATTTGACACAGAAACATTTTTTTGAATGCTCACATCAAATTCAGAAGATTTGTAGAAGCATTTATGTGGACTCATATTGTATCAAAATTTGCATCCAAATCCTTCTATAGTTCACATTCATTGTCCTATGTTGCTTACTTATTTTGGTTCTCTAATAGAATGGAAAATGTTTATGGGATTGTCAATTTTGATAAATTTCAATAACATTCTCATAAATAAGATAAAAAAACTTGAATCTCTAATCTTCTCATCTTTAAGATGCTTCACAATGGTAGAGTTCATTATAGATTTAATTTAATGTTCGTGGCCATCACCTTCAATCCATTGAAATTATGGACATTGGATTACAGAGTAAGGTTTTGTCCTACTTTTTGGACCTCTTATGATGCTATGAAATTGTATCATAAGAATATCCCAAAACCTCAAATTGAAGAGTGCAACATACTGGGAATAGTTGGATAAAATGATGATAGTCCAAATGGAAAATTAGAATTGCCTTTAAATATTATATTCTAGGATAAATGACTCTTAACCATAGCTTAGTGGTTAAATCTTATCTTCATTCTTCTTAATTAATTGATGTCTTATATAGTTGCAAGAAAGAGTACAATGATGGTTAAATTTTATCTTCATTGTTCCTAATTAACTGATGTCTTGTCTAGTTGCATGAAAGAGGACAATGATGTAAATGGATGCAAGGTGGCTTGCTACTTCAGAGAATATATTTCAAGAGAATTTTCATTTATTTTTGTTGGTTAGCTCTAATGGAATGGGGAATTGCTAAGATACATTTAGATGATGAGAAAAAAGGAAAAGGAATTTGTAGTATCATTTGGATTATACCCCTTTCCTCCTATAGAGAAGAAAGTATAAATCTACATTCAAATGGGGACTTCACCAAGCTACAATCTGGGGAGAGAATGCCATATCAACAACACATGAGCCCATGGATGTAACAACTGACGAAATTAGGTTAAAAGTGACTTCTCCACATGGAATGATACTTTAGAATTATGAAAACCTTTTTGAATCAACCACTGTGTTTCATGAAATTCCTCAAGAACCATTGCATAAACAACATCCCAACAAAAATTGGTTATAATTTTTTTTTACCAAAACACAATAATGTAATGAGGACAAACCCCTCACTACATTGCTAACTCATGTCACATCCAAATTTTAAAGAATGAGAGAAAATCAATTGATGATTTTGGGTGTGTACCATATACGGATATAGTGCTTTTTAGAATAAAATAGTTAGTTTGTCTATACATTTTTAGTTTTAAATAGTTCATATGCTACCTTGGGAAAATGATATAAATTTGGGTCACAACATTGTTCGATCACAATTGAAACCTAAAAAAGTTTCAAAATGCAGTAAATTGCCTAGCTTTCACAAATATTTATGCTTATTACTTCATCTCATAATTGAAATCTCACAAGAAAACTTGACATATATGTACCTAACTTGGGGCAAGAGGAAATAAAGAAATTGGATTAGCCAAGACCAAAAAAAATGGAACAATATAGTACCAATAAAGGTTATTTTAGTGAACAATATAGCACCAATACAAAGATCATTCACAAGTCACTTTGTAGTCATCATCCACATGTGTCCATCATAGTGGGATTCATCATCATCTTCACCATCCATGTTACAATGGGTTTCTCGAGCATCTATATTCTCTTGCTCTTCATCACATGTAGAGGCTTCAACTTCTCACTATGCAATATTTTATGTGCCTTGTTCATCCATATGAATGTCTACATGATGTGTTTCACTTTGATAGTATTTATGACCATCATCCACATTTGACTGGGATTCTCAAAGCTTTGTTTTCCTCCTAGAGTCTTGCTCATTTACTCCTAGACCTGTAGTTGACTTTCTATTTATTCGTCAACATACAATAATAGATTTTTTTGCTTTATGTCACTTTCCTTTATACCAAAATCTACTTCCAGGGTCTTATGTGCTTCTTAGGAAGATGTAGCTTATATTACCTTGCACAAGGACTTCTCATCCAATGCATGTTTTATAAGATCCAATACTAAGGCATCACATACTTCATCATATGGGTTATTAGACTGATACTCAATCAACTCTTTACATCAAAGAAAAGTTTTCATTTTGATAGTTCCCAAAAATTAAAATGTTTACGAGTAGATTTTGGAAGTGTTATGAGATCTATCCTGATCCATTCATTCTAAAATTTTTCTACTTCATCTACCTGTCTTTTAGATGCCCCTATTATAGACAGAAGCTCTATGAACTCTTTGAAATACTTTGGCTCTTCTTTTCGATTTCTTTTCTTGGTTTGCTTCAATCTTGCTTTGTGACCCATGATTGTTGTCTTTCTTTTGTCTTTTGTCTTCTTTCCTTATTGTGTTAGCCTTATAGAAATGAACGTCACATACACTTGATTATCTTTAAAACTAAACATTTTAACCTTCACTTTAACGGTGGCTCCCAATAACTACTAGAAATTTTGCTAAGTTCTTCTACACTCATTCTTATGGAGGCTCATGGATACATCTTATGATGGAGATTCCTTCTTTGGTCGATGGCGGTGGCTTTTTCCTCTTTATACGGTGGTGGCTCTGTAGCCTACTCACCCTAATCATTTAGTAGTTGGGTTTAAAAACTCTCAATGAGCTCTAGTTTCTACTTATGGACTAATGGATGCAAACTTCAATGTACGGGCTACTCACAATAGCCAAGGCTCTTAGTGGAAGTAGCTCATTGCCTTCTTAACTCCTTTTGTTCTTTAAAACCTTGCTAAACCTTGCTCTGATACCACTTGTTATTTAGAGGCAAAGATAAACATGAAAAGACAAGACAAATAAGCACACAAGCTTCTGCTTGAATAAAGAAGTTCTATTCATTAATTATTCTCTCATATACATGCACTCAGTTGCTTCTATTATCTCTTCTTACTTCACATTACAATGACCCAACCATAAGTATATGAGCACTAAAATTTCTAAATATAGAATCATGCAAACGCTAACTTTCTTTTCCTCATGCAAACTATGACTTCACGCTTTAACTAAACTTTTCTAACTTCTCTTTAACATAAATCAACATTTTTATTTCCCTTAACTTTTCTTTTCTTGACAAGGAATTAACTTTTTACCCCTGACTCACTTGACTTCTAATATTAGACTTAACTTGCTTTCCTTCACTTAACTTAACTCCTCATACATTGCATGCATGCGAGAGTACTTACTATTTCTATGAAGTGATACATTTTTTATCTATGACAAAGTTGTGATTGATGGTAGTAAATCAAATAAAAAATTTGCGGATAGGTTTCTATGAATTGTGTGCTCTTATAATTTTTAAATTGCTATACGAGACTAGAGTTCACTTGGTTGTAACATATTTGAATATTTGACAATTGTTAGGCCAGTTGGGTTGTTGATTCTATAATATTATTTTCATTCGTATCATTTTCATATTGGTTATGTTAAGGCATTATTGTATGGTATGATTATCTACATACTTCAATAAGTGTTAAACTTACGAATTTTAATAATTGTGAAATATAAAAAGTGAGGTGTAGTATGGAATCACATAGTTTCAGATTGAGAAAATTGATGACATGAAATGAGTCACGATGCACCACAAACCTATAGTGATGGGTCATCTAGGTGCGCTAATTCAGCCTCTGATGTGGGTGCACATAGGGGCATGACAATGGCTTTTTAGGTTAAATTAAAGTTTATGCCAGAGGTACTCTTTCAACCTCCTTCATAATTTATTTATATATATCTCTATTAAGTGAGGAAGATAAATCACATAATCATTATTTCCTAGTTTGAAATCATATCAATGACTAATATTACTTGGTTTATTACTAATGCATTCATGGTTTTCTAATTACTAGATGCAAATCTTTACTAAAATGTTAATACCGAACAATAAATTAATATCAAAGTCTTAGTTGAAGTAATTTAAAATTTTCACATATTAAAAAAAAAAAAAAAGCTCATGGAGTGTAACTCAATTGATGATCACCTTGTTATGAAGTATTATATAAAAGCATGAGATTCAAAGTCCAAATTCATAAGTTAGGCCAACAAAAAAATAATAAATTTTATTTATTTATTATTATTTTTAGAATATGGTATGTATATTGTAATTGTTTTGAAATCGAATTATCTTTAATTTATTAATTTACTTAATTTTTAATATAATTTAAAATAAATATACATTAAATTAAATACTTTAAATTCTAACTTTTCAAAATGCTATATTTTAATTTTATAATTAATTAAAAAATTAATATAATTAGCATAGTCTAATTTTATATTTTATTAAAAATAATTAATGAAAAAAAAAAAATATAATATAAAAGAAAGAAATTGATATGATTAAATTTCATGTGGTTTGAACAACTATTCAAAAATTAAAAATATAATTATCCCTTATCCACTCATGGAATCTCTGTGCAAACTTCTCGAATGCAACAACATACAAGTTGTCTCTAATCTATTAGAAAAGATCTAAGGGACAAACGTGGAATTTATGTCCTAGAAATCTTGCCATGAAAATTTGTCGCGTTCTTCAGAGTCGGCTACCCCCACAAAACGAAGAGTCAAACAAATCATTGTCTTTATATAAGATAACATAAATGGTAAGTGAAATAGCAGCCTCTGTATAGGTGTAAGACAATAGTAGCTTCCAAGGTGGGAGACTTAGGGGGCACTGTCCGAGTCAATTTTGCAGGTGTTAGATAATATCGTCTTAAATTGATATGGTTTTGTTTTAATTTTTAATTGTCTCAAATGAGTTTAGTCTTAATTGTCATCGCATTGAATGATCCTTAAATATAAAATTTTTTCTTAAAATATTTTAATCTCAAATTGTTTTTGTCTTAAACATAAAGTTTTGGCTTAAAATATTTTTATTTTAAACTGTTTTTGTCTTAAATATAAAATTTTGTATTAAAAAAATTTTGTCTCAAACTTTTTTGTCTTAAATATAAAGTTTTTTTTTAAAATAGTTTTTGTCTCGCACTATTTTAGTGTTAAATTTAAATTTCTCTTAAAATATTTTTGTCCCAGATTATGTTTGTCTTAAAATTTATATTTAAGACAATTCAATTGATATTAAATTTTAATATAAAATAACTAAAATAAAAAGTGCCTATTTAATACAAAAATTTTCCTTTGTTTTAAAAAAATGTCTTAAAAGTGCACTTCATAAGATGTTATACACCATTCAATGTTTCTATGGAAAATGTGAAGTTGGCTATATAACCAGCGATATCAGTTCAACGGAGTTGAGAATGTCAAGATTGTGGATACCTCAACATGCAGAGACAGTTCGAGAACCAACACTGAAGCCACCATTATGATGCTCGAAAGGTAATAAGAATATTCCTAATATTTTAATGGGGATTATATCTCTCTTGTGTAGCTATGGCATATATAAATAGATAGGTATCATAAATATTGTTGATGTATGATGCTCGAAAGGTAATAAGAATATTCCTAATATTTTAATGGGGATTATATCTCTCTTGTGTAGCTATGGCATATATAAATAGATAGGTATCGTAAATATTGTTGATGTTGTACATACATGCATATAGGATTAAAGTTTCGTCAAAATTTTATTAGATGAAAAGTAATTCTTCAATGATATTTGAAAATTTGGTTTTAGTTAATAAAAATTCTTGAACATATTGGTAGTTAAATTATTAAATTTATTTTACCATATTCAATATATTGTTCCGAATTAATTTTCTAAGCGAATTATATGCCTACAATACCACAAATTATTCTTCATACATGAGCATAAATATTAAATTAAAAAAAAAAACACATAAAATCAAGAAGAAAAAAATGCCTTCCCTCGCTGTGGGGTTATGCTAGTTTATTTCCCGAAATTATTCTTCATACATGAGCATAAATATTAAATTAAAAAAAAACACACACAAAAATAAAGAAGCAAAAAAATGCCTTCCCTCGCTGTGGGGTTATGCTAGTTTATTTTTATATCATGATGTAATGCGAGTGTTCAAAGTATTTGTCTCGTGGAAATGAGTAAGGATAACCGTGAAGAGTGACAGAATGCGGTGACGAACGACCATGAAGGGCCAGCAGGAGGTCACATGATCAAAAACCTATAGTGATGGCGAAATGAAGAGCATCCAGATGGTAGCACAGTGTTTGATTCTCGTTGTTGCACAATTTTTGTTAATGCAAATTCAAAGTTAACCAAAGTATATGTATTAAACTTTCTCCATTCCGTAATTCCCCATTTCTTCATACGTGTGCACTACTCCACTGGTTCTGCAAAATAAAGTATATATTATATTATATTATTATTATTAAATTAGAAAAATTATTTAATAAAAGTACAATAAAGTATATAGTATATTTTATATGTTCTGATTTGTTAGTGGACAAACCAAAACTAGTGAAATAATAATATAGCTTTTGTTTATTTATATGGTTTGAATTGGATAACAATGTTAAAGAGATAATATATTTTAAAATAATTTAATGATTTGTAATGGAAATTTGAATTAATAATGTTTATAATTATAGGTAAGGTTTTAGTGTTATGTTTAAGGAAAAAAAGTAAAGAAAAGTCATTTATATTTAAGGGGAAATGATTTTAATAGTGTTAGACATATTATTTTCCATCTAAGAGATGGAGAATTAAAGGTCTACCGCTGTTTTAGTAAGGATAAAGACTCTCTTTATCAACATACATTTCGTTAATGGATAGGAAAATTTATTGTTTTATTTTCTACCATTTTATTAAGACTTTCCCCATTATTGTTTTCAGCTACCAACACAAATCCATCTTCTACATATAACATGCTTGTTTTGTTTTTGTATCTCTGGTATCTGACAACAAAACACCCTAGCTCTTCTTCAGCGTCTGTGTTGGTGATGAAGCGTCTTTTAATTATGGCCTCTTGCTCTAGATTTTTAATTTCCCTAGGTATGAGCAGATGGTCAGAGTGAACATAAACCATAATGGATAAGTTGGGCTCTTGAACTAGAAGGGGGATATTGAATTTGTCTCCCTCACCCAAATGAACCATTGTAACTAGTAGACTAGCAAGAGGTTAGGGAAGTGAAAAGGGGAAGAGGCTAATATCTACAACACATAAGAAATGATAAAACAAATGTCGCTAAGAGGACACAATGTGCCAAGAGCATAATGAACATAGTAAGGGTGGGATGCTCATTCTATGAAAATGTAAGAAGAATCCTCAAGCATAAAATCCTAGAGTGTCCATGGGATCTTGGATAGATGATGATTGAGTGTGTTGTTAAGACACTGCTAGATGTTAAGTCACTAGTTCATTTCCCCGCCCTAATCAGGTGTTATTTTTGGACAGGACCATGTTGAAATCAAAAGAAATAACAACCAAATATGGAAAGATCATTGAGAAAACTAAACACAATCATGCAGAAGAAATCTTATAGAAAATGTGGAATAAAGACCTCGAACCTAACCTAAATTGACCACTTCTATGCTGCCTCAAAGACCTCGAACCTAACCTAAATTGACCACTTGACCAATGAATTTGATGAAGTGGAGAAGGCTAGAGAGCCTATCCCCTTATTTTTAACTCCACTTCGAACTCGAACCTAACCTAAATCGACCACTTGACCATTGAATTTGATGAAGTGGAGAAAGCTAAAAAGTCTATCCCCTTATTTTTAACTCCACTTCTTTGAAGTGGAAAAGGCTAGAAAGTCTATCCCCTTATTTTTAACTCCACTTCTTTGCTACTGGAGAGATTCCTTCCCAAATATGCTTTTCACCCCGAAAGAACAAAATAACCTTCTAGATTATCAATCATCAACAAACATATGTTTACACTAATCATCACAAATACTAAGTGTGTCTTAGCAAATTATACGTAAGAGTTCTCTATCCCTGAATTTCAAATCAGTACCATGAATTATGTATTCATGGTTCTCTAATCAGTGCATAAGTACCATGAATTATGTATCCCCGAATCTCAAATGAGTGCCACGAAAATAGTCCGAACTATTACTTTTCAAACAAATGAACTAACGACCATATCAAACCACAAAAAGTTGAAGATTAAGCCGTGTCCCTATGCCAAGTGGCTCTTCCGGAACCTCCCATTATATCTCCATTATCATTAGCTATGGACATGGAGGGAATTTTGTCAGATCTTAAATCAAGTTAATTATTAGAAATTTAATTAAAAGTTTAAAACATAAATTATTACATATTTTAGTTCTCATTCAAAAGAAGTCTTATGATATAAAACAAGTTTTGTGTAGTTTGCCTATGATTTCATAAACTCAGTTGCCAATCTCTAGTTTGGACAGCGGGAGAATCGAGAACATGGCTTGCTTCAAAGGAGGGCTATCAATATTTGTTTATAGGTCTACTAATGTAATGGGGCAGTATATCATCAAATTCTGCAGTTTCCAAACTGTACTTCAGACAGCGGTAGCGTAGGGAAGGGGCTTTCCTTAAAGGGAGGATATCATCAAATTTGGACGATCAAATTTTAACACTCCGAAATTTTTTCCCTCTAACATCTTTTGCAAGACACAAACAACAATCACTATAAATCAATCAAAACATCAAGAATTAGAGATTCGGTATAGTGACTGATGAGAACATAAATCACTGAAATTTGTCACCACCAAGATTTTATGATCCCTGATGATGCCACGCTTCATAAATCTGGAATAAGATATATCTCGCGTTTTTTAGGCCATCATAGATTTATATATATTATATCAGCACACATATATGCTGATAAACGGCAGTTTCCAGAGAGGTGTAGCATCGGAAGCAATCATGGAATACCGAAATTTTGTTGCGCATATTAACTTGTAATGCTCCTATATCACATGAAAACATATGACAGGAAAACATGAACAGGGCTTCTAATCATCAAATTCCTAGATCAGATTTCGACTGTTTTTTATACTAAATCTTTCCAAAATGTTTTTCAGAAAATAAACAACACTCTCTGTAAGTCAATTAAACTAAATCTATCAAAAATCCCGTATAGTCATTGATTTTGAGAACATCAGCTATTAAAATGTTAACCTCAAATTTTATAATGCCTTACATCTTGATACAGACTTCACAAAACAGGGTTTTATAATACCTTTCATCTTGATACAGACTTCACAAATCAGGGTAAAAATAGATCTGGTATTTTGCTGGTCATTTTTAGATCGCTATTTTATGGGATCGAAAACAGGAAATTTCTAGTTACTTGACACGTTAATCGGATTGAGCAGCAGTTTTCAGAATCTAAAAATGTTAATCGTGGAATAGCAAAATCTTGCCTTTCACATAGGCTTGTAACGATTTTATATGGCTTCAAAGCTTGAAAAACGCTTTACTCAAAGGGAGGCTACGGTTTTCAAACGATGGTCACTGTGGGGATCCTCATCACGATCGTAGGAACTGGTTTTATTTGAAGAGACCCACCAAACCTTAATGTCATGATCCAGGCTCCCGCTGTAGACGTGGCATCCGATCATAGTGTCTAAAGACACCGCAACGGACTTTACGGGCGCCCTGTGACCTTCTAAAACCGCCAAACAGTAATGCGCGTTGCCCTCTCCTCTGGTCCACACTCTAATAGTCTTATCCGCTGATCCACTGCATAAAAATTCTGCAACACTCGCCAAGCATAGAATTGCACGCTTGTGGCCTCTCAACGTACCTGACACGGCCATGTGCCGCCCGCTCCCCTCCCTTTCCCAAACAATGATAGACCGATCACAAGCTCCAGAATAGAGAATGGAGCCGTTGGGGCTGAGAGCCAATGCATTGATGGCAGATTTGTGTCTCTCAAGCGTAGCAACCAGACAATGTTTTCTCTCGCTTGAGGCCTTTGCCCAGATTTTGATTCTGGAATCCGCAGATCCCGTGTAAACAAAACCATCTGGTGAAATCATAAGCGCATTGATGGCATCGTCGTGTGCCCGGAAAGATTCAATGCACCTCAAGTCGGAAGGCCTCCAGATCTTCACTGTCCTGTCCCATGAAGCCGAGTATAAAAATCCCTTTCTATCAATTGACAGAGCCGATATGGTGTCCACATGTTCGATCCAGAGAGCCATCTTGTGCCTGCGCACTTGAACATACTTGTTAGACATTATGGCGTTCATTGCGTAATCTTTGAGGGTCGGCATGGTAGCCACCAGTTTGTGGCTGGACGGCTGCATATTCTCGGCATGTTTCCAAACTCTGATTCTGTGATCTTGATGCGCGCTGTAAATCCTGTCGCCAGAAACCAGAATACACTTCACAGCCCCATCCCCGCCGCCAAACTTGCAGTGTTCATTGAGCACGGAATGTCTCCATACCCGAATATCATTACCGGAAGACCCGCTGTACAGTAGGTTCCCCTCCATTGCTAGAGAAAAAACGCACCCACCATGGCCTCTCAGTGTAGCTACGCATCGGCAAACGATTCCTCCGCCGTTGGTCGTCAGAGACTCATAATCTCTGATCTCAAGAGAGGGGATTGATGCTAGACTGCTATGTGAACAAACACTGGGCTGTGATTGAATGCTTAGCTGAGAAGAAATATTAAACTCTGATTGCAGGCTTGTCGCAGACTCTATACTGTATTCAGATTTTGAGCTGCTCTGCGAGATGAGACAACTCGCTTGGGATTCTGCTGCAAGACTCTCCTCAGATTTCATTATGTTATCTTTTGAATCACTCACGGCTCTTGAGTCCCTGGTCTTTACTGACACAGAGCTTGCTCTGGTAAAGCAGGAGGACATATTCAAAAATTGAAATTGGATACCCATTGTATTCCAGGGAGGAGTAGATGAGATTCAGAGTGTGACCTTCAACGTTAAACAACCGAACCCGATATCCTGCAGAAAACACGTCGAAGCAAACCATTTACTTATTGAGTGGGTTTTCCTTTGAATGTGTGAAACAAGCTGTGGGACCTTGACCAAGGAAGAAGCATTGAGGAGGCGCCCATAGAAGATCGGATACAGCGTCATGTTGTCGATAAGGTTAGCAACTTACCATATTTTAAGCGTTACATGGTTAAGGGTTTATACATTTAAAAATAACTAGGTTCAAGGTGTGTCACATCCGTACCTTCTTATAGCAAAATTTTATCTGGGAATACCATATTACAGCGACTTCTAAGGAATTCATGTCGGGTGCAGCAACTTTTAACGTAAAGTGGCGTTAAACGTCATTTGGAACCTATGATCCAGCAATCTAGTTAGCCGTAATCGTATAAATGAGCTTAAAAATAATTCTTTGAATTCCTTAAATCACTTTTCCGTCTTTCATTTTTGAGACTGAGTTACTCCCATTTATATCACCAGAACCGGAAGGAGAAAATGACGAAATTTAGGCACCATAATTTCGAAATGCAGGAAATAACGTAAGTAAAGTGTACCTTTTACCAATGAACCTAGGGGAAAAAAATAATTTAGAGCGGGATAATATATACGAGAAATATTAGGTTTTCCTTAAGGTAATGATGTTCTTATGAGCTGGTATGGGTAGATTATACATTTTGGATCATGTAAATTTCAATATTTTTAATATTCGCAGATATTTAAAAAAAAAATTGAATATATTTTGTAAGTTAAAAATATATTCATATTTAAATTATAAATAAAAAATTATAATATAAATATATTGTTGTAAATGATTATTTAAAAAACTAATTAATTTTTTTATTGATTTAATATTATTTAATTTTTTTATATTAAATATTATTTAAATGAATTGAGCTTGTTACCTTGAAAAGCATAATGTCCCTCGTCATTACTTTGTTTTTGGAGATATTTTTCTCCAAGATTATGCCATTGGCCCTAATCATTTTCATCTTGTTGCTCTCTTCTTGCATACATGTAAAGGCCATAACGTTAAATCTCTTGCATTTCTTAATCTTTATGAGGTGATTCTTTGGCAATACTTTCTATTTTTAGGTGAAAGCAACCAATCTAGTCTCTATAATCACTACCAAAATTCAAGATTGGAAAATAATCCCTTTCATTTTTAAGTGTCTCGTGCATGGCGGTAGGCAATTTCAAGAAGGAAATATACCCATATATTACGACATAACCAAGGACACCACCATCTTCTTACTTTCAAGATTAAACAATGTAGCCAAAGGCTGGTGTGCACCCTATGCTTCTCAGGTTAACTAATTTAAGGATGCCCCTAAGCCAAGAGTTTTTCATCCAAATCCTAAAGAGCTCTCAGGGCCAACCTTTATTATGGATCAGGAGGAAGAGATTCCAACTATCAAAGTGCATCATCCTCTATTTAGCATTTCCTACAGAGGCTATATACATGATGCAGGAGCATCCGGGCTTAGCCAACAATGTGAAAGTTTGTTCACATGCTCTAGCTAAACAAGTTGAATTTCATTGACCTGACTGGTAAAAAGTCAGTTTTACTGAGAGGGTTGGATCTCTCAAGAAATGAGTTGTATTTCATTATTGTAATAGTTAGAAATTGTCTTATTTTAGGTTCAAAGTTGAGTTGTTAGCATACGTGTGTGGTAGAGGTAGGAATTAGAGATTTGTTGTTAGATTGATTAAAAAATAGGGATTGAGTTGTTAGGCACAGTTAGAGTAATCTTCGATTGATAAAAAGAAGAAAAAATGTAATGAGCGAGAGGGATTGAGAGTGGATTGAGTGAGAGAAAGCCTAGAATTGGCGTGCGGATTTCTATTGAAACAGAGGTCTTTTCATATGTTGTAATCGGGCCAAGGCCGAGACTCTGTAACTACTTTTATTGACAATAAATGATGTTGTGCATGTGATTAACTAACAATCCTGCGGAAATCCTTGTTATGCTTCCAGATTCTTTGTATTCGGGAGAGTGATTATTCCTTTGTTTTTTTATGTTTCATGCCTAAATCACAGGATTGATAGAAGTCAGAGGCTTTTATATAAATATTCTTGTTTGATGCCCGCCTTTAATCCCAGTCGTTGGATCACCGATATCGGATCGGCGAAGTGTGTTTACATGGTTTCGGTCCCGCAAGCGAAAATCCAATTTACACTAAGAATCGGCGCAAAACATAGATCGGATCCGAGATCCGGACTTGAAATATTATAAACGGAGGCTTTTAACTTTATCGGGTCCGTGGACCTCAATCGCATCGCAACTCTAAAGCAGAAGGAGCCTGGTCAAGTGGACTTGCGACTTGTGATCATGTGATTCAATCGTGACTGTTGGATCGCGAACAATCATGGCCATTGGATCGTGGAAGCAGTCTCGCAACAGTAAGTGGTATTTCGGGTGGATCAAAAGCCGTAAGCTGTATTGAAGGGTAGTCGCCCAATCCCATTCACCGTTCGACACGTAGCACAAGAGTGGAGAGAGAAAACCGCTTTATCGGGCGGTTATTCTCCGTGCATGTGTCTCACCCGAAATCTCTGACAGCTGTCAGATCAAACGGATCCAGATCGATGGTCATAAAGGGTTGTGCAAGTTGACTTATTGGGAAGAGGAATCAACCGTTGATTTGATGGAAAGAGATCAATGGTGGAGATCGAGAGGATTTGATCAGTGATCAAACTTCGGGGAAATAACGATTGCCGATATGTAATTTAATCTGGACCGTTGGTCCATTTAGATCGTGATCTACGGCGTATGACGAGCGCTCCAAATTTAAAAGGTAAAATTCATTGTTTTGGCCTTTTTCCAAAGGCATTCTGGTTTAAAAGGAAAAGGTTGGGTTATAATAAAAAGGTGAATCGCGGGGTGATTGTTGGGGTTTCTTAAGCCATTGTTTCCACCTGCATCATTTGTGGTATCAGAGCAGAAGCTAAGGTTGATTGCAGCAAAAATGCCACCAAGGAGAGGAGTTGGCATTGGTCGAGGAAGACTTGAAGCAAATGCAGTTCTGTTAGAGGAGATCTGAAGTCTGCGTACGAGAATGGAAACAATTGAGACTGCTCAGAGAAGAATACCTGATGAAGGAGCTAATAGTACTAAAGAAGAATCTTCTGAGGAAGAAGAAGAGGAGGAAAATGAAACTACCAGAGTTATCAAGATGTTGGCGAAAGTAGGAGGAAAAGAAAAGATGGAAATTCCTATGTATGAAGGGAGTCTCAATATAGAAGAGCTAATGGATTGGATCAATTCATTGGACAAATATTTTGACTATGAAGAGAAAACTGACGACAAAAAGAAGGTGAAATTTGCAGTTACCAGATTGAAGGATCATGCAACTATTTGGTGGGATGAATTACAAACATCCAAAACAAGGAAAGGAAAGTCTAAGATCAAGCAATGGGACAAAATGGTGAGTAAAATGAAAGCCAAATTTATGCCTAAATATTATCAGTTAAATATTTTCAAACAATTGCAAAATTTAAGGCAAAAAGGGATGTTTGTTAAAGAATACACAGAAGAGTTTTATAGATTGAGTATTAGATCAGGGCATGCAGAAGATGACATGGAGAAGGTAGCTAGATATATCAATGGCTTAAGGTATGACATCCAGGATGAGATCAACTTGTTAAGCCTAAAGACTATTAAAGATGCCTATCTAGCAGGTTTGAGGGCAGAAGAGAAGATGTTGAGAAAACAGACTCAAAGGAATAGAGGAAGAAGCTCAATAAGAGGTAGAGGAACTACCAGACCAAGGGGACAACAACATCAGCATGAAGCAAGCAGCTCAAGTAGCAGACCACCACAGAGGGGAGATTTTAACAGAGGAATATTTGCACCTAGAGGAAGAGGTCGAGGAAGAGATGTTCGATATTACACGTGGAGAATGGGGACATGTGTCATGGGACTGTCCTCATAATAAATTAGCAAGTCATAGGAATGAAAATGTGGCTGAGGCAAAGCCAGAACCACCTCTACTTATGGAAAAGGAAGAACCCCCTGAAGTAGGAGGATCCCTGTTATTGAGAAGGACCTTGCTTAAGATAGAGAAGGAGATTGAAGAACCAACTCAGAGGAAGAGTTTGTTCAGAACTACATGCAAATCTAAAGGTAAATGTTGTAAAGTGATAAGTGACTGTGGAAGCACTGATAACCTTGTTTCTACAGAGATGGTGGACAAACTAGGGGTGGTAAAGACAATACACCCTACTACTTACAGAGTGTCACACTTACAGAAGGGACATCAGATTATTGTGACAGAACAATGCAAGGTTGAGATACAAATTGGCACGTATAAAGATGTGATATTATGTGACATAATGCCCATGGATGTATGCCATGTATTATTGGGAAGATCATGGCAATTTGATCGAAAAGTTATTCATGATGGGAGGAGAAACACTTATACTCTGGAGAAGGATGGAACTAAACATACACCACTGCCATTGAAGGATTAAGCTGACAAGGGAGCACTTGAAAACAATGTTATGTTGATGAGTGGGAAGGAGCTATTACAAGAGGTTGAAAATGGTGAAGAAATGCATTTTGCTCTCATAGGGAGACCCAAGGTAATTTTGACTTCCACAAACTTAGATGATTTACCTGAGGAAATCAAAACTTTGTTGAATGATTTTGCTGATATTGTTATGGATGAGTTGCCAAATGCATTGCCACTGATCAGGAGTATTAGTCATCATATTTATCTAATACTAGGATCAAGTTTTCCAAACAAAGCAGCATACAGATTAACTCCTCAAGAGAACACGGAAGTTGGAAGACGAGTGCAGGAGCTTATGGATAAGGGGCTAATCACAGAGAGTCTTAGTCCATGTGTTGTACCAACAGTACTCAGTCCAAAGAAAGGACGTGAATGGCGAACGTGTACAGATTCCAGAGATATAAACAAGATCACTATCAGGTATAGATTTCCTTTACCACGCATGGATGATTTGATGTATTGTTTGAGTGGATCCAAATATTTTACTAAAATAGATTTAAAGAGTGGATATAATCAAATAAGAATTTGAGAAGGCAATGAATGGAAGACTACATTTAAAATAAACAGTGGGTTGTATGATTGGTTAGTGATTCCTTTTGGACTCTCTAATGCACCTAGCACGTTCATGAGATTAATGAATGAAGTCTTGAAGGAATATGTAGGCAAGTTTGTTGTTGTTTATCTTGATGATGTTCTAGTTTTTAGTAAAAGTAAAAAAGAACATCTAGAGCATCTTAAGTTAGTTCTAAGAACTTTGCAGAAAGAGAAACTACTGATAAATCTGAAGAAATGTAGTTTCATGAAGGAAGAATTGATTTACTTGGGATTTGTAGTTTCTAAGGAAGGATTGAAAATGGATCCAGAGATATATTTGAGGTAAGGAGCTTCCATGGTCTTGCAAGTTTTTACAGAAAGTTTATCAAAGGCTTTAGTCAGATTTGTGCACCAATTCTTGAAACAATTAAGAAGATCAATCAGTCGTTCAAGTGGACAGAAGCAACAAACATAAATTTTAAATTGCTGAAGAAGAGAATCACAAAGGAACCAATTTTAGCTTTACCTGATTTTGAAAAAGTATTTCAAGTGGAAACAGATGCTAGTGGAGTTGCAGTTGGCGCAGTTCTAAGTCAAGAACAAAGACCGATAACATACTTTAGTGAGAAACTAAATGAAGCTAAGAAGAAGTATTCTTCTTATGATAAATAATTTTATGCTATTGTACAAGCCTTAAAGAAATGGAGACATTATTTGCTACCAAAGGAATTCATATTGTATTCAGACAATCATGCCTTACAATTCATCAATAACCAGCCGAAATTGAACCACAAACATGCCAAGTGGGTAGAATTTTTGCAAAGCTTTACTTTTGTGATAAAGCACAAGAGTGGTAAGTCAAATAAAGTCGCTAATGCATTAAGCAAGGTAAGTTTTATTGTGCAATAATTCAAAGTGGGTGTTGTAGGATTTGAGGAAATGATTGAAATGTACAAATATGATGCATATTTCAAAGATATCTATGCAACAGTTCAGAATCCAATAGTTCATAACAGAAGTTAGTGGTTGGACTATCTCATTCAAGGAGGCTTATTGTTTAAAAGCAACAAGTTGTGTATTCCCAAATGTTCTATGAGGGAAAACATAATAAAGGAGAAACATAGTGGAGGATTATCTGGTCACTTTGGACAAGATAAAACCTTTGCTCAGGTGAATGCTTTTTATTATTGGCCAAAAATGCATAATGATGTTAAGAAATTTGTTGAGAAGTGCAGGTTATGTCAGAATGCTAAAAGGAAGGAGCCATAATACAGGATTGTATCAACCATTGCCAATACCAGACCGACCGTGGGATGCAGTTAGCATGGATTTTGTTTTGGGATTACCAAAAACCCATAGAGGGAATGATTCCATATATGTTGTAGTAGATAGATTTTCCAAGATGGCACATTTCATTGCATGTAAGAAAGCTAGTGATGCAACACACATAGTTAATCTATTCTTTTAAGAAATTGTAATATTACATGGGTTACCTATAATTATTGTGTCTGATAGAGATACAAAATTTGTCAGGGATTTCTGGAGAACTCCTTGGAAGAAACTGGGAGCTAACCTCAGTTTTAGTTCAGCATACCATCCTCAAACATAAGGACAGACGAAGTAGTAAACAGGAGCTTAGGAAACATATTGAGAAGTTTAGTGTATCAAAATCCTAAGGAGTGGAACTTAGCACTAGCTCAGGCTGAATTTGCTTATAATGATACTCCAAACCGAAGTACTGGAATGAGTCCATTTCAAATTGTTTTTGGAATGAATCCAAGAGGTGTGTATGAGCTCAGAAATTTGGGTAAATAGGAGACAAGAAGTGCAAAAGCTGAATAGTTTGCAGAGCAGATGTAGAGACTACAATAAGATGTCAAAGGAAAATTGTAGGAAAGTAGCAACAAATACAAACAAAGGGTAGATATGAAAAGAAGAGAGAAAGAATTCCATGTGGGAGATTAGTGATGGTGTATTTGAGAAAAGAAAAATTTCCTGCTATGACTTACAATAAACTGAAAATGAAAAAGATAGGACCATGTATAATTGTAAGAAAGTTTTCAGCTAATGCATATGAAATTGAGTTGCCAGAAGGGATTGGAATATCACCTATCTTCAATGTTGCAGATTCATATCCATAAAAAGAGGCAGAGACAGAGCTACAGGAGGAAACTACATGAGATGAGGTTCAAACTGTGAACTGGGAAGAACAAATGCCAAAGACAGCTAAGAAAGAAGTGGAAGTTGTTTTGGAGAAAAGAGTACCCAAAAGAACCAGAGGACAGATTTATTTCCAATATCTAGTGAAATGGAAAGGACAACCAGTGGAGGATGCTAGTTGGTTGACAACAACAAAGTTGCAGAAGTATGGAGTAAGTCCTGAAAGTTTGAGGGACGATTCTTTTCTTCCCCAGGAGTTTGATGCAGGAGCATCTGGACTTAGCCAGCAATGTGAAAGTTTGTTCACATGTCGTGGCTAAAAAAATTGAATTTCATTGACCTGACTGGTCAAAAGTAAATTTTACTGAGAGGGTTGGATGTCTCAAGAAATGAGTTGTATTTCATTATTGTAATAGTTAGAAATTGTCTTATTTTAGGTTCAAAGATGAGTTGTTAGCATAGGTGTATGGTGGAGCTACGAATTAGAGATTTGTTGTTAGATTGATTAAAAAATAGGGACTGAGTTGTTAGGCACATCTAGAGTAATCTTCGATTGATTAAAGAAGAAAAATGTAATGAGCGAGAGGGATTGAGAGTCGATTAAGTGAGCGAGAGCCTAGAATTAGCGTGTGGATTTCTGTTGAAACGTAGGGCTTTTCATATGTTGTAATCGGGCCAAGGCCGAGACTCTATAACTATTTTTATTGAGAATAAATGATGTTGTGCATGTGATTAACTAACAATCCTGTGGAAATCCTTGTTATGCTTCTAGATTCTTTGTATTTGGAGAGTGATTATTCCTTTATTTTTTAATGTTTCATGCCTAAATCACAGGATTGATAGAAGCCAAAGGCTTTTATATAAATATTCTTCTTTGATGCCCACCTTTAATCCCAGTCGTTGGATCATCGATATCGGATCGACGAAGTGCGTTTACATGGTTTCAGTCTCGCAAGCGAAAATCCAATTTAGACTAAGAATCAGCGCAAAACATAGATCGGATCCGAGATCCAGACTTGAAATATTATAAACGAGGGATTTTAACTTTATTGTGTCCATGGACCTCAATCACATCGCAACTCTGAAGCGGAAGGAGCCTGGTCAAGTGGACTTGCGACTTGCGATCATGTGATTCAATCGTGATCGTTGGATCGCAAAAAATCGTGGCCATTGGATCACGGAAGCAGTCTCGCAACACGTAGCACACGAGTGGAGAGAGAAAACCACTTTATCTGGCGATTATTCTTCGTGCATGTGTCTCACCCAAAATCTCTGACAGTCATTAGATCAAACAGATCCAGATCGGCGGTCATAAAGGGTCGTGCAAGTTGAATTATCAGGAAGAGGAATCAACCGTTGATTTGATGGAAAGAGATCAACAGTGGAGATCGAGAGGATTTGATCGGTGATCAGACTTCGGGGAATAGCGATTGCTGATATGTGATTTAATCTATACCATTGGTCCATTTATATCATGATCTACGACGTACGACGAGTGCTCCAAATTTAAAAGGTAAAATTCATTATTTTGGCCTTTTTCCAAAGGCATTCCAGTTTAAAAGGAAAATGTCGAGTTATAATAAAAAGGTGAATCACGGGGTGATTGTTGGGGTTTCTTAAGCCATTGTTTTTGCCTACGTCAATACAAAATGCCTCTATTTTTCATTTTAATGGGTTTTTTTCCTTTGGCATTTATGTTTCAGGGATCGATGCATCAAACCAAGACCCAAAATACAGATCTATTGTTATGCTCGAAGGTTTTCTTTATGATGTAATTTAAATATCATTAGGATTATTGAAGGAATTTTGAACAAGTACCCTGAGTTTTCGGGCAGATCTAAGCTTTGCAAGAAGCCATAGTTTATCGGTTTTAACCCTCTTTCTATGTCATCTTTACCCACTCAAGTTTGAGTTAGACTCCTGAATATTCCTCTTCAGCTGCTCCATCCAAATATCTTCGTTAATGTAGGAATCTCAATTGGTCATTTCATTAATGTAGGCACAAACATGTTTGAAAAGGGAATTATAACATTTGCTTACATATGCGTTAAGATAGAACTCAGTAGAGCAATGTAGGGTAAACTCCTCCTCAACTCGAGGGGTATTATTTTTTCCCAGCTAGCGGACTATCAAAATATCACTTTCTGCTGCATGATTTATCAATATCTCGATCATCTTCAAAATGTATGCCCCTCTTCTCAATGATGTTCTCCTCCTTTGGATGTTAAGAATAAGTCTCGAGGATAGAAAGATCCAACAATTTCAACAAGATAAAGGAAATATTCAATGAGCCAACCAAATAACATTGAGCACCAAAAAATATCTTTAGCTAAATCAAGTCCTTCAGCATCAACATAGCCACATGTAGTGTCATCTCATCCTTCAGACATTGTGATCCACACCTTGAACAAAGATACAAGAGACACAACTATGGTCTTAGATTCCTCAATGAGTGGGCACAAATGTTTCCATGAATTAGATCACTCAGGTAGTGATAGGGAATTAGCTACAATTGAAAACCTTCAAAATTGGAATTCATTCAAGGAAATGCAAATTGTATCCTCTTCATATATTACTGAAAACTCTTTGGCATGAATTGATGTCCGTAAGATAAAAAGAAAAAAAGGATTCCAAAAAAACTCCAGGATCATTCCTAAGCTCATTTAACAAGACAATAGTAAATGTATGGGTATTGTCAATTTTAAGGTTTCTTGTCTTTTGAGTTGGGCCTTGGTTAGATATTAGATTTGGTTAGCTTTCCATTAAGACTAATCAAACTAGTTTCTCAATGTACATGTACTTGATTGATTGTAACATAATACAATTTTTAATTAACAATATATATATATATATATATATATATATATATATATATATATATATATATAATTCTCTTTACTATGAAATTTGCAAAAAATAAATATTAAAAAAATTAAATAGGCATGAATATGCTTTATTATATACATATTAATATAGAAACATAAAAAGAACTAATAAAGCAAAACCAAAAATCAAATAAAAATATGCTGAAATTTGTCCTCCACACACACATTATAGATTTTACGGTTCTCATTTCTCATATATATATATAATTCTCTTTACTATGAAATTTGCAAAAAATAAATATTAAAAAAATTAACTAGGCATGAATATGCTTTATTATATACATATTAATATAGAAACATAAAAAGAACTAATAAAGCAAAACCAAAAATCAAATAAAAATATGCTGAAATTTGTCCTCCACACACACATTATAGATTTTACGGTTCTCATTTCTCTTATCTGAATTGATACTGACTATTGGAAGTCATTTTCGAAAATAATCAGGTTGCAGTGAGTTTGATCATACCATATTTCGACTCGTGATTCCAAAATCCCATTGCACATAGTTTCAAATTATCTTTAAAATCTCAAATTGTTTGTATTAGTTTTCCCTATTTTATTTTCATTTTTTTAAACCTATGTGACTAACATCTTAATTATTTATAAGATTTCAACTATCTTAAAAAATTTAGTTTTTTAAGTGACATGTAAAAATGCATATACCTAGAGAATTACTTGTAAACTATTGTGGATATTCCGCTGGACAGTTCATCACAACAAATCTGAAAATATTATATTAAAAATCCAAAATTCTACACTATTACAGTTTTATTTAATTTCTAAATATGTAGATTTTACTTTAATTAGTGCATGCATGCTAATGGAAAATATGCAGAAAAGTAGAGAATGAAAAATGAAGCTCACACACACACATACATAAGACACAAAATATGCTCAGGAGAAAACATTTTCGAGAGAAAACCCATCTAGAAGGTGAGGTCGCTTTGCTCTCTTTCTCTGTTTGGAAAATACGGTTACAAGTACAAGGAAGTAATGCATGTGCCCTGTGGGATGCTACAGTGCACATATCCTCTCTGCGTGCTCTACCTCCTATCTCTCCTGGCTATCTTTGCTCAACAATGGAATAAAATTATATCGAAAGAATGAAATGCCTCTTCCTCCTAGTGACCTGGTTATAACACAACTCAATAGCCTACTAGTGGTTAATTTTGACTACATCAACTCTTAAATAGAGTTACAAAATAGACTATTTTAGAGTCTTTTACATCAAAGATGAGTGGCTAGCCCCTTTTCTATGAATAATGTGGGTTGAAGCGACATCCTCTCAAATTATAGGTGTGAAAACAAGAAGGTCAACATTTGATTGTTATAACTTTTGCATATAGACTCTGATTCACATGTTTCTTGCACCATTGGAAAGATATATGTGTGTAGAATAACACAAAAAGGAGAGGTGCTAAAGCGGTAAAGTTTTACCCTAAAAAGTTTCATTTGATTCCTCAAAACTCCCCCGAAAGGTTTTAGACCCTGTTCACCAAACTGGGCCCCGTCGGTAAAAAATGGTCCCATGAGATGATTCCTTCACTTTTTCCACTCTGAATGCATCGAGATGGATGAAAAACAATATAATGATCTAATACATATCACACCTGCCTATTTTGGGAGGTTTTTGGTCCCCAAAATATTTTACTGAATGAGGTGAGGAAATTTTTCCTTCACCTTTTCTCTAGTGTACCATTTAGCATTGCCTAGAAGTTGTCCCTTCAACCCAGTCTGCCAAATATCTTGTTGTCCCTCTCTTGTAGTTATGGACCTCTTCTACAAAACTCTATATTTTTTCAACTCTGCCTGAGCATCTGGTGCCAAATCCTCCACAAAGGGTAGGACTTGTTCATATTTCTGATCTAGCATGGAATGCTCATAGAGTTTCGAATTATTTACATTCACAACTGAGTAAATGTAACTCAATATTCATACTAGACCTTTGTGTTTGGGCTAGATCAACAAGTAACACCTCCCTCAACCCAAGTTGTGACAAGGGGGTGGGAAGTAGTATTAGAAAGTGGTATCAAAGCTTAGGTTTAGCACTCAGACAAAATGGAACTTAAACGATAAAATTTAGAGCTCTTTTACAGAGTGATATCAAAACATAAGTTCAATATTAAACCCTTGAAATCAAAATTAAGGTCGAGGAAATGGATAACATTTAAACTGTTATTTTTAATTGTTAGATGTGCGTTGAATGTTATATATACAACTGAAATGGATGCTAACCTTGATGAAAATGTTGATATGATATTTCTTTCTAAACATGCATACAAACATGGGATTTCATTTTTTGACCAACTCAAAGTGGCATGCTTAAGTGCAGATATTCCAAGGTGTTGAGTGAATACATTTATTAATTTATGCATGATTTAGCTAACAATTGGTGTATGTAACAACATATAATAAGACACAAAATTCACGACAATAAAATAAAGGAACGAATAACGAAATGGTATAGTACAACACATATATATCCCAACATAATTAGAAAGAGGAATTAGTTGGGAAGATGACTAATTAAAATTCCCCTGATTGGATGGACACTCTTAGGAGCTTAAGGGCTAAGTTGAGGAGTTGTAATGTATACAATGATAGGATTGTTAGAGCTCAAGAAGGGAAATTTGAATTAAATGCAATGATTGTGTAGAGCTTATTATATCTACAAAATAAAAATCAACATGAGCTTGGTGCCATCTATCTAGGCAAACACAAATCTAAGAATATATCATTTGAAGTAAGAAAGCATGATTTGGATGGTAATAGGGAAGAAGGAATCAAGTCAAAGAAATAACATAAACATGAAAGTGAATACATAGTGAGAGGAGGAACTCAACTAAACACTGTTGGGAGAAGGGAATACAATCATGGTTAGTTATCTGGTGTTGTGACTACTAGACACCATCACCAATGGAGGAGAGGGAAAAACTTAATTTTCTTGGAGTTCAAGAATGAGAAATCCGCTAACTTTCATAGATAGATTTATAAGGTTGAATAGGTAAAATAGTCATTGTTGGGAATGAAGAAAATTTAGTTCAGTGTACATGAATACTTTAAAACCATGAAGACCAGAGTATCCATTGTTTTCATCAGGAAGGTTTGAGAAATATTTACAAGAGAATTCCCTCTCTGAGAGGTACTATAATATAAAAGTGAAAGAATTTCATGAGTGTAAGCTAGGAAAATTTACTACAGATGAGCACATTATTTTTTTTTTGGAGTTGTTGAGGTATGTGCCATACATTAGAGATGATAATTTGAATATTCAGAGGTACCTCAATGGTGTACCACAAGCTCAGTAAGATATAATTGAGTTTGATGAGAAAAGAACCCCCGAGGACACTATCCTAAAAGGTGAAAATTTTCTATGAGCAGTCCAAGCATAAGGATGATTTATGAATAGACTAGGAAAAAAAAGATAAGACCAAATCCAAGGAGAAAAGGGTTGGAATCCTTAGGATAAAAGAAATGAGTAAGGAATGTCAAATTCACCAGTCATAAGAGTGACTTTCAACAACATTTCACTACTTCTAGTAGAGACCGACCCCCTAAACCAACAAGAAAAAGATCAAGGGGTTTAGGGAAGATCTCTAGCAATGTTGGACAAGTGGAGAAAACCACCTGCGAAGAGACTATCCTCTACATCATTATAATGACATAAGGTTGTAATATATATGGGAGTCAACAATGGTGAATGATGTGGCTTTGAATGTTCCATGAATATATGCTACATTAGGAATTAGGAAGCCAAACCATCAATATTTAGTAATCCAAATGGAAGGTATGGTCATTAACCAACCTGTTTCAATTTTAAATGACCCAGGTTCTAATTTCAGCTATATCATCTGGATGGTTGTAGAGAAATGTCCTCTATAAGATAAAACTGATGAGAAATCATGGCTAGTCTAATTGGCCACGAGAACCAAAAGATGCATGATAAACTTAGTATAATCGTTCCCTGTTACGATAAGGGGCATGACCAATTCAACTTCCCTCATTATTTTTCTATTTGGATCTTATGAGATTCTAATCAACATGGATTGGCTAGCAGCCCAGAAAACCAAACTTGACTTCTACAACAAATCACTAGAATGCCTTAATGATGACAGTGAGGAAATGAGACTATAGGGAATAAGGAAGCCTATCACTATCAAGAAAATCTCAGTGCTACAATTGAAAAGATGCAATAGAAAAGGGTGTACCATATATGTAGTTTAGGTGACCAACGAATAATTTAGAGAACAACATGGATAGAATGGGAGAACACTGACTATTAAAGTAGTCTAGTGACACATGTTTAGAAGATATATCAAGATTACCACATAGGTGAGAGACTAATTTATCCATTAATGCTTCTAGGATTAGTATTAGTCTTGAAAGCCCCATATTGCATGAGTACACCAGAACTAGTGGAGTTAAAGCTACAACTAAAATAAATGTCAGGAAAATGGTATATCAGACTCAACATGTCACCCTAGGGAGATCCAATGCTATTTGTGAATAAGACAAATGAATTTCTATAGTTTTTCATTAGTTTCCAACATCTAAACAAATCCATAATGAAGAAAATTACCCACTACCCAGAATGGATGACTTGTTTAATCAACTAAGAGGGGTTGTAATAATTTAAAAAATAGATTTGAGGTTTATTGATCATCATATATGGATTAAGGATGAATGCATCCAAAATAAAGCCTTTAGAAAAATATATGGACACTATGGGGTCATGGTGGTACCCTTTGGGATTACTACACACTAGCCATATTTGTGTGCCTCATAAGCAATTTCCTCGACCCATATATGGACAAGTTTGTGTTGGTTTTCTTGGACGACATTCTATTTTATTCAAGGACTAGAGAATAGCATGAAGAAAATTTGTAAGTGGTATTGCAATTGTTGAGAGAGCACAAGCTCTATTCCAAGCTGAACAAATGTGATATCTTCCAATCACAAGTTTATTACTTGGGACATATAGTTTCCAAGGAAGGAGTGGTAGTGGATCCGAGAAGATCAAGGCCATCAAGGAGTGGGCCACTCCCATAAATGTTGTAGATGTTAGATATTTCATGGGATTGGAAGGATGTAATCAGAAATTCATTCAATATTTCTTAAAGATTGGAACCCAATCATAACTTTACAAAAGAAAGGGATAATATTCCAACGAAAATTAAAGTGCACAACTAGCTTTGAGTAGCTTAAGCATTTGATCACATGTGCACCCATTTTATGGATAATAATTGAGAAAATGTCTTCTTAGTATACACAAAATGTTCCACTCCTAGAAATGTTGTAGCTTGGTTAGATATTTCATGGCATTAGATGGATATGACTGGAAATTCATTCAATATTTCTCAAATATTGGGCTTCCAATCATAAATTTACAAAAGAAAGGAATATAATTCCAATGAACATCAAAGTATGAAAACAGATTCAAATAGCTTAAGAATTTGTTCACATGTGAACCCATTTTATAGATAACATACATAGGAAAGGACTTCTTGGTCTACACAGATGCTTGCAAGGAAGGACATGTGATTTGTTATGAATTGAGAAAATTAAATGAACATGAGAAGAAATATGTCACTCATGACTTGGAGCTTGCGACAATAGTGCATGCATTCAAAATGTGAGGCATTGCTTACATGGAAGGATGTTTGTGTTGATGATAGGCCACATAGGGTTGAGATACTTGTTTGATCAAAACCAAGTTAAATGCAAGGCATGTCAGATGGTTGGATTTGATCAATGAGTTTTACTTTGAGATAAATCACAGTAAGAGAAAGGAGAACAAGGGAAGAAATGCACTTAGTAGCCTACAAGTGGCTCACTTGGTAGCCATAATAACTTGCAAAGTTAGAATCCTTGAAATTATTAAAGAAAAATTACTACATGATGGGCATGACCAACATGTGAAGGAATCATTGTAGTAGGAGCCAAAAGGATAAGTGAGAAAGAATTACACACTCATTGATGATGCCATGTTGAATTTAAAGGATAAATGCTATGTGCCCTGCATGAGAAACTTGAAGAAGATCATAATGGATGAGTTTCATAAAATATCTTATTCAAGTCATCTTGGATAATAAAAGATGATGATGGTCATGAAGAAACATATTATTGGCTAGAAATGGAGAAGGAATATTATGATAACATTACCAGGTGCATAGAATGTCAACAAGTTAAAGTGGAATTTAGGAACCCAACAAGATTACTACAACGAATCCCAATTCTTGAGTGGAAGTGTGAAGTGATATATATGGACTTAATCATAGGATTGCTAAGAACTTCCAATAAACATGATGCCATAATGGTGGTAGTGGATAGGTTGAGCAAGGAAGCTCACATTATAGTTGTCATGTCCACCCAAAAAGCAATTTACGTAGCTAATATTTTCATGAAGGAGATATTTAGATTGCATGGCATACCCAAGAATTTCTTTTTCTAATAAAGATGCCAAGTTTACTATGAATTTTTGGAAAGAATTTTTTATTGGTTTTGGAACTCAGTTAACCTCCAGTACATATATCACCCTTAGATTGATGGGAAAACTTAGAGAGTGAACAAAATTTTAGATGACATGTTAAGGATGTATGTCATGCATATGCCAAAGAGGTGGGAAGATTTTCTTCCCTTTGTCAAATGTGCATACAACAATGAGTACCAAGAGTAACTAAAGATGAGTCCTTTTGAGGCTTTGCATGATATAAAATGTAAAAAACCCTATCTATTGGGATGATCAAATGAATAGGGTGGTCCTTGGGCCTAACATGTTTAAGGAGATGGATAAAGAAGTGATCCATATTTGGTAGAAATTGAAGGTATACCAAGATAGGAAAATGAGTTATGTATATCCATAAGGTTGAAGGACAACGCCCATATCCATTCCCTATTTGATCAAGATAGGGAATATTTTTGTCTGGAGGAGACAAATAAGAGATGGGGATGAACTTACACAATAATGGGATTAGATAAAAAATATTATGGCCAAAGAGATAGAGTGAGGAGTATCAATCAAGACATGTTTTTGTATTAGACTACCTTTGAGCTAGTGCTTAGAGATTTGGGGTTCCGTTCCTTGTGTTGTGATGAAAATTTTGTGGACAATGTTCCTAATCCTAATTGGAAAGTGGGAGAATTAGTGGATAACTAATCACTTAGCGCTTACTAAGTAAGTTGATAAACCACCAAGAGCTTATTGAATAAGCTAATAAACCACCTAGTTCTTGTTGGAAGAGCTTATAAACCACTATGGTTCTTGCTATATCGTTGATAAACCACTTGAAAGGATAACAAGTGACAATGGTGTTTAATAGAAGAGATGATAAACCAATTTGACAGTGGATTATGATACTCACAATTGTTTCGATGGAAACCCAACTGATAAACCACCTCGATAGTGGATTTAGACTCTTGGAATTAATCAATAACACATTTAGGCTTTGGGTGAATACTTGTGAATGATATCTAAGAGAGTAAGAGAGTCACTAGGTTGCTTACTATTAGATAAAATTTGATAAAAACGCTTAGAAAGTGTAATCCATCTCCCGGGTGTTCGAATAAGCCTCATATGAAATTTCCCTCGAGTAAGAATCTCCTCAGACTTTGGATCTCGCTCAAGGGTAATTAGTTGCAAGATAGATTGTGGTGTATGTGGCCTATGATTGGGTGGAGAGTTAAAGTCTCTTCTCCAATTGCTAGCCATCCTAATATATTTAGATAAGTATAAAGTTTTACATATTTGGATTAAAAGTTGTTATATACTTGTTTTTTGAACGAATGTTACAATGATTATGCATATTTCTGTGTGGGTTCCTGAAAGTTATTATTACATTCACTGCTAGCTTTCTTGAATATTATAGATTCATTAAATGATAGCACCATGGAGGTGCTACTGTGTTCATGTTTTACAAGTCAGTTATATACTTGGAGTTAGAGCCTACATAACTATAATTGCAGGTTCTTCTCTTGTGAAAATTTGTGTCAACTTTGAATATCTATAAATTTCTTTGTTATTGTGTTTGAATCATAACTCTAGTTAATTACTCATAAATCGCTAGGTTATTACATGCATGCCAACCTACTTAAGATCTATTTTTAGATCTGTGTGGATGGGTTGTTGACTAGTGTTACTCACTGTAGGCCAAGGATTGACTTTAGATAATTATTCTCAGCAAAATTGGCATTGGGACTGATGAATCCATGACTTAAAAAATTCCTGAAATTTCAACACTCTTTCATTTCTTCATGTGCTAGAGTAAATGGAGAATATGGGGCTTGAGTTTGGTCATGAAAAGCAAGTTTATAAGCAAACTAGTTTACACCTAGGGTCCAATTTATCTATTCCAAAGGCCTTACACATTTGACATAAGGGAATACGAGGTTTGATGGATGCCAACAATTAATCATAGGCTAGATATGTCATAGGCTATAACTCCCTTTTCGAAAATTACCATGTCCAAAAATATGATGGTTAGGGGAGGAGATGTAGAATGGTGGGCCCTGTGCTAGATCGACCACACGGAGAAGATGGGTCGAGAGATATAGGTATGTTGTGGTAGATGGGAAAAAAACGTAGGTGCATGGTGGGATGTGGAGTAGGCCAGATTAATCACAATAATCAAGGGAATCTAGTGACCCGACAGTCCATGGGTGTCGTTTGGTAGCACAAGGATTGGGAGAATGGATGAGATACAAGCTAGATATAATTCCTGAGTGACTAGTTCTATTGCCGTAGTGGGTCTTGTGCTAAGTTGACATGGCTATGCCACGATGAATGATGAGGACGAAATGGGTGTTATGTTGGCATTCATTGATGGCGTGGCATAATATCATTGGCCAAACCTATAATGAGAATAACTTTCATTCTAATTATCAGGTTAGAGTAAAATTTATTTCACTATAGATCTCTCAATGAGTTGAACATGATGGTGGGGTTTGTTGTGAAAGTTGAAATGTTTGAGAAAAAGAAGTTTATATAACCCCGTCTCCATAGCAATCCTTGGGGATTGGGTTAGATCAGCAAGTCACCCTGCCATAGCTTGAGTTGGGACAACGGGGTGGGATAGAGTGTTACAAAATGGTATGAGAGCCCAGGTTCAACACTTGGATTAAATAGGCCTTAAACAAGAAAAAGTAGAGCTCTATTACCGAGTGAGATTAAAACATAAGTTCAATATTAGACCATTGTAAGTAAATTTAAGGTAAAAGAAATGGATAAAATCTAAATTTCTATTACTATATGTGTGTTGAATGTTAGATATACAATTGAAATGGATTTTAATATTGATGAAAATGTTGATATGATACTTTTCTTTTTCTAAACATGCATACTGACATGGTATTTTTTCTTTTACCAGCTTCAGAGCTACATGATTAAGTGCATATATGCCAAGGTAATGAGTGAATACAATTATTTATTTATGCTTGATTTAGCTAACAATTGTGTGTGTGTAATAGGACATAATAAGACACAAAATTCACATCAAGAAAATAAATGAAGTACCAAGAGAATGGTACAATACAACATGGATATATCCCAACATAATTATGAAGAGGACTTAGTTGGGAATATGGAGGAAAATTCCAATGAGTGCTAAGTGGACTATTAAAAAATCATGAGAAATTAGTTAGTTACGACTACCTCCCATGGATCTAATATAATGCACTGCGAAAACCCCCAATAATATATAAATAATTTAATCATTTATAACAGTGTTATAAATATCAATTAATAATATTAATATTAATTAATATTGATGAATTAAATTAATAATATTAATAATTATTACTTTTATATTAATAATTATATTTTTATATTGATAGTAATTTTTATAATTTTATTATTATTATGTATATGACTATTAATATTATGTTTAATATTAGATCTATAACATTAGTATTTTTCAATTATATTTATTAATGTGATTATGAATGTGATTGATATCAACTTACAGAAGTATATGAATCACATTTAATTAAATAAATGTGATTATGTTAAGTATGTCGTAAGGTGTTTCTCTCTGGGATGAACTCTCCCAATTGCTACTGTGTACAAATCTATACCATTTTTGGGATGAACTCTCCCAATTGCTACTGTGTACAAATCTATACCGTTAGATGAAATGTTAGATGATTGAAAAATTTTACACCATCAAATCAAATAACTAAAAATATGATAACTAAAACAACTACTTCAGGCTAAACCGTTTTGCTGAACCATTTCTTGAACGGTTTCTTGATACCTCACATTGATTTTGTGACATTTCCACAGTTCTCATATGGATTGATTTTGTGACATCTCCACAGTTATTCGTCAGACCTCAACTGGAACAGTGATGGGGATGAGTGGCCCTGGGTCGTCAAGCAAGCCCTCAGAAGGCTACAATGCTGCTGGCTGGGAATGAAGGCTCAGAGCAGAAGGGCCTCTCAGCCTCTCGAGTTTCAGGATGATTCACAAGCTGGGCAATAGGGACATCGGCAACGTTTATTTGGCAAAGCTCAAGGGAATGGACTACTATTTCGTGATGAAGGCAATGGACAAGAAGGCACTGTCGGGCCAGAATAAGATGGTCAGGGCTGAAACAGAGAGGGAGATTTTCAAAACGCTGGATCATATGTTCCTGCAGACTCTGTACGTGCATTTGGACGACGTTCACTTGTAGTGTCTAGCCATGGAGTTATGAGCAGGTGGGGACCTCCATGTTCTCAGGCGATAGCTTAAGAGGTCTACACTGACAACTCATGTATTTTATAGAGAATAACAAAAGCAGATGAAAAGTGAGTTAAGAGGTAATCTTAAAAAAAACGATATAGTGGTGATATTCGATGGTGGTCTGCACCCAACTTTTGCATCAGAAGCCTTCCGGATGCTAGTTGATATAATATAGCGAGAAGCTAAAGGTGATTTCCCTATGTTAACATTAGATCTTTGAGTTCTCAGAATTCCATGGGCCCCTTAAGTTCAAGGGCCTTGTCGTACACTTTCTGAGCCCCTCTGGGCTTCGAAAAATGCAAGAGAGCCATAGCAAGAAGAACGCACCATCCTTGAGAGAACCTCCAACGAAATGCCAGATACCCATTTCATCTCCCAACTCCTTGGCAGCCCCTATGGTAAGAGAGAGAATGCATCCCACATGGGTAGCCCATCTGTAGAGCAGCCTAGACAGGGAGAGAAAAAGCCTTATTATGTAGGTAGACAAAATCACTATGAAGAAGCACATGCCCAAGTGTTGGAGCTTGTCCACTGTAATCCAATAGGTAGACAAAATCACTATGAAGAAGCACATGCACAAGTGTTGGAGCTTGTCCACTGTAATCCAATCGTCCGCCATGTTTCTGCCTTTGCCTTCATGCACACTTGCTTCTTACCACCATGGGAGGTTTCAGGGTGTTGATTATAATAAGGCTGCAACTTCCATGGATTTCAACTAATTCTTGGTAAAAATGTATCGCTACCTACCAATATTGACATAAAACATTAAACCACGTCATGTTTATGGAAGCTGGATGTAAACGTCAGAGCCAACTGAAGCTTTCCCATTCATGGTCATGGGAGGCTTTGGTTGGGCATAGCTCAATCCTTTTAAAGCTTGCAGTTGAGAGGCAATGTCCAAAGTATTGAATACTACAATCCAGTGTTTGTGAGTCAATCATGCTATCGATAATGAATATCAAAGTATTGACTATTGCAATTCAATGTTTGTCAGTCAATTACTTTGTCCGACATTGTAAGTCAAAATTTGAAAGTATTGCCATTGTGTTTGAATGTCAGGTTTATATATTACTATCAAAGCACATTTTGAAACGATTCAAAGAAATCCATGTTCATCACACGATGTATGGCAAAGTTGACCAATTTGATTAGCTGCAGTGAACGTCACCCTTCGCAATCCTTGTCAACCTAAAATAATCAATCAAATAAAGATAAGAGTACAAAAAGTGGAGTCGATAATGAATTTAAAATTAAATCGAGTGACCAGGCTATGAATCTAAGGAATGATGGTTTTACTTTGTGGGTTTTCCTAATTACTTTAAACCCTAACCAAGATCTACTCCTTTGTAAGAAATTAAAATTAATGCACAGTGGAACTTACTTTCCATCTTCAAAGGCTCCTGGTCTTGACTTGAGTTATTGGCTCTTGAATCCTTCCAAGAACTTGCAATCCTTTTCTCTGGCTATCCTAAATGACAGAGTATCTAGTCTTCAATGGAGCAGACAATTTTTCTGAGTTGATTGCAAGCCTTGGAGACTCAGCCCCTTTATAGCAGTGCAAAACCCCAATCCTAGGGCAGCCGAAATTTAGTTGAAACAAGTCTGTCAAGAAATCTGAAATTTCGGATTTCATCAGATTTTGAAATCGGGAACTTTCCAGAAAAACTGAAATCAATCAGAATAGATTTTGATTTCCTTATTCAGCTCAAATTTATTACTGCTATTATTTTAATCAACTATAATCGGTCCATTAACAATTATAATTGTTTAACATTATTCTATATGTATTTGTATCCAAATCCTTATTTAAATACGTATAACGCCATGACTTAATTAATCACATTATTTGGCATATTTTAATCATTACATAAATGTAATCTTGCTGACAGTATTTGGTATCATAATCATAATGCACGTATGTCCAACTTAATTATTGTAATTAGACGTCTCTAAATCCAACAATCTCCCACATGGACAAGTGCAACCTTTTGATTATATATCCTTAACTTTATTGCATGCAACTTTTCCGTATTTACTTATCGTATTTCTTAAACAATTCCATCCATCAATTATGCTAACAAAGGACTTAAGCGGCATTTGTCACATTTATTCGCAACTAAACTGACATAAATCACGCTGCCAACATAACTGAATGACATGAATCTGATTTGGACATATAGTTTAGAAATTACACGCAAGTGTGATTAGACGTGCCTATTTCTAATTGAGTCACCTTTACTTTACTGTATGAGGCCAAAAATTTAAACTTTAAAGAAAGAAATAATGAAACTGAAACTGAATGCAACTTGTATATATCATCAAAATTGTTTACAATTGCATTACATAGAACATCAAAAACAGAACTTAAAACATATTCAGACTCCCACATTTTCTAATTATCCTAAACAGATATTACACCCATACAAGCAACATGTTGGTGAAACTTCTTGGGTGGTAATCCTTTAGTAAGGGGATCCGCAATCATGGAGTCTGTACCTATGTGTTTTATACATAATTCATTATTCTGCACTCTCTCTTTTACAACCAAAAACTTAATGTCAATGTACTTCGACTTTGACGAACTTTGGTTGTTGGTTGCGTATAACACTGCTGAATTGTTGTCACATAATAATTTGAGTGGTTTCTGAATAGAATTCACAATTTTCAGACTTGTGACGAAGTTCTTCAGCCATACGCCATGATTAGATGCTTCAAAACATGCAACACATTCAGCTGCCATAGTGGAGGAGGCTACCAATGACTGTTTAGCGCTCTTCCATGACACAGCACCACCTGCCATCATAAAGATGTATCCTGATGTTGACTTCATGCTGTCGACACATCCTCCAAAATCAGAATCGGTATATCCAATGACCTCGAGTTGTTCCGATCTCCGATACGTGAGCATATAGTCCCTTGTTCTCTTTAGGTATCTCAACACTCGCTTGGCTGCCTTCCAGTGTTCCATACCTGGGTTACTCAAATATCTCCCTAGCATTCCGGTAATGAACGCAATATCCGGACGCGTGCATACTTGTGCATACATGATGCTACCCACGGCTGAGGCATAGGGAATATCTTTCATGAGGTTTTTATCTAAGTCAGTTTGGGGACATTGTTTCAGACTAAACTTATCTCCTTTTGATATAGGGATATCTCCTGGTTTGCTGTTTTGCATGCCAAATCTTGTTAGAATCTTATCGATATAGTTCCTCTGGGATAACCTCAGAATACCTTGAGATCTATCTCTAAGTATTTCAATCCCTAGAACAAATGATTCATCACCAAGATCTTTCATTTCAAAGTTCTTAAATAAAAAATTCTTAGTTTGATGCAACATGTCCTTATCGTTACTGGCAAGCAATATGTCATCTACATATAAAACCAAGAAAATAAATTTACTCCCACAGAACTTAAGGTATATACATTCATCTACTATGTTAGACTCAGAACCAAATGAGCTAATAACTTGGTGAAACTTATAATACCATTGTCGAGATGCTTGTTTTAGCCCATAGATAGATTTCTTAAGTCTGCAAACCATAGACCCTGCATCACCTGATACAAAGTTTTCTGGCTGCTTCATATAGATCGTTTCATCAATGTCACCATTGAGAAACGCCGTCTTTACATCCATCTGATGAAGTTCTAAATCATAATGTGCTACAAGCGCCAATATAATCCTTAAAGAGTCTTTCAATGAAACTGGAGAGAAAGTCTCTTTATAATCAATGCCTTCTTTCTGTGTGAAAGCTTTCGCAACAAGACGTGCCTTGTATTTTTCAACAATGCCTTTAGAATCCCGCTTAGTCTTAAATATCCATTTGCAACCAACGGGTTTCTTGTCTTTAGGCAACGGAACGATATCCCAAACGTCATTGTCATACATAGATTTCATCTCTTCATTCATGGCATTAATCCACATTTGAGAGTTAGAGCTTTCCACAACTTGTTTGATATTAACAGGATCATTTTCAAACATGCCAATGTCAAACTCATGTTCTTGAAGATATGCATAATCCTTTGATTGTGTAGATCTTTTCTCTCTAGTAGATCTCCTAATTGGCACAAGCTCTAGATTTTCTTGAGGTTCATTTACAACTTGATCTTCAACAGGAGGAAGAACATCATTACCAACTTCTGAATCTCCCACAGGCCCTAGGCCATCAACATTTGTCATGTCAATGTGAGGGTTTGGGTTGGGTTCAGGTCCATTTGTGTTCTCTATTCCATGTTGAGTTTCTAACTGAGTTGTTTGGGATGATGAAGTTTGCACATTGTTAAAAGATGTATTTCTAAACGCAATCGGAATTTGAACAAAACTAGGACTTTGGTCCATAGTCTCATTCGAATTCATCTCTTCGTCTTCAAAAAAGCTATCTTTTGCCATATCTCCCCCCACAAACTCATTATCCTCAAAAAATTTTGCACTTCCTGACTCGAAAACTGTATGTTCTGTTGGATTATAGAATTTGAACCCCCTAGATCGTTCAGAATAGCCTATAAAGTAACAACTAACGGTTCTTTCGTCCAGTTTCTTTTCGCTTGGCGTATAAGGCCTAGCTTCACATGGACATCCCCAAACTCTCAAATGATTCAAGCTAGGCTTTCACCCAACCCATAACTCGTAAGGGGTCTTGTTAGCTGCTTTAGTAGGCACTCTATTAAGTATGTATGCTGCAGTCTTTAAGGCTTCTCCCCACAAATTCTCAGGTAGAGTTGTATGAGCAATCGTACTTCTCACCATGTCTTTAAGGGTGCGATTTCGTCGCTCACCAACACCATTCATTGCAGGCGAACCTGGCAACGTATACTGAGGCACAATTCCGCATTCCTCTAAGTATTTTGCAAAGGGACCTTGACGCTGTTCTCCTGATCCATCATAACGACCGTAGTATTCACCACCACGATCAGAACGAATGGACTTTATACGTTTGTTAAGTTGTAACTCAACTTCCGTTTTGAACTTTATGAACACGTCTAATGCTTCCGCCTTTTCTTTTATTAAGTAAATATGACCATATCTTGAATAATCATCTATGAATGTGATAAAGTAACGGTCACCATTTCTTGTAGCCTTTGGAAAAGGACCACAGATATCCGTATGAATCAATTCTAAGACATCATTACACCTTTTTGCATCATACTTACGTTTATTAGTTTGTTTTCCCTTTATACAATTTACACAATCACTTAAGTTTGTAAAATCTAAAGGTTGGAGAATATCATTAGACACAAGACGTTCTATCCTTTTCATAGAGATATGTCCTAATCGCTTGTGCCATAATGTTGCAGATTTCTCGCAAGTTAATTTACGTTTTCTATTATCTATATGCAGTGCCTCTGAATGTGAAGTGTCTATATTTAGAAAATAAAGATTATCATAAGAAGACAGGATACCAGAAGCAAGAAGCTTAGAATCTTGACACAAACTGAAATTTCCATTACCAAATGAACATACATAACCATTTTTGTCCAAATAAGATACAGAAATTAGGTTCCTTCTGAAAGATGGAACCACTAAAGCATCAAAACTTAAATAAAATCCTGTCTTACATAATAATCTAAATTTTCCTATGCTTTCCACTCCTACTTTGTTTCCATTTCCTACGTAAACGTAGCGCTCTGCCTCATTTGGCTTGCGATGGCTTAGGCAACCCTGCATCGACATACTGATGTTAGTCGTTGCACCTGAATCTATCCACCAAGTATATCTAGATACAGAACTTAAATTAACTTCAGAACAAACTAAAGCAAGAGACATACCTTTCTTTGCCAACCATGCATGATAGTTGGTGCAGAATTTCTTTGTATGTCCTGGCGCTTTGCAGAAAAAACAGTTCTTTTCTTCTGCTTTCGCAGAAGTATCTTCCTTCTTGCTTTTCTGCGCGGCATTGTTTGCAGCTACCTTGGTAGGTCCCTTTTCCTTGGCAGTAAACTTGCGCTTCTTGCCTTTACCCTTAGGATTAGATGTTACTACATGAGCACTTTCTCCCTTAGTCATTTTCTGTCTCTCTTCCTCCTGCACCAACTGAGCCTCAAACTCAGGTAGTGTCCACGTCTCTTTTTGACAATTATAAGTCATCTTGAATTGACTAAAGTTAGACGGGAGAGACAGAAAAATGAACTCAATGAGAACCTCATCAGAGATGTCATAATTATGCCCTTTCAAGGCACGTTGCAGTCTTGTCATCTCAATAACATGCTCTCTAACCCCTTCTTTTCCCTTGTATTTTATTGTTGCCAACTTCACAAAGAGTGTACTAACATCAGTCTTTTTACTCTTTGCGAATTTTTCTTCAAGGGCCTTAAGGTATTCAATAGCGCCTGTCTCTGTATCAGGTATGATGCCTCGAAAAGTCTCATGGATCATTTGCTTCATCACCATTATGCACATGCGATCTGAATGCTCCCATCTAGCAATATCAGCCTTCTCTTGAGGAGTTACCTCACTCTCTTTATTAGGCTTGGGGCGATCAAATCTCAGTGCTGTGTCCAATTGCATGATCCCTAAGACTAATTTCAGCTTTTCCTCCCACTGTTTGAAATTGTTCCCCATGAGGGGCTTAATCTGACTTAGACTTGACATTATGTTTGGATCTGAAAAATTCAAGAACAAGGAAATAATTTAGATACGATGCGTCACGATTTGATCCTTAATCATAATTCTAAAATCTATCTAAAGGCGTGTGTAAAACTATTTGCTCCATTAAAACTTTAGCCAAAACACCATTCAGTAATGAAACACCTTTGGGTGCAATCATTACCTTCAGGCACTTTGGTGTAGTGAATAAAGTACAAACATGTCAATCTACCTTTGGGTCAGACTAACTTATCCATGAACTAACGACCAGGCCAGTCAACGAGGGGAGGAGGATCACATACGGATCGCTTATGTTCCAAGCTCCCGATGATTTTCTAGACATCGCTAGTCCATGTGTGTTGCAACTTATTTTTATACACTACCCTTATGCACCAAACAACTTAGCAGGTGCCAACCCTCCTTTGGGAAAGCTAACACCCACGTCCATTGCCAGCACGTTATTTCAACTTGTCATGAGTCATCCTTGCAATCGTCTTACAGAGAGCGGTTCGTTTGCGAACATCAATGCTTGACTCATGCGAAAACAACACATGTATACTAAACGTCTTTAGTTAGATTCCAAAATTATGTCTAAAACCTAATCTAGGACGTACCTATAGAATCTACTCGTCCTATATAGAATACAGTATCTTATAACACTTTTAAATTTAATATGTCAACTATATTCATCAAAATAATTATTAGGTTTTAGTAAAACTTTAGCAGTTTCTACAATGATTACCTTTTAGAAATGCTTCAATAATTTATTTAGAGAATACTAAATAATTTATTTAGAGAATACTAAATAATTTTATGGTTGCCATGATTAGCATCATTGTGATAAAATCCGAATTTAGTATTATATCAATAATTAACGTTAATACACATTTTATGCCATAATTAGCATTATTGTGATAAAATCCGAATTTGGTATTATATCAGTAATTAACGTTAATACAAATTTTTATGCCATAATTAGCATTATTGTGATCAATTTAGAATTCAGTATTATACCCTTTAATTGGTGTTAATACCAATTTTAAATAATATCTAAATCCTAATAATTAGCCTAAATATAGCATAATATATATAGTAATTATAGTAATTATAGTAATTATAATTATTATAACCTAAATTACAATCACTTACAATTACTTACAATTACTCTACCATATTTTCGCCCTTATAACTAAATTAATGCACAGAGTTTAGACCCTAAATAAAAAATTGCTTGGAGAATAGTTTAGCCCCTAAATAAAATTTGTTTCTCATTCTCCCATTAAAAAAAGATTTACAGGATATTAAAACGAGAAAATAAATTTCGCATCGCACAACTGTATTTTATTAACTGAACTTTGTTATTACACAATGCAATACAATGAAAGTGAAGTAATACTAAATCCGGACCATAGCCCAATAAACTTGGTGATTACAACGTTTTGTTTTCAGTAATTGAAAAAATGCGTAGTCAAACTATCAGACTATTCCAGTGGATTGAAAAATAGACGGGAGAGACAGTTCTTACATAAGGGTGCTCCGATACCAATTGATGGTTTTACTTTGTGGGTTTTCCTAATTACTTTAAACCCTAACCAAGATCTACTCCTTTGTAAGAAATTAAAATTAATGCACAGCGGAACTTACTTTCCATCTTCAAAGGCTCCTGGTCTTGACTTGAGTTATTGGCTCTTGAATCCTTCCAAGAACTTGCAATCCTTTTCTCTGGCTATCCTAAATGACAGAGTATCTAGTCTTCAATGGAGCAGACAATTTTTCTGAGTTGATTGCAAGCCTTGGAGACTCAGCCCCTTTATAGCAGTGCAAAACCCCAATCCTAGGGCAGCCGAAATTTAGCTGAAACAAGTCTGTCAAGAAATTTGAAATTTCGGATTTCATCAGATTTTGAAATCGGGAACTTTCCAGAAAAACTGAAATCAATCAGAATAGATTTTGATTTCCTTATTCAGCTCAAATTTATTACTGCTATTATTTTAATCAACTATAATCGGTCCATTAACAATTATAATTGTTTAACATTATTCTATATGTATTTGTATCCAAATCCTTATTTAAATACGTATAACGCCATGACTTAATTAATCACATTATTTGGCATATTTTAATCATTACATAAATGTAATCTTGCTGACAATATTTGGTATCATAATCATAATGCACGTATGTCCAACTTAATTATTGTAATTAGACGTCTCTAAATCCATGTTCATCACACGATGTATGGCAAAGTTGACCAATTTGATTAGCTGCAGTGAACGTCACCCTTCGCAATCCTTGTCAACCTAAAATAATCAATCAAATAAAGGTAAGAGTACAAAAAGTGGAGTCGATAATGAATTTAAAATTAAATCGAGTGACCAGGCTATGAATCTAAGGAATTGTCTAAGTGAATTTCAACAATTTAAGGAATTGTCTAACTATACTTGGGAAGAAAGCTTCTACGCCTTTGCGCGATTTTATCTCTCAGCAGTTGTTGGTCTGGTTAGCCATTCAACTTGAATATGGTTAATCCACTCTTTAGTGAACTTATGGAATCAGACTAAGTGACTAAGTGATGAACTTAAGGAATCAGTCAATTCTAACGAAACTTGACAAGAAAGTTTACAGGCTTTTGCGTGGTTTGATTTCTCAGCAGTTGTTTCTGTATTATATATGCCTCCTTATTTCATTTAACATTAACTGATAACGGCCAGTATTGTTTTTGATCAACATTAGTTAGTTATAAGAAGGTTGTATTATTAATGCTATCTCCAGCCTTCTTGTTTTGTCTTTAATACATTACATTACTAATGTTATCTGGAGCATACTACAATTTTCATTACATTATAGTTTGATTGATTGACATGAGACAGGCTGCAGTAAAATTATCAAATGTACCTGAAGTACTATTATCAAAGATGAGCCATGAAGACTCGAAGTTTGTTTCTATTCTTCTTCTGCGTTTTAGTAGCGGCAATAGTAATGAAGGAAGGTACAGTCGATGCAGCTAGAGTCCTAAAAATGAGGAATATTGCAACAGCCCAAGCTGATAAAAACCCATGTGATAATCATAATCTTCTTGATGGAGATCATAGAGTGGGATATATAGTGAGGAATAAACTTCCTTCTGGGCCATGCAGAGGATTATGTCACAAATACATCCATTCCTTCCTTGAAGATTGCTAAAGGCATTGTCACCATGGTCATTTTACATCAATTTGCCTTGAAGTTAAGAAAGACGACCTTTCCAGGATGTGCAGGTTGTTAAAGGCATTTTCCGCATGGTCATTTTACATCAATTTGGTATTCCATACTTCATACTATAATGTTAGAATTTTAAAATTTAATCAACCTATTCAATTTTTAACTCAATCAATTTTTTTAAAGGTATAAACAACTATTTAATCAAATTATTATATATACAATATTTAAAAAATATATGTTTCTATTTAAATCATTGTTAATTTTTATCTTTTATTTTATTTAAAATATTTAGGCTTAATAATGACATAAAAACATCTATAATGAAATATCTCATATACGTTAAGTATATATTATATTATGCTATTAGAATTAGATTATGAAACTTTGAAGAAAAAAGATATCATAAGAAGGATGGATGAGATTGTGAAATATTAAAAAATAAACACATCAATAATAGATAGAAGAAGAAAATTACATTATAAATCAACATCAAAGTGTCCGTATCTAAATGGAAGTAGGAAATAAACTCTAATAATCCATTACATCAATTACATCATATATATGGTATTGGTCCTAGGCTACATATTTTAGTAGGCTGGAATTGTCTTTGTCCCGTTCCAAATACTCCCTGGTTATCAATTCATCAATTCTTTTTTTGATAGCCTTAATTTCTGGAGTGAATATCTTTTGAAGTTCTTCCACACAATCCCTTATTAATTGCTGATGATGTAAGATTTTTTTGGCTTTCATTATGCAAACAATGACACAATCTATTGTGTGGCATCTTTCCTGGTTAACAACTTCGATGGCTTTCTTCTTCTCATCCACTTATGGAAGCATAATCTTAATCTTTGTGGATTTATGTGTAAAGTTTGGATTGAACTCAAAATGGTCAGTTAATGATATTGATTTATTCACTTGATTCTTCAACGGAATACAATTCTTCTTAGTTTTTACATCAAGAGTAAAAGTTGTATTTTTAGTCTCACAATAGGGAGACATGACCATAACCAAAAATGGACTCTCCAGGACAGTGATAGTTGACTACAAACAAAGATTACAAAACTCAAAATAAAGCTAGAGAACAAGCCTAACATATATTTCCTAGAAACATTTATATCACAAGACACACATATTTTGTCTTGATACAATATTAAAATATGAAATTTGTCTTGATACAATGTGATTTTGATGGATCTTTACTGGGTTAAAAAATTAAATCCTAAATTTACTAATACAATTTAGTCAATTTTTATTCGAATTCGAATTTGGTAACTATGAATTAAAGTATTAAAATATGAATTTTGTCTTGATACAATATTAAAATATGAAATTTGTCTTGATACAATCTGATTTTGGATATTTAATGTGGATGGATCTTTACTGGGTTAAAAAATTAAATCCTAAGTTTACTAATATAATTTAGTCAATTTTTATTCAAAATCGAATTTGGTAACTTTGAATTAAAGTATTAAAATATGAATTTTGTCTTGATACAATCTTAAAATATGAAATTTGTCTTGACACAATGTGATTTTGGATGGATCTTGTGTTAAAAAATTAAATCCTAAATTTACTAATATAATTTAGTCAATTTTTATTCCAATTAGAATTTGGTAACTATGGATTAAAGTATTAAAATATGAATTTTGTCTTGATACAATATTAAAATATGAAAATTTTCTTGATACAATGTGATTTTGGATGGATCTTTACTCGGTTAAAAAATTAAATCCTAAATTTACTAATATAATTTAGTCAATTTTTATTCGAATTCGAATTTGGTAACTATAATATGAAATTTGGTAACTATGAATTAAAGTATCAAAATATGAATTTTGTCTCATACAATATTAAAATATGAAATTTGTCTTGATACAATGTGATTTTGGATGGATCTTTACTGGGTTAAAAAATTAAATCCTAAATTTACTAATATAATTTAGTCAATTTTTATTCGAATTCGAATTTGGTAACTATAAATTAAAGTATTAAAATATGAATTTTGTCTTGATACAATATTAAAATATGAAATTTGTTAACTATAAATTAAGTATTAAAATATGAATTTTGTCTTGATACAATATTAAAATTTGAAATTTGTCTTTGCTGGTTTAAAAAATGAAATTCTAAATTTACTACTATAAAATTTTACTAATATAATTTTTTATTTGTATCTTTTAATATTTAATTTTTAGAAACTAATTTATTTGTATTTCATTTAAATTTAAATTAATATTAAGTTTAAGTTTATTAATAATTATAATTACATTAATAATATTAATAATGATATCAACATAAATATCAAAATTTGATAATTAATAACAAAGGCCAAGGAAAAACTTTTGGCCAAGGAAGCAATTCTTAAGAATAACTTGGAATATTTTTTCCATTGTGAAATTATTATTGGATTGCCTTATGTAGTTTGTTGCAATTTGATTTATAGGTATAGTAACATAATAAAGTTTGTACTAAGGAATACTCTAAAATCAGTTTTAGTTTAAGGCTTAAAAAACATGTCAATTTTGCAACTGGATAAATTGTTGAGTAAATAATATTTCATACACATTCACTCGTGCTATGCATTCTCTACAACTTTTTGTACGCTGTGATGATGATGATATCTTCATTTTGTCTTTTGTTATTGCTATATACTTTTAAGCATGTACAATGTTTAAATATGCATGTAGCTATCTATTTTGGTTTTGTGTGCCTTATTTTGACATGCTAAATATACTCAATCTTCTTGTTTCTTGACTTGGTCTTAGTTTTATTAAATTATATCTTTTTTATTGTTGAAGGTGTTTTGTCTCCATTTGGAATATTAATTAATCTAATAATGCTTGCAATTCTTCTACACCTACTTTCAATATGTTGAATGAGACTCTAGACTCACATTGAGCTATACTTGGTTAATTTAGCTATCTTTCCACTCATTTCTCCATTGTGAGATGTCAACTATACTTAGTTAATTTAGTTATCTTTCCACTCATTTCTCCATTGTGAGATGTCGGCTATACTTAGTTAATTTAGCTATCCTTCCACTCATTTCTCCATTGTGAGATGTCGTTACTGCAACAACCTTCTTCCAGTATCCTGCCCCTTCCTTCGACTTCTTCAAATCTACTTCTAAGGCTAGTTTGGTTATTCGGACATCTTAGAAGATTCATCTCTAATTTTCCTACTCTTCTAGAGATCTGAATTCACCACATTTAACTTTTGCAGGGCTTCCTTTTCCTTGATATTAGCATGCTCCACCTGGGCAAGGACCTTTTCTATTCTTTTACTTGCATGTTCTTCAGCCTCTTGTTCTTTCTTGTATAGCAAATCATACTCTTCTTTTGTAATTGACACATAATTGTCATCTGATTTCTTAGATGAAGCTCATTTTCTTTGTCCAGAAGAGGATCTTTGACAATAGAAATTTCCATATTAGCACTTTTTACATCTTCTTTTGCTGCAACGATCTCAGCTTCAACTTCTTCAAGGGAATCTAATAATTTAGTTGCATTTTCTTTGGCTATGTTAACCAGAGGATATTTGACAATAGAAATTCCATATTAGCACTTTGTGCATCTTCTTTTGCTACAATGATCTGAGCTTCAACTTCTTCAAGGGAATCTAATAATTTAGTTGCATTTTCTTTGGCTATGTTAACCTCAACTTTGGTGCATCAGACAACTTCAACTCAATATCCATTGGTCAATTCTTTCTTCAACAATTGAACCTCTTCATTAGCCTTACTTGCCATTGCAGATGCTTATTTGGCTTCAGATTCCCATTTTGCAGCAATAGCAACCTTTTCATCCTCAACCATTGAACGCAATACATATGCCGAATCGAGAGCCTCTTTTAGAGAACATACCTTTGCAGACAATTCCTTTGATTTTTTTGCATTGGCCTTTGAAGCATTGACTGCATCCATGCCCTATTTAGCTGCGGTGTCCTTAGAATCCATCACAATGGAGAGGGTTTTCTTCACCCTTTGAACCTCTTGATGTGTAGATTACAAAGAAACCCCATCAAAAGCATGTTGCCTCTACACAGCTTCAAGTTTAGACTGTAAGCCTTGATCCATCCTCTGAGTAGCCTCAATGGTGTCCTGCTCAAGCTCATGGGTTGACAACTTCTCACTCTTGAAGATTGATTTGTAATTTTCCTACTCTTCTAGAGATCTGAATTCAATGCATTTAACTTCTGCAGGGCTTCCTTTTCCTTGATATTAGCATGCTCCACCTGGGAAAGGACCTTTTCTATTCTTTTACTTGGATGTTCTTCAGCCTCTTGTTCTTTCTTGTATAGAAAATCATACTCTTCTTTTGCAATTGACACAGAATTGTCATCTGATTTCTTAGATGAAGCATTGGCCTTTGAAGCATTGATTGCATCCATGTCATGTTTAGCCAAGATGTCCTTAATATCCATCGCAATGGAGAGGTTTTTCTTGATCCATTGAAGCTCTTGATGTGTAGATTTCAAGGAAACTGCATCAAAGGCATGTTGTCTCTACACAGCTTCAAGTTCAGACTGTCGGCCTTGATCCTTCTTGTGAGTAGCCTCAATGGTGTCCTCCTCAAGCTCATCACTAAACAACTTCTCACTCTTAGATTTCTCCAATGCCCTCTTCTGAACCACAGGGGACTCACCCAATCTCACATTGGCTTCATCTAATGCCCTCTTATAAAGAAGATGATCATAATTATTGCTTGATTGAATTTTATGAGATTTATATGCAATACTAATTCAATAATTAATAAAAAAATATAGTCTTAGGCACTCTTAATCAATATAATGTCAGAATTTCATTTCTGCTACATCTCTCCATCTTATTTAGATTGTTTCTCAATTTATGTCTTACAACATTTCCTTTACAACATTTGGTGCAAATGCTAGTTTGTAGCATAATGAAAGGGGTAGCGTATGGAGGTGTATGGACGAGGAGGAATTGCCGGCCCAAAGTGGCCAGAATCTGGGTAAAAAAATTTCAAAAAATCTTTTAGTAGTGTTCTAATCATGTTTTTGATGATGGAAAAGGATGCAGCACCATCAAAAACTCTGAAGGCACCCAAAATATTGAAATTTGGCAGCTATAACTTGGATTTAGAAAAATTCCAGCCAGATTTTATCAAAATATGACCAAAATTTCCATAATTTTCACGGCAGAAAAACAGTGATTAGACCTTATGCACAGATATCGTGGTTATTACCATTTTGTAGTATAATAAAATACATTACACACCGATATTGTGACTATTACTCATAATCGAGAGAGACGTTAGACGTTTTGCCTATGTTGTTGTTACTCAGAATCCACGGAGACGCTTGCCTGTTTTAACTTTTATTAATGTTATTTATTACCCATCAGTGACAATTGTTTAATAACTGTTTAATGTGGATTTTTTTTGGCGTTCGCTTTTACTTTAAAAGGAATTGAATTTATGGTATGGAAAACATGTGAGAAAATTTCTAGTTGCCTCGTAAGTATAAATATTTAATACGTATATTTTCAATTATTTCCATCCATCAATCAGGAAACATCACCATTAATATATAAACCATAAGACGACTTCCTGCGATTTGTGGACCTATGGTAGATTTTATGATATATAAAATTAGTGCAATTTGCAGGCATTGACGTACCTCACACTCTCTGTTGTGAACACGCAACCCAACATCCATCGCAATTGAATGCATGTGTCTGGAAAGGAGCCAAATAATAGAAGAGGGATACATTATGATGCCGATTCCCATTATAATACTAGGTAGACCATCTCACGAAAGTCAACATGGAAACGCGGAGCATAATTTTGGGCAATTTCTTAACAACCTTTATCACTGCAACTGGACAGTATGTCAGCTTGAATTTGGCCAAGCAGAACGCGCATGTGGCCCATACCATGTCTGTTAGAATCATCGAGAATAAAGACACGGCTCAGCTTTAAGCTACAAATCTCACGAAGTAGTAAGTATCTACTTCGTATGTTTTTGGAAGTTGGGAAAATTTATCATAATTCTGCAGTGAGAAGAATTGAGAAGAACTAACTCTAGCTGTTATTAACAAATGCAGGCTGATATTATCATTTATATCCAAGGCAAATCACGCCATTTAGAATCATCTAAAGGGCAAGCTTTCACTCTTGCCAAATAATTTTGAGTTTTAAAAACAATTTTAAACCATACTCCAACCCTATTATTAATAACCTAAATATTTTACAATTATATATGAAAATTCATTCTCACATTAAACATGTAAAAGAGAGAATTTTGTGGATTGATGGAACTATAAATATTAATCACTAATATTGAACTAAATTGTAAACAAACTATTTAAAAAGTTAAAATTAAAAATAATTTTATTAAAAAATTATATGAGAGCAGGCGGACAATAACGACCCACGAAGCAGTAATATTCCGCAACTTGCCAACTTGTTTGCACTATGTAGCCAGCGAATGGCGATGATGACGTATGGGCACACTCTTCAACACTGTTTAAAAATGATAAATATATACACACACCCGCAGTTTATGAAGTAAAATGGCTGCCTCTCTTTTGGACGCCTGTTTGCGAAAAGAAAGACGTTGAAACAAAATGAAAGAAAGATGGTGCAGATTCCATAATCAATCATGTTTTAGTACTCTCATATGAGAGAGGTGATGAGCACGACAATTTTGGGATATTCTCAGGTATGCAACTTTTAATTACCTTATCTTCTGGGCTTTCTTGACCTGGGACAGGCAAGTTGCAGGATGATGACATTTACTTTCCATTGAGTTACGTTGCAGATAGTCGTTCTTTTCACGCCTTCCAAAGCACAATGGTAATGCAACTAACACAACAATCCCAGATTTTGTATATGCTAATATTTTGTCTCAGTCGTACATTTATGTCATTAAGCAACAGAGGATGGATCGGTACTAGACACCCCACGGTCTTAAGGTTGGCCACCGGTGATCAGCGTGTAAGTTTTTCTGCGAGCGATAAATTCTTGGTCGCAAATTCGATCAGATATTTGCTAGTTGGTAGTAAATGCTCATGACAGTTTTTTCCACAGGAAAGTGACTCAACTTATTTAAATTTCGTCGTATCTCTGTTGGCATTGTTCACTTGCGTTGGTGGACTATGGTACAGGGATTTTATTTTCAAATTGGTTAGCAATATGGTTTTTTATTTATTTTTATATAGCAGGGAAATTATCATAACTCAGTTGTTAAATTCTAGTGATTTGTTATTTGTGAATGCAGGTTGACTTATCACTCATTTTCAAGGAAAATTATGCCACATGGAATTACTTCAGTGGATCTCTATATGGAGATAGATTCTCACTCCTACCAAATGCCTCTTAGTCTTGGACTGTTGACTTTTCCTTAAATCCAATAAAGACAAGCTCTTAGCCAAATATAATTAGTTTTAGGACATTCTCCAAAAAGAACACGAATCTGTTTTAATTATAAAAGAGTTTTTACTGATATTTTCTATCATTTCTTTATATAAGTTTGTAGCTAAAATGAATTTAAACTATAAAAGACTGGAAAACTGATAAAATCTTAAGCAAATAAAAAAAAATCAAACTCAACATATCACATGTAGTTGGGAATGATAAAAAACATTTCTCCCATCCAGCAAAGCTCATTTAATTGATACCACTCAAACACACACATATTACAAAACCAAAAATTATATACACACACACACACACACACACACACACACAAAGGTAGGAGCTGAGAGGTTCTATTTTGCCCCGATGGAGAAATTGACATGAAATTTGCTTGGGGAATAGACATCGCATCAAATAACTAAGTTGAAGCTTTAGTTCTATGGCAAGTACTGAAGATTGTATTTTCAAAGGGACTTCGTCAAATAAATGTGTTTGGTGACTTAATGATAACTCTGCAAAAATGCTATAAAGTTAAAGATAGCTTTGAAAAAGTATTTTCCATCAATTTTTCCTCAAATAAGACTTCTCATGGATAAATTTGACAAAATTGACCTTTTCGATGTCAAAAGGGAAAATAATCATTTAGTTGATGAACAAGCTAATAAAGGCGCTAATCTTGATCAATGGGTGTTAATTAAGGATAACGATGACCCATCTATCTCCCATATTCCATGATTATCACTATTCCAAGGATAAGGACTCTGAAGCCATTGAATAAATCAGAATTAAGGTTTGACAATGTATTATCAACCATCATTAATCCTATGTCCAGGAAGGCAACATTAGAAGATGGATTCCTCTAATCGGACATCCAGATGGGAACATAAGGTGGGAGACGTCATGATAAATGACAAGAGGAACATCACTCAATTTGCATTTAATCCTTGCATCTAAGACATATTCATTAGTACTTCACCAAAACTGAAGTAGTTAATTTGGTTTGAGTTTGTACACAGAATGGTGGTTGTAGGGATGTAATTTTGAGTGAAGAATGAGCAAGGATGGGACACAAGCATTCAAAGTGAAAATATCACTCCTCTAATCAATTCAGAGTCTGGAAAACTTTGAAAGGATGTCTACAAATGTTATAAATGTTGATCATTCCAATCAAGGGCTAAGTAGTCTGTAAGATGGCCTCCTCAAGAAGAAATGGTAATAATGAGATCTTCGATGAGTAGTTGGCAACATGAAAGGAGGACATTTTGGATATGGTATCTAAGGAGGGGGACCAAATTGTGACAGAGGCTCACACTCACTTTCTTGTGATTTCTAGTAAGCTTGGAGAACTCCAGATGGAGGTAGATTGTCTTCAGCAGTCCATTGATCATCTAGTGACAAAAATGGAGAATCTAGATTTCAAAGTGGACAATTTCGAGGTGACTGTGGAAACAACGACAATTGATGTTCTCAAAGAAGTATTTGGGACTATGGATCCTCTGTTGGAAATAATACTGAGAGGGGGGGGGGGGGGGGGTGAATCAGTATTATCAAGTCAAATATTTCCTTTTCCAATTCCAGATGATATACGCTACTTCTCTTAATAAAAACCGCGTATATACGCAACTATAGATAAAGAAACCCGCGTATACAAAGCAGACTTATAATTTGATTTATCTTTCAGATGTCAGTTATTAATCTGTGATTCAGAAGCAAATAACCAGTAACCAGAAAAAGTAAAGCAGAGCAGAAAGACAATCGCACACAAGAACACAAGATGTAAGGTGGAAACCCAATGTGGGTGAAAACCACCTGCTGCAATTCGTCTCTATCTTTTCTTTAATTAGAAACTTCTTTTTACAAATGTATTGGTGCAGTCCTTTTACGAGTACGCAGGTTGCAACCTGCAGAGAGCTACAACTCTCTCTCGTTTTCCAACTTCTCTTGGAAGGGAGCTACAACCCCCTTAGCTCTTGCACTAGCCAAGATACTAGTACGTAGGTGCTGGCCTATAGAAGGCTACAACCTTCTCTTTCTTTCAAGGACCACGTTTCATAAATTTTCAGACTGGATCCACAAATAACATCAATCAACCATCAAGAATTTCTGCATCAACCAATCACCTTTTCACCAAAACTAAATCAACATAAACACCTCTCTGACGACTGTACCCAGATCACAGTAACAGTACCACACACCAAAACTGAACCCAGAACACTGCAACAATAAACAGAAGCAACAAAAACACAACTCAAAATGTATACGCTACTTTAATGGCCTGAAACCTGCGTGCATACGCTTCTGCGTATGGAACAACCTGCGTATACGTTGTTTTCCTTCACTGAACCTGCGTATATACGTGCCTTAGCTGAACTGAACCTGCGTACAGATCTATAAACATAATTCACTCTTTCAAGTATTCATGCACTGATTAACCCAGATTATCAGATTTATAGATCACGCATGCGCCAGATATAACAGATCAAAATCATGCAAAGATATTATCATTCAAGCCAAGAGATTATGACCCATCAATAGAACTTATCCTTCTTTTCGCTAAGGTTCCTCCTTCATTCAGATGCAGATCTGCTCCACAATGCTAATCACCAATATTTCAGATCTCGTACATTATCAGATATTCAATAATAATTCAGATGATCCCTTGTCACATGATCTCCTTCCTCTTTTATAGTTTTAGGCCTTCCACAATACCACGGTCGAAAACCATAATAACCAATACCAAGGGCCCAAAACCTGGGGTCAACACTTCTGACGAGATACCTTGGTCCAAAACCATTGGTCCAAAACCATAGGTTCAAATTCCAAGGACTAACAACCATGGACCAAAAATAAGTTTCCCACCATGTACGCGCTTTTCTGTACATAAAAGTGCGTGTATACACATACGCGACTTCTGAACGTATAACCAGTGTGTATACACGTCTTCGGCAAGGTGAACCTGCGTATACAAGATTTCCTTCATTCTGAGCGCCTGAACTAAGGTCTGACACCAAAGTGAGTTGTCATCAAGGACAACATCTGTACCGTAAGGCCACACCTGTGCCAAAATGCCAACAATCTCCCCCTTTGGACTTGATGGCAACCCCATAATCCTCAAAGTCATTCTCCCCCTTTGTCATCAAGGGCAAAGGGCCGTGCTCCCCCTAAGTACATGCTGATATCTTTGCTCTGCTGTGCTGAACATGCTCCCCCTGACTGTAGGCAAGATTTGCAAAAAGATGTTCTTCAAGAAGAACCATATACATCATAAAAGACCTTCCTATCACCAAAAGACTCAATACATACAACCATCACCCAACCAAGTGGGGATACATCAGAATTTTACATATGACAACCAATCACATCAATCATCCCAGGCATAGTGGGGAAACCAAAATAGGCCGTTACATGACCTTGATAAAATAATATACATGACATAGAGACGAAATATCAAGACTTATGAAAATGACCAATAACTACTATCAGCAGCTTCTGGCAATCACTGCATATATCAGCAACCATGTTCTCCTTCTGATCTCCTTTTTGCAGCTGATCCTCCTGAACCAAAAACAGCTTGAGTACTAGAACCAAGAGCTTCTAAGGTAATGCCAACAATGCATTATTAGAAGATTATCTGCTCCCCCTGAACCCGTGCCTGATGGTCTTTGACAGACCCATATCAGACTCTCTTCAACCAGATTTTGTCCTTGCTGATTTTCTCCAGATATGTGACTGCACCTGCATAAATCAGCGTATGTACGCGGATTCCTCTCATCCAACTCGCGTACACCAACTTTTCTTTGATACAGACAAGCTTCAACAGCAGGATGAAGCATCAACTACTCCCAGCTTCTGTCTGAGATATTCGAAAGTTTCCTTGGGCAGTGGTTTGGTGAGGATATCGGCAATTTGTTCCTTAGAAGGAACATACTCCAACTTGACTTTTTGCTCAAGCACTTGTTCCCGAAAAAAGTGATATTTGATAGGTATGTGCTTGGTCTTTGAATGCATGACAGGATTCTTTGAAATGCTTATTGCACTTGTATTATCACATAAGATAGAGACAGGTGGAGTACATGTGATTTGAAAATCCTGCAAGGTTTGCATCATCCAAAGAAGTTGAGTGCAACAAGATGCAGTAGCCACATATTCCGCTTCAGCTGTAGATAAAGCAATCGAACTCTGTTTCTTGCTGAACCAAGATACTAATCTGGAACCCATAAAGAATGCACCACCACTTGTGCTCTTCGTATCATCCACGCTTCTGGCCCAATCTGCATCTGTGTAAGCATGAAGTGTGAGATCTGTATCTCTAGGGTACCATAAGCCATAGTTTTGAGTTCCTTGAAGGTACTTGAAGATTCTCTTGACTGCCTGAAGATGAGTTTCCTTTGGATTTGCCTGAAATCTTCCAACTATTCCCACTGCATGCATGATGTCTGGTCGGGTACCTGTCAAATAAAGAAGACTTCCAATCATAGATCTATAGGTTGGTTGATGCACTGTTGCCGATTCATCATTTGCACTGAGGCTGCATCCTGTAACCATGGGGGTACATACTGGTTTTGAATCTTCCATGCCATACTTCTTCAGAATCTGCTTGAGGTACTTGGTTTGAGACAAGAAGATACCGCCTTCATTTTGTTGGATTTGCAATCCAAGAAAGTATGTTAGTTCTCCAAGCAAGGACATTTCGAATTCTTTCTGCATCACCAAGGCAAAGCTTTGACTCATAGCTTCTTCATTGCTTCCAAAGATAATATCATCTACATACACAACAAGTATTAGCAATTTGTTATTTTCAATTTTTATATAGAGATTGCTATCTGCTGATCCTTTTGAAAAACCTTGTTGATGAAGATATTTATCCAAACGATAGTACCAAGCCCTTGGAGCTTGTTTAAGCCCATAGAGAGCCTTTTTAAGTCTGCATACAATATTTGGATCATTCCCAAGGATAAAGCCATCTGGTTGCTCTATGTACACTTCTTCTTCTAAGTCTCCATTCAGAAAGGCTGATTTTACGTCCATTTGAAATACTTTGAACTTCTGGGAGCTAGAGAGAGCAAGGAACATTCTGATGGCCTCAAGTCTAGCAACGGGAGAAAAAGTTTCTTCAAAGTCTATTCCTCCCTGTTGAGCATACCCTTTGCAAACAAGTCTGTCCTTGTTTCTAATCACTTCCCCATTTTCATTCAACTTATTTTTGAAGATCCATTTTGTTCCTATGACATTTTTGTCTTTTGGTCTAGGAACCAACTCCCAAGTGTTATTCTTTTCGATTTGCTCAAGCTCTTCATCCATTGCCTTAACCCAACACTCATCTTTGCATGCTTCTTTTACATTTTGCGGTTCAGTGGAAGAGAGCAATGCCAAATAGCTTGAAGCTTCTGCTATTGTTCTTCTTGTTTGTATACCTGCTTCTTTCTGCCCCAAAATTTGAGATTCTGGATGATTCTTCTGAACGTACCTGGATGGAGTCTTTTCTTCTATCCTTATCTGTTCCTCTGGTGCCTCTTGGGGTTCTTCTTCATCATCTGTCTGATTTAGAGAGTAGTCTTCATCCTCATTGATATTTTCATGATTCACTTCCCTAGGGATGTATCCTTTTTCATCAACCACTACATCAATGCTGTCAACAATTCTTCCAAGCCTTTTATTGTAACACTTATATGCTTTGCTGTAGGGAGAATAACCAAGGAGAATGCCTTCATCTGCTCTAGGTTCAAGTTTGCCAAGTTGCTCATTAGTATTCTTAATATAGCATTTGCTCCCAAAAATTTTGAAATGCTTTACCGAAGGAGTTTCAACATACGAGAGCTCATGAGGAGTTTGAGTGTTGTTCACTCGGACATTTGTTTTGTTGAGAATAACAACCGTTGCATATGCAGCTTCACCCCAGAAGGTTGCGAGAGTTCCAGACTCATCAAGCATAGCACGAGCCATTTGTTGGACTGTTCTGTTCATCCTTTTTTCCACTCCATTTTGCTGAGTCCTAGCTGTAGAGAATTCCCTTCTTATTCCATGTTCTTCACAGAAATCAAAGAATTCATTTGAGGTAAATTCCCCACCTCTGTCGGACCTAAGGCACTTAATTTTGTACTCTGATTCATTTTCAGCCAAGACTTTGAAGGATTTGAATTTTTCGAATGCTTCATTTGTGCTTCATAAGTCCTAACCAAACAAACCTGGAGAAGTCGTCAATGAATAGTATAAGGTATTCTTCTCCTCGAGGTGACCTTGTCCTAAATGGACCACATACATCTGTATGGACTAGCTCAAGAGGCCTGCTAGCTGATCCTTCCTTCTCAGGAAAGTTAGTTCTGGTTTGCTTACCAAACTGACATGATTTGCATATGGTGTTGTTTGGAATTTTGATATCTGGAAGACCACGAACTGCCTGGTATTTGCATGCTTTCCTTATTTGTGAAAAGCTTAGATGCCCCAACCTCCGGTGCCATAACCAGTGTTCATCATCCTTGCTTAAATAGCATTGTTGTTTTCCTTCTTCAAATATGTATAGATTATTTGGAGTTCTTCTGCCTTTGATCACTATTTCTCCTGTATCAAGATCACGAACACTACATCCATTTGATCGAAATATTACCTCGGTTCCTTGATCGCACATCTGACTAACACTTAGTAGATTATGCTTCAAGCCATCAACATACAAAACATTTCCAGCTTTGACTTGTTCTTTCAACTGAGCAGTGCCTTTTCCTTTTATGGCTGCAGGGGTATCATTTCCAAAAGACGCCTTCTTCCCCTTTTCTACTGCAGTATATGATTCAAGTTTTTCTTTATCCCCTGTCATATGCTTTGAACATCTGCTGTCGATATACCATATATTTTCCTGTCCTTCTGCATAGAAGGCTATCCCACATCTTTCTGGTTGTGGTTCCTTCATTCTCCATGTTCTGGCACTTGAGGTATGTTCCTTCTGAGTTGTCTTCCAAAACCTGCTCCTGCATTCAGAATCTTCATGACCAAAGTTATTAAAAATAGAACATTCAACTTCATTTTCAAGGGCCGAAAAGCTGTTATAAGTCCTTTTCGTGATTCCATTCATATTCCTTTGTTTTTGAGCTTCTCTAGTCATGATTGTCTTATAGGAAACACATTGAGCTGCTTTGTGACCAAAATTATGGCAAGAGAAACATTGGCCATTGAAGAAACTCCTGCGATTATCAAATCTATCATCCAATCGATTGTAGTTTCTACTGACATCCATTCTTGAGGCAAATTGGGAAGATTTTACCTGTGGCTGATTGTAGCTTCTGTTTGTCCTTAAGGTAGCTTGTCCCCGATTTTCTTGATAGTCTTTATTCGTTCTTGAGGTAAACTGTCCCTGATTTACTTGATTATTTCTATTAGACCTTTGCTCGCTCTTCTTTGCTGCATCAAGATAACTTTTGGAGGTAGAAGCTTGAGATGTTTCTCCATTATATCCCAGACCTGTCTTGATTAGTGGAGAACGCTGCACATTGATAATCTCATCCAGAGTTTCAGATCCTTTAACAAATTTAAGATTAATAGCTTTTGTTTTCTCAATCTCCTTTCTAAGACAAACAATTTCACATTCCAATTTTTCAAGATGTTTTTCCCTTTCGGCCAGTTGATATTGTAGAGACTCAATAACTGCACTTTTCTCTTCTAAGTAGATTTTGAGATTAGTCATATCTTCAGAAAAACCTTCTACATCTATAGCATCCATGTAGTCATCATCTTCAAAAGCCATTAAAAGTTTATATTTATTACCTCGTTCATCTTCGTCACTATTTGAAAGTCCATCACTATCTTCATGAGTGTAATAGCTTTTCTTATTTGCATTCTGTTTCTTGTTCCATCTAACAGGTTCCTTCCCTTTGTCAATCTTATCCTTGTGAGGACATTTGGTAGCATAGTGACCGACTCTTCCACAAGCAAAGCATTTGAAAGGTAACTTACCTTGGAACTGTCTAGTACCCCGTTGAAGATTTCTGACAAAATTTGATTCTTCTTCGTCTTTTGACACGCGTCCTGACTCATAGTACTCGCCTTTGCCTGAAGCCTTGAAGGCAACTTCTCTCCTGTCTGATGGTCCTCCTTTCCTCATTTCATAAGCAGTTAGAATATTGTGCAGCTGTGACATTTTAAGGCTTTGTAGATTCTCCTTTTCTTCTATTGCAGAAACTTTAGATTCAAACCTAGGGGACAAAGATCTTAGAACTTTTTCAACCACAACAGCCTCTTTTATTTCTTCACCCAAATTTTTCATACAATTAACAATCTCATCTACACGAAGAAAATAGTTAGCCACACTTTCATCATTATACATCTTGAGATTTTCATACTGAATCCTAAGGGTTTGAAGTTTTGCTCGTTTTACCTGATCATCTCCTTCATAGCTTAGGACAATCTTGTCCCATATTTCTTTTGCTGATTTTAACTACATAACTTTCACGAATTCTGATTGAGATAGACATCCCAATAGAGTATTGACCGCCTTTGTATTTGTTTCATATTTCTTCTTCTCAGCGTGATCTGTAGGAGTTGCTGCTGGAAAAGTATATCCTGTATCTATGATATCCCAGACATCTGTACCCAACGATTGAAGATAGGCAGTAACTCTTACCTTCCAATATACGAAGTTTGTCCCATCAAAAGCCGGTGGCCTGATTGATGCTTCCCTCTCGTAGTGGCTCATAATGAAGGATCTTCCTTCAAGCGATCAAGCTTCTTCAGAAGGACCTGCTCTGATACCAATTGTTGGAAATAATACTGAGAGGGGGGGTGAATCAGTATTATCAAGTCAAATATTTCCTTTTCCAATTCCAGATGATATACGCTACTTCTCTTAATAAAAACTGCGTATATACGCAACTATAGATAAAGAAACCTGCGTATACAAAGCAGACTTATAATTTGATTTATCTTTCAGATGTCAGTTATTAATCTGTGATTCAGAAGCAAATAACCAGTAACCAGAAACAGTAAAGCAGAGCAGAAAGACAATCGCACACAAGAACATAAGATATAATGTGGAAACCCAATGTGGGTGAAAACCACCTGCTGCAATTCGTCTCTATCTTTTCTTTAATTAAAAACCTCTTTTTTCAAATGTACTGGTGCAGTCCTTTTTCCAATACGCAGGCTGCAACCTGCAGAGAGCTACAACTCTCTCTCGTTTTCCAGCTTCTCCTGGAAGGGAGCTACAACCCCCTTAGCTCTTGCACTAGCCAAGATACTAGTACGTAGGTGCTGGCCTAAAGAATGCTACAACCTTCTCTTTCTTTCAAGGACCACGTTTCATAAATTTTCAGACTGGATCCACAAATAACATCAATCAACCATCAAGAATTTCTGCATCAACCAATCACCTTTTCACCAAAACTAAATCAACATAAACACCTCTCTGACGACTGTACCCAGATCACAGTAACAGTACCACACACCAAAACTGAACCTAGAACAATGCAGTAATAAACAGAAGCAGCAAAAACACAACTCAAAATGCATACGCTACTTTAATGGCCTAAAACCTGCGTGCATATGCTTCTGCGTATGGAACAACCTGCGTATACATTGTTTTCCTTCACTGAACCTGCGTATAAACGCGCCTTAGCTGAACTGAACCTGCGTACAGATCTACAAACATAATTCACTCTTTCAAGTATTCAGGCACTCATTAACCCAGATTATCAGATTTATAGATCACGCATGTGCCAGATATAACAGATCAAAATCATGCAAAGATATTATCATTCAAGCCAAGAGATTATGACCCATCAATAGAACTTATCCTTCTTTTCGCTAAGGTTCCTCCTTCATTTAGATCCAGATCTGCTCCACAATGCTAATAACCAATATTTCAGATCTCGTACATTATCATATATTCAATAATAATTCAGATGATCCCTTGTCACATGATCTCCTTCCTCTTTTATAGTTTTAGGCCTTCCACAATACCATGGTCCAAAACCATAATAAACCAATACCAAGGGCCCAAAACCTGGGGTCAACACTTCTGACGAGATACCTTGGTCCAAAACCATAGGTTCAAATTCCAAGGACTAACAACCATGGACCAAAAATAAGTTTCCCACCATGTACGCGCTTTTCTGTGCATAAAAGTGCGTGTATACGCATACGCGACTTCTGAACGTATAACCAGTGTGTATACGCGTCTTCGGCAAGGTGAACCTGCGTATACACGATTTCCTTCATTCTGAGCACCTGAACTGAGGTTTGACACCAAAGTGAGTTGCCATCAAGGACAACACCTGTACCGTAGGGCCACACCTGTGCCAAAATGCCAACATCCTCAACCTGGTGACCACAATTCTCAGTAGGTGGAAATGTATCATAAAGTGGCAATGAAGCTCCCTATCTAAATGACAATTGATCATGTCGTGCAAGAAGGAACCCTTCGAAATGAGGATGAACGTAATGGGTAGCAGTTCTGTCAAATTTTTGTTTTTTTAATGCTTTGTAATTTTGCAGGATATAATGGAGTCTTTTGGAGACTCTACAAGTTAAATGTTGTTCTCTAGTTAAGAAAAGTCTGAATATATGTAAGATGCAATTTCATCAGTTTCGAAATGTCCCTGAAGAAGAACAATACTTGAATATAAAAGCATTGGCTTGTTTCTAATTAGATTAATATAATGCTAGTTATTTCTTAAAAAATACATAATATATATAAGAAAGAATCTTAAAAATTGCAACCTATCCCCTCTTGATTCCACACACACACACACACATGTACACGTGCGCACACACACAAGACGCAATACCTCTTGATTCCACACAGAGAAATAAACCTCTTGATTCCTTTGTAATGTTGTATCCCCTCTTGATTCCACATACACACACACACACACACGTACACGTGCACACACACAATCCCAAAGGTCTCCCACGTATTCATGATCATGATCATGCTATTCATTTGATTCCAGGAAGTGTTCCTCCAAACATCAGGCCTTATAGATATCCATATGCCCAAAGGAGTGAAATTGAACATATGGTTGCAGAAATGGTAGAGGTTGGTATAATTATGCAACCATATTTGATAAAAAAAGCAAGGGATGAATGGAAGAATGGTGAAGCAGGGTGGGAACTCATTCAAAAGTTGTCGAAGATCCCAGTCCCAACAATATTTCCAAAACTTGACAAGGAAGGAAAAATCATTTTGTAACTTGAAGTATTCATAGAACCGAGAAGTCGACAGATACAAAATCGATCAATTTCATAGTATCTCATCAAGTGGAAGAAATTACCTGCTGAAGATTCCACATGAAAGGATGAGAATTTATACAGAAGCATCAAGAACTACCCAAGCATTGAGGACAACACTTTTTGAAGGAGAGGGGCATGTTAGGTCCCTATACTACTAGTGTAACCCCTTATTGTTATTAGTACAAACCCCTTATTATATTGTTGTGCCCATCTAGCCCCATATTGTTATTATTGTGTCCCATAGAAGCCCACTATTGTTATTATTGTGCCCTTACATTATTATTGCTATGTCAGCTCTGATTATATTATGACCTCTTATAATCCCATATATAGAAAGGAGGTATTATCATTTGTATCATCTAAGAATTGTTCATTTGTGTAATGTAAACGAGGTTTCCCCCTCGAAGAGGCTTATTTCTAAGGCGTTGATCTATCTTTTCATCATTTTGTAAGCTGGTTTCATAACAGTATATACTTGAGAAGATAAATGTGCATGAGACCACACATATAATTAATTCACCACAATCATTCATCATAGAAAATTATCCACAAATATTCCCCATAAAGATTCATCATAGATAAATATATGTTTTATTATATGTATCCCCAAAATATATACATAAATATGCATCACAAATAATTTTTGTAAATATTCACTACATGTAAAACTAATTTAGTGTGGATAATCTCCACAATTCACCATAGATCAAATATAATGTAATTTCCTCCTCCCATATTTACCCACTTTCATTGGTTTACCTGGGGTAAACATGAGCTTATGTTCACTAAGATAAGACTCAAACTCCTATATGACCTTAAGGAAATGGATTGGACAACTTAAAACTTTAATGACTTCCCTCAGTTGTTACAGGACTTCTAGGAGCTACCCAGCCGCTCCAGGTGTCCAACCACTGAGCTAACTCTCCTTTTCACTGACCTAGAGACTTAGTCGCTCCCTTGATAAGTCCTCCATGTGACAGTACACCTATAGTCGCTCCCATAGGCCTACTTCCCAACATCTGTGGACTTTTCCAGTTAGTTCTATGCCAGCGACCGCGAATTCTCAGCCATGTTTTCAATGCTAGGACTCAATCATGAAACCAGAACATAATGAAACTTTTAGAAATGATAAATAACATAGAAACAAATCTTATAAACCAAAAACTTGAACAAGGACTTGAACAGACCCTTCCCAACAAGGACAAACATTCCATCAAAAACATGGTAAACATGTAATCTACAAGTCGTGAATGCATATCTAAACATATGGATCTAAAACTTATATGAGACTTAACAAGAAGGACAAGTTCCTTCTCGCAATATCTGCCATAATTCAATTTAGGCCATTCATTCATTAACTAGACATTCATTAATTAAAATGTGACGAGGTCCATACTTAAATCTGTCATATAATCATGCTTATAACCAACACATAACCAAGTAGATATTAATGATATAACAACCATTAAAGCCACATAATAACAAGTATAATTACTCATAAAAAAAAAGAGGGGCTTAACTCTTTTTAAACATATGCGAAATCCAACAAAGTCAGGGACTTCACAGTACCACTCGATGATAGAATGATTTAAACAAATCTTTCGTTTAGCCAATTTCCCTCATGCCATATTCCAAGCATGAATATGGGATATCATGGGATACAAAAATCCATAAACGACCAAAGGAATCAAGAGGTTAAACAACCTCCACCTTCACAATATAGTGATCTCACCTAAACCAGTCCCGAGATCACAAAACTAGACTGAGCTTGGATTCCTTAGAATTCCTTGACCATCCCTTGAGGAATTTTCCTGTCTCCACCCACCTATTGAGGGATTCTCTGATAAAATTATCTCTACCCCCAACCCTTGGGATTTTCCTGAGACCACATCACTTGGATCTAAAACATTCAAATAATCCAAAGCTCAACCAAGAAAGAATCTCATCATACCATGGCTATCCGAAATGGAAAGGGAAGGCTAAAACCACTATCGAAACCCGCAAAACCCATGCCAATCACAACAAAGAAACCAAATACACACATTCATATACCATGCATGCCAAAACCAACTAGGAAATCATACATGCAACATGCTACCTGCAAGTATTCCTGTTGAAAATGCTTGATCCAACCTTTCCTTGCTAGATCCTTAGTTTCCTTTGATTTCCTTATCCTTCCTTTGTTTGCTTTATTTCCTTCCCCTCTTGGTTATCTTCTCCTCTCCAAGACTAATTTCAAAACTAAACTGACGAATGGCTAAATCAACAAAATCTATGTATTGATCCTCATAATCCCTTTTATTAATGATTCCTCTAATTTCTTCATTTTCCTTAATTTTCCTTCAATTTCCTCCTCACATGCAACCTGTGACCTTTCACCTCCCTTTTCTCCTATTTTATTTTATTTTCATAAATAAAATACCAATAATTTTTTTTCTTCTTTTCAAATCCTTTGTCATTGCGTTTGTCAATTTCTCCTTAGTCATAATACAAAACAAGTGATGCCCACTAGGACGTTTTTCCCAACATTCAACTTGGAAGAACTATCCATTGACCTTGGTCTTATTTTCCCTTTATTTAATTTGTTACATGAACTTTTAACTCGAAGATGTCACTGACCCCTCCCCCTTAGGGGAACACCGTCATCGATGTTCTATGACACTTACAACTAGAAAAAAGATTGAAAACTAGAACATACTTCCCATGGATCTTTATAACCCAACTCGTTGCAGTAGTTACAATGAACAACCTTCTCAAAAGAAAAACCATCATGACAAACATGAAAACATAACAACCATACTTCTTATTGGAGCTTTATAACATAACTCATTGCAATATTTACAATAGAAACCATATATAAATATGTACAAATACCAAAAACTCATTTTCCTCCATCAACAAATAATGAAGGACACATAGCCCGCATCTGATCAACCATCTTCCATGTAGCTTCATCGGGCCCAAAGTCCTTCTAGTGCACTTTAACCTGCTTGATTTCTTTGTTCTAGAGCATGAGTTGTTTTCACTATAATATGCAATGACGTTCTAACTATAATTATCCTTCTGGTTCCACCTACAATACAAACCAATCAATAACATGATCAACATCCTTTACATATCTCTTAAGCTATGAAACATGGAAAACATCATGGAATTTCATTGTCATAGGTAGTGCAAGTCAGTAGGCCACTGGGTCAATCATCTCAAGGATCTTAGAAGGCCCGCAATATTATGGTGCCAACTTCGCACATGATCCAATCCTCTCAAGGATCTTGGAAGGCCCACAATATTGTGGTGACAACTTGGCACATGATCCAATCCTCAAGGATCTCTTCTTGGGCTTGATGCGGAAATACACATGCTCTCCAACCTGACATTCCTTAAATGCCCTATGCTAGTCTGCATAACTCTTATGTTAGTCATGTGCTTCATTTTAATTATTCTTTATAACTTTCATTTCCTGTTCCATTTCTGCCAACATATCCAGTCCAATAAGTACCATGTTCACTGGATCACTCTATCTGATGGGAGTATTATAACTCCACCCATATAGTGCCTCAAACATACTCATCCTCAGTGACTCATGGTAACCATTGTTGTAGGAAAACTAAAACAATGGAAGGTACTCCTTCCATCTCCTCTATTGGTGCATGATGTACATCCTCAACATATCTTCCAAAATCATGTTGACCCTCTCTGTTTTTCCATTTGTCTACGGATGATAAGTTGTACTAAATTTCAACTTTGTCCCTAAACCTGCAAACGACTCATTCCAAAAAATTGGAAGTGATCTTAGAATCCTTGTTCGACACAATCTTCTTTAGAACACCATGCAATTTCACTATCTCCCTAACGAAGACTTGTGCCACCTCAGTAGCTGAATAAGTAGCCTTCACTGGAATGAAGTGAGCTACCTTGTTCAACCTATCAACCATAACCATGATAGAATCATGTTGCCTCGATGTCCTCGGAATACCTGTAATGAAATCCATGGAAATGACCTCCCATTTCCATTTTGGAATCATAATAGGATGAAGTAACCCACCTAGATGCTTACACTCTACTTTAACCTGTTCACAATCTAAACATCTAAGCACAAACTCTGCCACTTCCTTCTTCAGATTCGACCAATAGTAGAAATTCTTCACTTTTGTCAATGTCTTCTGATATCTTGGGTGACTTGAATATAGTTTGACATGAAACTCCCTCCAGAAAAGTTTCTTGATCCCACTGTCATCCAAAACATAGATCATGCCCCTAAATCTAACTAAGCCACATATTGTGAGATGATAGCCCACATCCTAGGCACATGTACCCTACTGAAACATGTACCTAAGCTCATTGTACCTATCATCCTGCTACCTTTCCTATAGTATCTGATCGTGTAATTTTTTCCCAAACAAGCTCACAACTACAACTTGGTTCATCTACACTCTCCTACTGAGAGCATCTGCAACCATGTTCTCCTTACCCTTAATGTATCTGATCTCAAAGTCAAACTTGGTGATCATGGCCAACCACCTAGCCTGCCTAGAATTCAAATTCGGTTGGTCAAACAAATATGTCAACCAACTATGATCACTCATCCATACAAACCTCTTGCTAAGAAGATAGAGCCTCCACATCTTTAAGGCATGACTAATAGTTGCCAACTCAAGATCACGAGTCACATAGTTCTACTCATGCTCATTCAGTTTCTTGGACTCATAACACACCACCTATCCCTCCTGCATCAAGACTCCACCAAGTCCTCTTTTGCATGCATCTGTACACACCACCAACTCTTTAAAGGAATCTACAATCATGATATCTGGAGCATTTTTCAACAACTACATCAATTGCTCAAAATTAGTTGCACATTCCACTGTCCATTCAAATTTCTTACCTTTTCTTTGCAAAGATGTAATAGGATATGCAATGCGTGAAACGTTCCTGATGAACCTCTCGTAGAAGCCTGCTAACCCCATGAATGATGTAACATCATCCACATTCTTAGGAGCTTCCCACTCCATGAAAGCCCTTATCTTTTCCGGATCCACTGTTATGCCTTCCTTGGAAACAACATGTACGAAGTAATGTACCTCTCTTTAAAAGAATTTTTACTTGCTATTCTTGGAATACAACTGATGCTCTCTTAGCAACATCAACACTGATGCTAAGTGTTTGACATTTTCTTCCTCATTCTTAAAATATATCAATATTTCATCAATGAATACATTCACAAACTTGTCCAAATAAAAACACAATACACTATTCATCAAGAACATACAAGTAATTAGGCCATTAGTCAAACCAAAAGGAACCACGATAAACTCGTAATGCCCATACCTGGTCCTAAAAGGAGTCTTGTAGATGTCCTCTTCTTTGGTGTGTACCTAATGGTATCCTGATCTTAGATCAATCTTCGAGAACATCATTTCTCCCTTCAACTGGTCAAACAAGTCATCAATCCTTGGCATAAGGTACATGTTCTTAGTTGTCACCTCATTCAGTTGCCTGAAATCAATGCATAATCTAAGAGTACCATCGATATTATTCACGAACAACATTGGTGCACCCCAAGGCACTACACTTGTCGTAATGTATGCCTTGCAAAAAATTTACTTCAACTGGAACTTCAATTGCAACTCTGGAGTGCTAATCTTGTCAGGTGCCTTTGATTCCGGTGCTACTCCTAGTACCAAATCAATAGAAAAGTCCACTTCCCTGTGGAGAGGAAACTGTGGAATCTATGTCGGAAACACATCCTAAAATTTTTTTAATACAAGGTATTTCTTGAAGAGTTATGCATCCTCAAAATCCTTACCATTTTCGCTCGAAATATGGAATGCAAGCATTACACATCCTTTCCTGCAACTACGCCTAGCCTGCACAGTTGTGATCATCCTAATTGCTGTAGGATTTTTCTTTCCCTACTTCTCTTTTCCCCATTATCATCCAGGCACTGAATGACCTTGTCATAACAATCTACTTTGGTCATGTGAAGGTACAACCAATCCATGCCCAAAATCATACTAAATGTCCCAATGGCAATACATTCATATGTGTTGTTGCAGGTATACCATTTAGGTCAAATGCACAAGCTCTTACCCAATGATGAACTCTCTTCTTAGTACCTATAGCCAACTACACCAACCAAGACTCCTCATGCACTTCTTTTCTCAAGCCACACTTATCAACCAGGTCAGGATTAACATAACTATAATTAGATCCATGATCAATCAAAATAGAAATAACTTGACCATAGAGCTTACCTTCCATCTCAATAATGGATGCTTGGTGATCTTCCTGCTTGTTGTCCACAACTACATAAATTCGAGGAATGCTATGACCAACATCCCCAACTATCTATGCCTCCTGAGAACTATAGATCTGAGGCCTTCCACCCTGGTACAATGGACAATCCTTCTTGTGATGATATTTGCCACATATCCAACACTGCAATGGTCCCCTACCATTTCTTCTATTCTATTGCTATCCAGGATGTGACCCATGTCCCTTCTCAACTACATTGAACTTCTTGTAAGGAACAACATTTTCTTTCTCATTTATATCTTGAGGTATTCAACACTTCGGTGGCCATTTCCCTTTAACTTTCTCGTTTCCCTTCAGATCACACTTAGGATCATATATACGCTTTGAGTTCTCATAATAATGCTTCAACTTCTAGATGGACTCCTCCAAGGATATTGGCTCATCAAAATCAATCTGGTCTCTATATGTTCTTGGAAACCCACTAATGAATATCTAAATCTTGGACTTCTCATCCTTGAGGTAAGGCACATACCTCAACAACTCCAAGAACCTATTCGTATACTCATTATTTGTCATAGAAACCATCCGTAGCTTATAAATTTTGTTATATCTATCATCATAGTACCTCTTTGATAGATACTTCTTCTTGAAGAGTTTCTCTAACTCATCCCAAATAAAATCTTCTTCTAGAATTCCCTTGAAATTCTTCACATCCTCCCACCAGATATCTGCTTTCCCTTTGAGACTGAAGGTGTCTATTTTTTCTTTCATGTTCTCTCAATAGTTATGCAATTTGAATAATTTCTTCATCCCAAGAAACCATGCCTCTGCATCTTCTGACTTCTTCATCCCTCCATCGAATGTAGGAGGCTTGACTTTATTGAACTCCTCACACAAATACTCACTCCTCCTATAAGAATGATGATGGTGATAAGGTCTCCTCGATGAGGAAATAGTATGATACCTGTACATACCAGTACTCCTTTTAGGTGTATCCAGTGATCTACCACCTCTGACTGTATCCCCTTTATCCAACCCGTACTTGAATCGAGACTTGCTACCATAGGCTCCATTAGTTTTCTCTTCCTGCTCTTGAATGATCCTCAACTATCCCTGTCTCTCCAAATCTGACGAGATCTAAAGAATCATTGCATTTACTTCTACCTCCTTTTCTGGAGCCCCTACAAGTCTTTCCTAAGCTTCAACCAACCTGTCATTATCTTCTTTGCAACTTCTGATCTCTTCCCTCAAGCTCCTCAATGTATTTTTTATACCAAGAGAATACTCATCTCCTTGCTTCCCAAATGATATTTAGGGAGAGTCACAAGAAATGTAATCTACCATTTTATCTTAATCTCTGATTATATTATTCTTGCAGGTAGGCCATGTTAGATAAACCAAATAGATACCAAAATTAGAACCATACCTCCTAACGTTTAGGGGAGGCTTATCTCATCTGCAAAATTAGTCCACATTGGCATGATACATATGTAATAATAAGCATATCAATATAATAACATCATGCATGACCATATCAACTGTATACCATGACCCCATTCATGACAACCATAACTTTGATAACATCATGTTTTACCCAAAGAGAGTGTAACACAATCTGGTACCACACTATAATTGCCTCCTCCCATATTTAACCACTTTCACAAGTTTTCCCAGGGTAAGCATAATTTGAGGGTCAATAAGATAAGACTCAACCTCCTATATGATATTAAGGAAATGGATTCAACAATTTGAAACTTTTCTGACTTCCCTCGGGTGTTACTGGACCTCCAAGAGCTACTGAACCCCTCTAGGTGTCCAACCCCTGAGTTAACTCTCCTTTTCACTGACATGGAGTCTACTTCACTCTCTTGACAAGGCCTCCAAGTGATTTTAAGCCTCTAGTATCTCACGTAGGCCTTCTTCCCAACCACTATGGACTTTTCTAGTCAGTTCAGTGCCAACAACCCCGAATTCTAAGCCACGTTTTCAAGGCTAGGATTCAGACCTCTGCCCAGAACTTAGTGAAACCTAAAAAAATGATAAATAACATAGAAATAAATCTACTAAACCAAAAAATTGCACAAGGAATTGACCTAACCCTTCCCAAAAAGGATATAAGGTCCATCAAACACATGGTAAACATCCAATGTACAAATCATGAATGCATATCTGAACATAGGGATATGAAACTTATTTGAGGTTTAACAAGAAAAAACAATGCCTTCTCAGAATAGCTACCATAATGCCATTTTGGGTCATGCATTCAATAAGCATACATTCATTAATTAAAATATGATAAGAGTTGTACTTAAATCTACCATATAACCATGCTTATAACCAACATATAACTAGGTAGATAAAAATGATAGAACAACCATTAAATCAACATAACAACAAGTATAATTAATCATAAAAAGAAAGAGGGACATATATCTTATTAACTATATGCAAAATATAACCAAGTTAGGAATTTCCACGTACCACCCAACCATAGATTGGCTAAGCCAATTATTTCTTTCAGTCAATCACCCCCGTGCCATATTCCAAGCATGAATGTGGGATCTCATGGGATAAAAAAATCCATAAACAACCAAAGGAATCCATAGGTTAAACCACCTCCACCCTCACCATACCATTATCTCACCTAAACCGGTCCCAAGATCACAAAACCAAACCAATCTTGGATGGCTCAAAATTCCTTCACCATCCCTTCAGTAATTTTCCTATCTCCACCCACCCATTGAGGGCTTCCTGAGAAAACCATCTCCACCCCCAACCCTTCATATTTTCCTAATACCACATCACCCAGATCTCGAACCTTCCAGCAATCCAAAGATCAACCAAGAAATAATCCCATCGCACCATGAATATCTTAAAATGGAAAGGCAAGGCTAAAACCACCGTCGAAACCTGACAAAACCCATGCCAATGACAACAAACAAACCAAGTACACACATGCATATACCTTTCATGAAAAAACCAACTAGGAAATAATACATGTGACCTGTTTCCTACAAGTATTCATGTTGAAGTTGTGTGATCCAACCTTTCCATACATGATCCCTGGTTTCCTTTTCTTTCCTTGTACTTCGTTTGATTTCTTGCTTTCCTTCTCTTCTTGGTGCTCTTCTCCTCTTTGAGACTAATTCCAAAACTAAACTGACAAAAGCCTAAACCAACAAAATCTATGTATTGATCCTCAGAAGCCTTTTTATTATTGATTCCTCTAATTTCTTCATTTTCCTTAATTTCCTCCTCACATGCAAGCTATGACCTTTCACCTCCCTTTTCACTTATTTTCCTTTATTTTCATAAATAAAACACCAATAATGTTTTTTTTCCTTTTCAAATCTTTTTCCATTGACTTTGCCAATTTCCCCTTAACCATAATACACAAGAAGTGATTCCCACTAGGATGTTTTGCTCAACATTCAACTTGGAATAAGTGTCCCTTGACCTTGGTCTTATTTTCCCTTTATTAATGTTATTACATGAACTTTTAATTGAGGGTTGTTACATATTCATCACATATAAAACTAATTCACTACAAATAAGTCTTCGCATTTATTTATTGCAAAGATTCATTATAGAGAAATTTATTATTTATTACATGTATACCCAAAAATCTCCCCATCTAATCTCTACAAATATATGACATATAATCTCGAGAGTTCACCAAACCAACATATATTTGCTAAAAAAATGTAAAATATATAGAATAAAATTAGTTAAATTTTCAAAAATGGATGAGTTAAATAATTGTTTGAAAATCCTAAAACTTGTAACTTAACTTAGGTTCTTTATAGTCAATGTTTAATGAAATTTTTAAGTACTATGGAATTTTTTGGTTTATATTTAATTTAATAAATTAACCAAAGTTGTTAGGGAGAAGAAAAACATTTCAAATACTAAGATAAGATTTGTTTTGGGTAGAATTGTGTCTATAATTTTATGACTTGTTTCATTTCGAAAAGATAATTTGATCTAAAATAATGGCAAGAGTTGGTGCAATCTCTCCACCATTGGCATTAGTGTTAATCAAGATAAGGTCTACGTATTTTTTCAAAACAAATTTGTCAATTTTCCATCTTCATTTTTTCCCTTACAATGGTTTTCAAGGCTCCTTTTTTGAGATCTCAAGGCCAAGAATATTCTAGAAATTTGGGGTTCCAATTGATCCAAATTCTATCATTGTCTAATTTACAATATATATTGGTATTTTTTGGTAGAAAAATTGGAGGAATTGGCTTGTAGGGCCCATTTTAGTGGCAAACCCTAGTTTGAAAAATTGGGGTTTGGAACATTTTGGTGCCATTTTAAGGCTAAGTGGTATCCTTTTGGTTAAAAACCCCATGATGATGTTATACACTCTACGACATCCCCAACATGTTGAAAATTCCCACAATTAGAGATCATATGAAAAAAATATGCATCTTGAAATTTGACCTAACTAGTTGACCACCATGGTATGAGTGGATTTCACGTTGAACCCTATCACTCACAAATGTGGCAATAGCCACATCAATACTTTCAAGAATATTCTAGAAGTTCCAAAACCATATTACATTTATGGTTGAGGGAGTCAAACCTATAAAGTTTTATGGATATTAAGCTACACTGCATATCAAGTTATTTGGAGAGAAAGGAGTTCCATTCTTTAGTATCGTATCTTATTATATATCTATGGAAAACATCTAGGATACTTTTTTTATACAATAACATAGGGGGAGGAGAATTTTGTAGTAGTCGTTCTAGTGACATTGTTCAAAGGTAACTCCATATGAGTTCCCATTCCTTTGTATGTGCATTTTTACAATTGAAGCCAAAGGATAAGAGGATAGGCTTCACCTTTTAGTTGCTTTTTCTCCCTTATTGTGTTACGGAGGATAAATTTTGTGTTCATTTGTGCGAATGGTGATATTTTAATGTGACTATTTTTTTCTTGACCCACAGGAGATTTGAACCTTTAATCACATGGTTTACATATTACTTAATAACAAAACCATCACCAATTGAGTTGCCCCTTGTGGGATGATATTTTAGTGTTCCTATTATTTCCATTTATTAATCTATTTATATCATAAATTTGAGCAAATCTAGTAATTACTTATTCGGAAATATAATAAAATAAATTCCATATATATATCTATAAGTGTCAAAGTAGTGTTCTTTGGAGTATTTGTGGGAAACTATAGGAATACCATAATTTGGTTTAAGAAAAAAGTCATAAAACCCTACCCATGGAAAATAAATCTATTCACAACTACCTGCAAGGTCTAATAGAAGAGAGATTTATGAGCCTATAAGAGTAAGTTACTGAGATCATATGGCCCTCCTCATCATCACCCTAGCAATTGAGATCATGCTATTTTGGGAGGGTGATGTCCCTAATTAGAAAAATGAATCAAAGGGTAAATTGGGAGAAAATGAAGGCCCAAAAAGGGATTCTTCCGTTCTCTTCCTCTCCTTGTAATGTCATCGCTTACTCAAATTCCATAAAAATTTAAACGTGATATTGTAATGGAAGAATCACATAAAATCAAAGCTTAGGAATTTATATAGCTATGTTCCCACTTGGATCTCCAAGAAATATTTTCCCCATTACTTGGATGAAAATATGAGAGATTATTTTTGTTTACCGTGGTGGCTCCATGTCACCATCTTCAATACCTATACCTACCTAAGGATTCACTAATGTCCATTCAGAGGAATAATTCTCGACTTATCCTACAATAATCCACATCCTACATTTCATTATTGAGTTAATCCCCAAGCTTATACATTCCACATTGTGAATTTAGGATTTAGTCAAATTTTCAACATTCTTTGAAAATTTATAATATAGAGGGATAGTACTCAATCTATTCTCCCATAGTGCACATGCCACATTCTATGTTATTAACTTAGGAGTTAGTCCATTTTTCCACATTCCTTTGATGTGCATTTAGAGGCATGGTGGTTGAATCATCCTCTTCACATTTCACATTTCTTGTTTAGGACTTAGTCAATTTACCAAAATTCCTTTGATGTGTGTGTAGAATTAGTGCCCCACTAATATTACACATTCCACATTCTTATTAATCTCATGTATTACTTAGTTAATTTTCCAACGTTCATTTTATGCCCATGTAAAGGAATACGTATTGTTCCATGCTTCCACATTTTGAATCCAACATGAACTATGCGTCTAATACCATACCTTGACACATCTCCTTGCCACCTACTACCAAGGATTTTCCGCATCATGTAAAACATAGAATCTGTTAAATGGAAATTCATCCTTTGCATTATTTCATACTTCATATTCCCCTGCACTACATGTCCCACATTATACACTTCCTAAAGTGAGGAATCATTATTATGTGGCCTTTTGATGTGGTCTTTTGTAGAATTTGACTTCACATAGCACCCTATGGTGGTGTCATGTCAAAATATTCATTGCCTAGCGGTACCACTGGACCCTTTGATCTGCTTAGTCAATTTTCCAATATTTATTTGATATGCATGCATAGGAATGATGAATGAACAATCCTCTCTTGATTACACATGTTGTAATTCTATTTTAGGATTTAGTCAATTTTCCCACATTCGTTGATTATTTTAACACTTATTTCAATTTTCTAACATTCCTTGATGCTCGCGCATGGGTATAATACTCAACCTATCTTCTCACACTTCACATGTTGCATTCCTCATTCCATGTTGCTTGTGTAGGTCTTAAGATAAATTTTAAAAATTGCCTCAATCTCCATGTGGGGGAATGGTGCTTGACCCATCGTGTCTGCACTCCATATTTCTAGTTTCAGAGTTAGTTGATTTTGCAATTTTTTTTTTTCTATCAGGCCAGGAGGCAAATTCTTAAATGAATTATGTTTATTTGTTAAGACTACTCATGGTTATATACATGAGGGAGTGACTCTTGGGCTTCACCTCCGGATGAGTCTTCATTTTCAATTATTTACTATTTACATTATTTACAAGCGTTCACCCAGTCCCAATGATTAGGTGTCAACATTCCCCACCTTAATCTGAAGGGATGTTGGTGAGTCCAAACATCATTCTGAATCTTTCAAACTTTTACCTTCTAAGCACTTTGGTGAAGATGTCTGCAATCTTCTCATTAGTGGCATAGATGGATTGTCTTGGCCTCAACATGGTGTCCAATCAGATGGTATTTTTTATTGATGTGCTTCATTCGATCATGGAACTTTGGGTTCTTGGCCAACTTTATTGTAGAGGTGTTTTCAATCATGAGTGGACTTGAATGTACTTATTTTAACTGCAAATCTTCCAGAATTTTCTTGAGCCACACATTTTCTTTTGTTGCCTCAGCTGCTGCCACATATTCTACCTTTGTTGTGGAATCTGTTGGAACTGATTGTTTGCATGATCTCCATGAGAAAACTCCTGATCCAAGACTCATAGGATAACCTGAAGTAGATACCCCAGTTTCTTTATCTCCATCGAAGTCTGAATCAGAGTATCAAATCAAGGTGAAGTCGCCCACCTATGTATACTTGAGTCCAAAGTTTTGTGTTCCCTTCAAGTAATTTAGAACTCTTTTTGCAGTAGACCAATGTCCCTCACAAGGCTTTTGCATAAACCTAGAGAGGATTCCAACAACAAACAAAATGTCTGGTTTGGTAGTAGCCAGGTAGTTAAGACTTCCTACAAGCTGTCTATACTTTGTTGCATCTTCAAATTCTTTTCCTTCAATGGATGTGAGCTTTAATTTTTGTTCCATTGGAGTAGTCAGAGGATTTCACTCATCCATGCCAAACCTATTCACCAGATCTCCAATGTACTTATTTTGAGAGAGGAATATAGACTTCGGATGTTGAGTTACTTCAATACCAAGATAGTAGTGAACACAATCCAAGTTAGTCATTTCAAAACCTTTCCTCAATTCCTTATTTATGGATGCAATGTAGCTCTCATTGTTCCCTCTCATCAAAAGATCATCTACATATACCACAAGATATACAACTTTTTTGCCAACTTTCTTGATAAACAAAGATGCATCATCAAGATCATAATGTTTGAAGTTGAGTTTCAGAAGATGCTCAGTTAACTTTTCATACCAGGCTCATGGTGTTTTCTTGAGTCCATACAATGATTTCACAAGTTTGCATACTTTATGTTCATTTCCATTCACAACAAATCCTTTTGGGTGGGACATAAAACATTCTCTTTCAGATCTCCATTCAAGAAATAATTTTTTACATCCATTTGATGGACTTTCCAACCATTGTGAGATTCTAAGGCAAAGAGTTTCTAGATGGTAGCCCATTTTGTTGTGGGGAAAAATTATCTTCATAATCGACCCCTTCCTTCTGTGCAAAAACTTTTTCCATAAGCTTGGCTTTGTGCTTGTCAAGTGAGCCATCAGCTTTATACTTGTTCTTGTAGACCCACTTACAACCAATTGGCTTCGTTCCTAATGGAGGATCAACCAACTTCCAAGTGCCATTATTTATTAAGGAGTCATACTCCTTTTGCACCTCTTCTTTCCATTCATATGAGAAGCAACTTATTTGAAGGAATTTTTGGTTCAAAATTTGTAGACAAATTCAGTTCACAATCATAAGAAACATCCATATCAACAAGTGAATCAGAATCATCTACATCACCTTCAATTTTCCTGGTTTAATTTCTTGTTCCTGTCTTTCCAACCTCATAAGGATGAACACTTTCAAGTGTCTTTATCAGCCACTTTGGGGGACCTTTCTGAGATGGTCCAGGCTGCTCAGTTGACTGAGTTGGGACTGAATCAAGATTGAGTCTCCCAATTCTGTTAATCACAATACTCAAATTATCATCAGTGGTTGGAGTTTCATGTGTGGGAGAGAGTGCTTTAGAAGAAGATTCCACAGATTGATCTAGTATAGGAATCCCCCCTTCAAGATGTGGAATATGATTATCAAATTATTGAAATGATTTTGCATGTCCGAATCTATCCAAGAGATCAAGTTGCTGCTCAACAACATTGTCAACTTTGGAAGATTCAAGAAAGATTACATCTCTAGATACAAAAAATGT